>CM030365.1:221282850-221753677 GCA_017893485.1 Hemerocallis citrina
CAACTTGTAGAAGTGAGTTTCGACTCACGGTTCGAGAGATACGGCCGCGTATCGCTTACGGTTGGAAAAAATCATTATAAAGCGGTATACGGTCGTATCTCGCAAACCGGGAGTCGAAACTCACTTCTACAAGTTCGGGTGGCTTGCCCTACGTGAATCCGACCAAGTCGGAAAGTTTGAAAATTTTCGGATGCCGTTTGTGCTGTTTTGCTTCAATTGCTCAAATAAGAAGTTTTTGACTTAGAATTTTTTACAAAACCGTCCGATTAGAAAACACTTCAAACGACCTCCAAAAAATACGAAACTTTTGAGTTGGTTGGTGTTCCCTATGAGAAGTGACCCGAAGTTGTAGAAGTGAATTTCGACTCACGGTCCAAGAGATACGGCCGCGTATCGGTTTTGGTTGGAAAAAAACAACTAAAGCCGGTACACGGCCGTGTCTCGCAAACCGTGAGTCGAAACTCGTTTCTATAAGTTCGGGTGGCTTGCCCTACGTGAATCCAACCTAGTCGGAAAGTTTTATATTTTTCGGGTGCCGTTTGCGCGTTTTTCTCAACTTCTCTGCATGTGAATTTTTTGACTTAGAATTTTGTAAGTACGGTTAGAGTTTAAAATACTTCAAACCACCTCCAAAAAATACAAAACTTTGCGAGTTGGTTGGTGTCCCCTATGAGAAGCCAAACCAACTTGTAGAAGCGAGTTTCGACTCACGGTTCGAAAGATACGGCCGCGTATCGCTTTCGGTTGAAAAAAACTCAAATTAAGTGATACACGGCCGTATTCCTGGAACCGTTAGTAGAAACTGACTTTTACAAGTTGTGGTGGCTTGCGCACTTATAAAAATACCAAATACAACGGTTTAGTACTCCTAACTATTCTCCTTTTCACGGTTTCTTAGGTATGGACAGTTTCGAAGGAAGTTCTGTTGCCGGAGATAAATTTGTTCGTGCACAACATATTGGTGAGTATCTTCCTCATGTTGACGAGCACCTAAAACCGAAGATTGGTATGACATTTCCCACTCTTGAGGATGCGGAAAAATTTTATTCATCATATTGCAAATGTGCGGAATTCTCTATGCGTAAGGGTGGAAATAAATATAGGAAACGATGTAGTGGATAAATCATACGTTTGTAATAAAGTCGGGGAGTCACCGAATAGCCATAATGAAACTAGACGAGGTACAACTTCTAGAACGGGTTACAAAGCTTTCGTCCATGTCAAACTAAACCCACAAAGTAATTCGTGGATTCTTTATTCGTTAAATGAAGCACACAATCACGAATTTACTTCACCCAGTAGACGTCACTTGCTACCTCGAAACCGTGAATTGACTAAGACAGATAAAAATGTAATTGGTCAACTTACCGAAGCTAATGTCCCTGTATGCAAACAAATGCTATTCTTTGAAGGTGCAAGTGGAGGTAATGAGAAAATTGGATTCACCGAAACCGATGTAAGAAATCTCAGGAGAGACGAGATGGAGGGTTTAAAAGGACACGACGGACAAATGCTACTTGAGTTTTTTGAATCCAAAAAGGAGACCGATCCCTTATTCTATTTTGATTACCAATGTGATCCCGAAGGGCGATTGTCACATTGTATCTGGGTGGACGGTATCGCTAGAAAGAATTACAAAGTATTTGGGGATGTTCTCTGCTTTGACGCTACCTATAACACAAACCGATACGGAATGTTGTTCGTACCATTTGTTGGATTCAACCATCATTGGCAATCAATATTCCTAGGTTGTGGGTTCATCCCCAATGAGAAGACATCCTCATTTGAGTGGTTCTTTGAAAAGTGGCATGCTGCAATGCCATGTGATCCGATCAACATCGTGACAGATGAGGATCGTGGGATAACTTCTGCAATTTCCAAAGTTTTCCCAATCACTTCACATAGATATTGCATTTGGCATATTTTGGATAAGCTACCGCATGAAGTTCGAATGCTGAATAATGTTGATGAGTTCAGGGATGCTTTGAAGACTATCATTTATACGGTGGAATTTAAAACAGAATTCGAACAAAAGTGGAACAATTTGATCTCACAGTACAAACTGGAAAATAACAAATGGTTGAAGGAAAAATTTGAGATCCGCGAAAAATGGGCCCCTGTGTACGCAAGAGACTCATTTTGGGGGGGCATGTTGAGTACCCAACGTAGCGAATCGCTACATTCATCTTTGAAGCACCATACTCATAAAAAGTACTCACTACATGAATTTGCCGTCATCTTTGACCGACTCTTAGTAAAACAAAGACACGATGAACTTAAAGAAACACATCGTAATTGCGAGGAGCGGCCAAAATTGAAGATCGAGTGGGCATTGGAGTCACAAATGGCAGGGACATACACTTTGAAGATTTTCTACAAATTTCAACAAGAAGTTATCAAAAGCTTATTACTTAATGTGAGTTTAATTGCGAGTATGGATACACCGGATAGTGCAGCTTATTCTGTAACAGTCTGTGGAAATTCAGAACTGGGGAGGGTGATTTCTTATTGTAAAATCACTAAAATTGCTAAATACCCTTGTTCCATGTACTACTTCGTAGACATTCCCTGTAAACATCTACTTGCAGTTATTCGGTTCACAGATCACACCGCACTACCCGAGCAATATATTTGTAGGCGATGGACCAGGGATCAACTGACGAGAAGCAGTATACCGGTTCCCAATAATATGGGCGACAATTTTGCTTCGCGTTATTGTGAACTGAGTATGCACTCAAGACATTTGGTCGATCTTGGTTGTTCTTCAGAGCGAGGATACAAGTACATGCTCGACCACATACTGAAAGAAATTGAAGGCTTTGCTAAGATTGACTCAGTGAACAGCACACCACACGAAGGTAGCGCACAACCTGAGAGTGGTGGACATGCACATGCACATGCACATGTAGGTGACTATGTACAGTGCACCACGAAGGGGAGGCCTAAAGGGAAACGGTTGAAGTTTGTAAGAGAAAGTCAAAAAACGAAGAGGCCAAGACTTTGCAGGACATGCCTTCGTGTCGTAGGTCACGATTCACGGAATTGCCCAAAAAATGTAGCAAGGTATTATATTAGAAATTTTGTATTTGTTAATTGGACTCAATGAATGTTAATTTGGTCGGTACTAACTCATTCTTCTTCCTTATTTAGTGGATCGGTGGGGAATGAAGAAGCTCCAAACACTGTAGAGAGTGATGATGACGAAGGCGAAGGTTCGTGCTAGGGGGTTTTAAGTACTTTAATATGTATGTCATATCAAACTTTCAAAATAATGACCGAATAATTGCTGAATTTTATATTTATTCGTGCAGATATTTATTAATTTCGACTGGATTGTTAACTTTGTTTTTTTTTAATTTCCTTGTATAGGTCCGGAATGAAACAAAGAAAAACGCGCCCAATGGAAAGAAGCAATGCGTTGAAAAATACATGGCTTTTGGATTGTATATTTATGTGAATAATTCACGTAGGCTTGTTTGGTACAAGTAAATTAATGATGTATTTAATCATAATGTAATGTCTGTATGTCAGTTTATTTTGTGTATTTGTGAACAAAAATATGTTACTATGGATTTTGACCAGGTATTTGGGTAGCGAATGCTTATTTATTTATGTCGAAAAATGTGAAATTGGTAGATGTGTGCAATTTGGGGAACTCGTTCTGTTTGTGAATTTTGTGTTAATGAAAATTGTCTGCATGCCGATGTGAACAGATTTGTTATTTGTGTTGGAGATTGTGTATTTTGTGGATGATATATCTATATTGTGGAAAATTGTGAAAATGTATGCAGTATTCACAAGAAGAGATGCTGCCAGATACTGTATACCTTAACCCGTCATTGGGGATAACGGGTTACGATACCTTAACACGTCTTCCTCAATAACGGGTTAAGGAGATAGATATTGGCAGTCCTTAACCAATACTTCACATATAAGGGTTACAGTTCGGCCAATATCTCTCCACTTAAACCGTTATTGGCGTTGACGGTTTAATATAACCTAACCCGTTATCGGGAATGACGAGTTAAGGAGATAGATATTGGCAGTACTTTGGTCCAATACTTCACATGTAGGGGATGAAGCTCGGCCAATATCTCTCGCCTTTACCCGTCATTGGCGTTGACGATTTATATCCCATAAACCGCAATTGGGAATAACGGGTTAGGTTAAGAATTCCTTACAGTGCTTTCAACTTTGTGGACTATATCTTCTTTTGTTGATACATATACATATTTCTTCATTCGCCGCTTAAAAATATGCCGAATAACTTTCACGGGTGTTGGACATATCTTCTTTTGTTGATACATATACAAATCTATTCATTCACAACAAGCCATTTGCAAAACAAAATTTATTCATACAAAGGAACATTACAAACTGGCAATAACATATTGTTTGAAGAAACATAGAAAATTGTACATGATCCGCATGCTAGTTGACGTTACAAAGTCATCCTTTGATACTCTACTTTTAAATTGAAATTAATTTAGTATACAAGTACATGCTCGCTTTCTTCTCGAATTGGAAGGAAGGACTGCTGACTCTGCCTTTTTTTGAATGCATAAGTAGCCAGTTGTACCCCCTGCATACAATTTCGTTCACTACTATTACACAGAGGTAAAAATTCTCCGCTTCGTCGGATAGAGTAGTAGTGGGTATAACCGTATATTCAAAGTACTTAACGACTTCTTGACACGCACTCCTCATATTCGTACTATTTGTTGCACGATTGTGAGGTGTGCATGCCAAGAAGTCGAAAAGTACCATGAATACACTGTGACACCCACAACTACTCCGTCCGACGAAAGCAGAGAATTTTTACACTCTGTGTAACAATAGAGAACGAATGTGTATGAAAGGCGGACAATTGCTACTTATGCAAACACATCTAAAAACCACATGTAGATCCCACATGTAGTTTATATGGGTGAAAAACCACATGCAGATCCCCACTTGTAGCCTATGTATGGGAAAAACCATATGTAGATTCCTTAATGTGGGTACATGAGGGATGCACTTATTGTGGAAGGACTGATAAGAATCATTTTAGGCTTTCTTGCTGGTCCTCATTCTAATTTGCCATTGATAGAACACATGTACATCCCCACATGCTGAGATCCCTAATGGAAAAGCCTAACCAGATGTGTCACGTGATCCGCATCTCGTCATCAGATGAGATTAATTGGCCATCAAGAACTGGATCTGTACATAATAATCTAAAAAACAATAAAAAACCTAAAAAACAATAAAAAAACCTAAAAACAATAAAAAAAACCTAAAAAACAAAAAAAAAATGTTGTATGTTAGGGTTAGGGTTAGTAGGTTATGGTTAGGGGTTAGGATTAGGGTAAATGTAGCGTTAGACTCTCCACTCTGCTTCTCTTCATAGTAGAACAAGTTCAATATGAGAAAAACCTAAAGTACATAGCCAAATGTAGATCCCAACATGTAGCCTATATATTGGCTACATCACGTGATCCGCATCTCGTCATCAGATGAGATTAATTGGCGATCAAGAACTGGATCTGTACATGGGATCCGCATCCCATATTAAATAGTGTCTGCGATAATAGTAGGCAGGTGCTGAGTTATGCTTGTTTAGCTTGGTGCTTTTTCCCACTTAGGTGTATGTTCAAATTTTTCTGGCTTGTGGTGGTCACTTGGCTTAGATGACAACACCACTTCTTCGGTGGAGACCACATGTAGAATCCCACATGTAGCCTATATAGGAAAAAAACCACATGT
Organism: Hemerocallis citrina; assembly: GCA_017893485.1. NCBI lineage: Eukaryota > Viridiplantae > Streptophyta > Magnoliopsida > Asparagales > Asphodelaceae > Hemerocallis > Hemerocallis citrina. Next base: position 221,288,596 of record CM030365.1, read on the forward strand.
AGATTCCCACATGTAGTCTATATGGGGAAAAACTATATGTAGAATCCCACATGTAGCCTATATAGGGAAAAAACCACATGTAGATCCTACATGTAGCCTATATGGGGGGAAAACCACATGTAGATCCCCACATGTAGCCTATATGGGGAAAAAACCACATGTAGATCCCACATGTAGCCTATATGAGGGAAAAACCACATGTAGATCCCCACATGTAGCCTATATGGGGGGAAAACCACATGTAGATCCCCACATCCACGTACAAAAAGACCAATAACGGGTTTGGATCAACTATGATGATGAGGGTATTCCTAATGGAAAAGCACCTTTGTGTTATTAGAGCGCAATGCCACCAGATCTAATTACTTAGCTAACAAGAACTGGATCTGATCACATGTGGGGGCACAAGTTCACATGTAGTAGCACAATAAAGACATGTGGGAGAATATATATTTGATTAGCCATGATTTGAACCTTCAATTTGATTGACTGATGGATCGATGGATTCATTAGTGTGGAAATTTAGAACGGCCTGTTAATGTACTACAAGTTAACGACTCGTACCACAAATTAAGATACTTGCCATGTTTTACATGTGGTTCCACATGTTACAAAGTCAAATATAGATGTGGGGATCGACAAATATGAACCTAATTAACCAAAACAAAAAACATACACTCACCAATAACCCTATCTTAACCTAACCCTAACCCTAACCCGACACTAACCCTACCTTAACCTAACCCCAACCCTAACCCTTGGTACAAAAATCTTGTAATTTAATTGTTTTACTTTCACAAAACTTATTATGGTAACAAATTTATAGTGGTTAGTTACGAGAGAATAAATGGAAATTAATAAAAATTATAAACAATTTATGGGCATATTAATGTCACCTTGCACACTTCAGGAGACAGTTCTCGCAAAGAGTGAAAGAGAAATTTGTAGAAAACCCAAAATTTCAAATGCCCTGAACCGTTATTCATAAGAACGGGTTAAGTAACCCTAACCCGTTATTTATAAGAACGGGTTAGGTAAGTAGATTTTGGCAGTATAATTTGAAAACTTGGATAGGGTCCTGGCAATAACTCTCTACCTAACCCGTTCTTGTGAACGACGGGTTAAGGAACTTAACCCGTTATTCCCAAGAACGGTTTAAAGACAGCGATATTGGCAGTACTTTGGTCTGTAGGAATTAAATGACTGCCAATATCGCTCTACCTAAGCCGTTGTCGTGAAGAACGGGTTAAGTTCACTTAACCCGTTGTTCACAGTGACGGGTTAAGAAGATCCATATTAGCAGAACTTTACCAAGACATGGTTTGTAGGCTTCCAAAGGACTGTCAATATCTCTCTACCTAACCCATCCTTACTGATAACGGGTTAAGCTAATTAACCCGTTATCGTCAATAACGGGTTAAGTATAGATATTTGTGCAGCACTTTTGTTTGTTTTGGACTGTGTACATTTTTCCTGATACAGAAACGACTTCATCAAATGTTGTTTACAAATTCACAAATGAAGGCACATCAAAGTAAATAATACAACAGATATCTTCACAAGAAAGTTGAAGGCGTACAAATATACAATGTCAACCAAACCACTTAATTACTTGAAATAAATTCAATATTCAGAAATTTACACCAAAATTATACATATCAGGTTGCACATGGCCAAAAGACAATTAATTACAAATGAAGGTGTTCTCGACTTTGGCTTGCACACCATGCCCACAAATTCACCTACAACAGTTTATCAACGTAGAAACAAACAATACGTTAGTTACTGCAATAACAAAATTACCAACCAAAAGATACGCTATTACAGAGTATTAGAGATTACCGTCTACGACCACGCCGCTTGCCACCGCTTGGTGTGAATTGATTGGGAGGTTGCCGCTTCCTTTGAGGATTTCGCCGTGCGCCATGTGTCTGGGGAGAATCAGGATCATCCGACGACTGTTCCTCATCAACATCTTCGGGATTTGGCGACACTTGTTCTTGTTGTGGCTCCCGATTCGAATTCCCCTACTCACAGTTTGTTTTCGCCTAAAACTTGTTGGCGGCAAGTTGGCTCTCAAATAGGCCTCAATCTGTGGACCTTCACCCGCGTCCTCCAGAGTACGACGGCACGGGGCTAACATCTCTCGGATTACCGCCTTGAAGCTGTCGGGTATCCTAGTCTTCAGGACGCGAGCAGCTGTTCGAACAATCTCCCATGCGTTTTCAATCTACAGTTGGTGAAAAATTTCAATTTAAACATCATTCATAATTAGTGTACATCAATTAAATACAGTACATGCGTACAAACTATATGAAATTTGACTGACCGTTTTTCGATATGTCTCAGCCCTTGGTTGGTATATCGGCTGGGAGGAGGAATATGCTGGAGGTGGTTCTACCTGGGTAGGGGGAATCGGAAGTTGCACACCAGCTGGTACGGCGGCCGTTGGAGAAACGTACAACCGGGTTATTCGCTTGTACCACATCATGTATGCCTGCTGGAGGGAGCCATCGTATGGTATCGCGACGTACATCATATTCGGTGTCATTTGCCGCCGCATGGTGTTCCAGTTGGCTACATGGTAACGATGGTAATCAGCCCAATCGAAGTTAGGCACCCGTCCCGTTCCCCTGACCTCGTGTAACTTTTTATCATAAGACCTGATCTTGGGAATCTGCTGTTGATATCCGAATTGCCGCAAGACCCTGTCAGGATACTGGAACTCCACAACTCCAAAGTTCACAAGAGGTGCAGCCGTCAACCAAAGGGATCTGTCTAGGCAGACTGGAGGAACCCGTTGCAACCTGTCGGCCGAGTACGGTTCCCAATTGACGAACTCGTCCCACAGGTTGTCCAACTCATCTCTGTAGTAGGTTAGCGATTGGCGTGGGTTATCGGATCACGTGTGCCGGCTGGCCCAATATGCTCCTAGAGGAGGTAACAACTCCGCTGCCCCAGGGTCGGCCAACCATTCCGGTGTAAGCTCAATAATACGGGGACGTCCGATGTGGATGCGTTCCCAACTCCATATCTGTAGTAGCACCATTGGGCCACCCATCTGTACGCCACCTAAAGAACATGTGCATAAATTCCTGTATAATAGAGCCAGTGCCGTACTCCCCCAACTAAAACGACCCACATACTGGAAATCCTCCAACAACCGTAGGTACATTAGCGGCACGGTTGATCCGGATGAGTTCGGGAAGATAAGTCCCCATATCAAACTAAAAATGTATGCACGTGCATAGTACGTCAGGGTTTCCTCGTCCGAATCGGCGTCCAAATATTCCTCCTCGAACTGAAATTTTAAGCAACTGATTTACCATCGAAAGCGTCATACATCACTTCTTCCTCCGCTTTATCTTTCACAGCTTCTATTTGTTCATTCAATACATCTTCATCAGAATCTGCGGGGGCATTTTCGCGGATATCTTTTTCGGCGGCCTCTTTCCTTTAGAGAACTACCAACTGCAGGTCGATACCGAGTAAGTTCCGAACAACTTCAACTCGATCGAAGTCCATGTTCCCCGTCACGGCAACCCCATCGATTGGTAGTCATGTTATCATTGCCACATCTTGTAGGGTCACAGTCATCTCACCCACTGGTAGGTGGAATATGTGGGTCTCCGGCCTACATCGCTCGACTAGAGCTGTAAGGAGTGGCCGATCTAGCTTCACAGAGTGAATGAATCTTGCTCCGTAGAAACTGGCCTCCACCACATACGGCGTGATACGGTCATCAAAAGGAAGAACTGTGTGCTTCCGGAAATTACATTTTTTATCGAACCCATTCCACACGGCTTCCGATCGGTGTTTGGGTTGTAGGGTGAGTACGCTTGTGTCCACGGGTCCGGGTGATGTAACCGAGGACGACGGACCTGCCTCAGCCGATGTGGATTGACGGCCACCAACCTACACGAATAAATATAACAAATGTTATTATTGAGATAATGTTACATGTTCGTATTTAAAACCAATAATAGTAATCGATCTTACCTCAGTAGTTGGTGCGCCACTAGTGTTACCGGACGGGCTTCTCGGTTGCCTTATTCTAGCCATTTAGCTATCTGACAAAAAATTTAAAATGTGGTTGATAAAGATGACAACAAAACAAACATACCGAGATTATACTGAAAAACGCACGAATGAAAACAAAAAAATCTATATAACTTTCCGACTAGGTCGGATTCACGTAGGGCAAGCGACCCCAACTTGTACAAGTGAGTTTCGACTCACGGTTTGCGAGATACGACCGTATACCGCTTTATTAGGTTTTTTTCCAACCAAAACCGATACGCGGCCATATCTCTCGGACCGTGAGTCGAAATTCACTTCTACAACTTCGGGTCACTTCTCATAGGGAACACCAACCAACTGACAAAGTTTCGTATTTTTTGGAGGTGGTTCGAAGTGTTTTCTAATCGGCCTGTTTTTAAAAAATTCTAAGTCAAAAACTTCTCATTTGAGGAATTGAAGCAAAACCGCACAAACGGCATCCGAGAATTATAAAACTTTCCGTCTAGGTGGAATTCACGTAGGGCAAGCCACCCGAACTTGTAGAAGTGAGTTTCGACTCACGGTTTGCGAGATACGACCGTATACCGCTTTATATTAGTTTTTTTCAACCGTAAGCGATACGCGGCCGTATCTCTCGAACCGTGAGTCGAAACTCACTTCTACAAGTTGGTTTGGCTTCTCGTAGGTGACACCAACCAACTCGCAAAGTTTCGTATTTTTTGGAGGTGGTTCGAAGTGTTTTCTAATCTACCCGCACTTAGAAAATTCTAAGTCTAAAACTTATAATGTGAGGAATTGAAGCAAAACCGCACAAACAGCATCCGAAAATTTTAAAACATTCCTTCTAGGTGGAATTCACGTAGGGCAAGCCACCCGAACTTGTAGAAGTGAGTTTCGACTCACGGTTTGCGAGATACGACCGTATACCGCTTTATAATAGTTTTTTTCAACCGTAAGCGATACGCGGCCGTATCTCTCGAACCGTGAGTCGAAACTCACTTCTACAAGTTGGTTTGACTTCTCGTAGGTGACATCAACCAACTCGCAAAGTTTCGTATTTTTTAAAGGTCGTTTGAAGGGTTTTCTAATCTACCCGCACTTAGAAAATTCTAAGTCTAAAACTTATAATGCGAGGAAGTTGAGCAAACCGCACAAACGGCATCCGAAAATTTTAAAACTTTCCGAGTTGGTCGGATTCACGTAGGGCAAGCCACCCGAACTTGTAGAAGCGAGTTTCGACTCACGGTTTGCGAGATACGACTGTATACCGCTTTATAATAGTTTTTTTCAACCGAAAGCGATACGCGGCCGTATCTCTCGAATCGTGAGTCGAAACTCACTTCTACAAGTTCGGGTGGCTTCTCCTTGAGGACACCAACCAACTCGCAAAGTTTCGTATTTTTTGGAGGTCGTTTGAAGGGTTTTCTAATCTACCCGCACTTAGAAAATTCTAAGTCTAAAACTTATAATGCGAGGAAGTTGAGAAAACAGCACAAACGGCATCCGAAAATTTTAAAACTTTTCGACTTGGTCGGATTCACGTAGGGCAAGCCACCCGAACTTGTAGAAGCGAGTTTCGAGTCACGGTTTGCGAGATACGGCCGTCTACCGCTTTACTTGGTTTTTTCCAACCGTAAGCGATACGCGGCCGTATCTCTCGAACCGTGAGTCGAAACTCACTTCTACAAGTTGGTTTGGCTTCTCGTAGGTGACACCAACCAACTCGGACGGTTTTGTATTTTTTGGAGGTCGTTTGAAGGGTTTTCTAATCTAATCTAACCACACCTACAAAATTCTAAGTCAAAAAACTATCATGCGAAGAAGTTGAGCAAAACCGCACAAACGGCATCCGAAAATTTTAAAACTTTCCGACTTCGTCGGATTCACGTAGGGCAAGCCACCCGAACTTGTAGAAGCGAGTTTCGAGTCACGGTTTGCGAGATACGGCCGTCTACCGCTTTACTTGTTTTTTTTCCAACCGTAAGCGATACGCGGCCGTATCTCTCGAACCATGAGTCGAAACTCACTTCTACAAGTTGGTGTGGCTTGTACTACGTGAGACGAACCTACTCGGAAAGTTTCGTATTTTTTTACGGTCGTTCGCAGGGTTTTCAACTATAACCGCACTGAAAAGTTTCTAACTAATTTCGTATATACAATTCTAATTCTACAAGTTACTATTGCAAGCAACATAATTCGGCAATTGAATATACTTGAGGTCAACCCGATTCTACATCTAAAATCTACTAACGCATTTAAATTTTTTCCCAATTTCTAGATAAATTACTACACACAATTTCAAAAAAAATACAAATGTAGATTATTGGGGTAAAGAAATAGTGTCTACCTTACAAGATAGGTCCAAATCAAGCCAAGCAATCGATTTGGAAGAGAACTAGGGTTTCGATTTCGTATCGAAGAGGGGAAGAGAAGCTAAGGTTTCGATCGTCGGAGTTCGACTTCCACAAAGAGTAGGGTTTCGATCTTCGGAGTTGGGAGAGCAGAGGGAGAGCGGACGTTTCGATCGTCGGAGCTAGGGTTTTTTTTTCCGTTGGGTTTGGGTTCGTCGAAGAAAGAAGAAGAGCGCGAAAGAAGACGAACTGTATGTCAACAAAAATGAAAAAAGATAGCCTTAACCCGTTCTTGGGAAGAACGGGTTAAGGCTATTTTTTTTAATAAAATTTTGCCTTAACCCGTCCTTCCCAACGACGGGTTAAGGCAAGATTTGATCAAAAAAGATCTAGACCGTTGGATCAGATCGAAGTTCGCACGGGTCCGTGCGAACAGATCCGTTCCGGCCCGTTTGCAACCGAAGATCACTCATATATATATATATATATATATATATATATTGTTTATTAATATGGTTATTATACCCTTTTCTATGGTTATTATACCCTTTTCCCCTCATCTGATTAGGTTGTTTTGCTTTTTATTGGTTGTATTAGACATAGAGACTATTGAATTAGTTTCTTTACCATAGGCTTTGTTATGATCACTTTCTTTCCTTCCATTAGTGCAAATTTGTTTTCATATATGCACAAGCTTCTTCTTAATTGGTCTTTATTCTTTGCGTTCTTTTACTTTGATGAACTTACTAGCTAGTCATATATATGACCATATAATTAATTTTAGACACCTGAGTCTGGGTAGATAATTAATTTTAGACATTTCTTCATAAGAATACCTCGGTCACCTTAAATGCAATAACTAGTAGTTAGCATAAAAAAAAACCATGTACAACATTGTTAGGATTTCCTACTGAGTTTATGCGACATGATCACTACAAACAACCACCAAAAAAAATAATAGATCAAATCAAAAATACTAAAACACACAATTTTGTCCCGGTTAGGATAAACCCTAGTACGGAAGGAGAAATAACCAAGATGATATTCTACGAGAGAAAGATACAAGAGTTACAACCATTCTTACCACGAAGTTGTCTATCTTTTAAGCCTCACCAGAAGATATTTGCTATTTACAATGAAAAACTCTCAAAGTCTCTACAGTGAAGTACTCTTCCTTGCCTCTCGAAGAGGCAGTTACAATGTATATATAGAGATCTAGAGAAACTCTGGATCGTATTCTTGATACAATAACCGTCCGATATTTCTAAAGAGATAACCAAGCGATGAAAGCAGTACGATCTAACCTGGAGAGGAAGTTGTGCTTCAAGCTGAAAACCAAGCCCTCACCCAATTCGCTGCTTCCTGCAGGTTGCGATCGGCTTCCTAAAGGGCAGCCGACTGCAAGTAACCTCGACCCATCCAGAGAGCAGCGGAGGTCGACTGCCTCCTTCCTGCTGCTGTGTTTGTCGTTTGTCGTTTGCTGCTGGTCCTCCTTCCATTCCCACCGTCACTTCGAACCTTTTCTCGCATCACCGTCTTCTTCTCATATCAAACTAGTATGTAAGACATAAACTCAACAAACATGACTTGTAGCACAAAGCAGAGGGGTTTTCTGGTTGAAGTACTTGGCGTCCTGAATCTATAGAAGAGCTAGACATGTTTTTTTCAAATTTCGTCAGTGGCTTGCGCAAACTTCAAATTTTAGGTAATTTTAGTGCTTATTTTGACTCTTAATCTCTTCATACTTAATGCATCAGTAATTGTGCAGCATAGAGGTTCATGCTGTGAATACCTGCTACATGAGACACTTTATATCTCTAATATTATAATAGAAAAGTTGGAGTTGTCATTTATAAACTTATCAACTTACGTGTATATCGCACGTACAAAATTATATGAAAGAGGTCACAGGTTTGAGGTCTAACTGTGCCGAGTGTTTTTTTTTAATCTTTTTATATACAAATATATTTATTAAAACGTGCATCACACGTGTAAATTACTAGTAAATCTTAAAATTACAGGTAGACCCTCTATTAATATACATTATATGAATTGGTGAATTCGTGGATTAGAATTCTCTCCAAATTAGCAACCTGATGCATTTAGATGCTCTAATAAGGAACCTCTTGAAATGGGCTTTTAATTTTGATGAGTGTGGGAGAAGCAAACATAAGCGAATCAGTAAGTCTCAGCAGCCTGAAGAATGATTGAAGGTTTCTTTTGATTTTGTGTTTATATAGAGGGGACACAAAGATATGGCTCTCGGAGCCTGCAGACACCAATTAATTGGACACCTACCTCTTTGAAGAAGAACTTCATAGGATCGATAAAATTGTTCTAGTTGGAAGAACAAGAAACTAAGAACATAAGTGTCATTGTATCAATATGTGAATTTTTTTTTTTTTTGATAAAAAGGTGACTATAGTCACCTGTTTTATTAACGAAGATTTAACTAAATAGCGTTGCCAAAATTACAATCATCGATCATCTATCACATTGACTACCACCAACAAAGGAGTACAACAAAATCTAGAGAATGGAGGAAGTACTCCCCATCTAAAACCAAAAGACCAACATCCCTAGCCATTGTCGTCTTCGCTGCCGTAGCCATCTCTAACGTTATCATTCCATGCACAGTTTCTTCCTTGCCCCTGGCAAACCTGTCCAATCATGAATTAGAGACCTTATTTTATGAAGTAGAGTACGAAAATTACAGTTATTGTTACAAAAACATGTATCGTTTCTATCTAGCCATAAACACTATATAGTAGCCGCCACAGTCATATCCCACAAAAACCGAAACTCCTGCTTAGTAAGTCTAAGTCTCCAACTACTCCAAATTCCTCTATACCACTAAGAGTCTCTAAAGTTCCAAAACTCATAACCAGAACTTCCCATTCTAGTCTAGCCTTCGGACAATGAAAGAAAATATGGTCGACTTCCTCGTCCTCAATGTTGCACCGCTGACACGTCACGTCGATCGGAATGTTTCGTTTCCTAATATTTGTTTTGGATAAGATAGCGTTATTCAACACCAGCCGAAGGAACGCTTTGACCTTATTTGGGCAAATAGATTTCCATATAATATTTGTGCTCGCATTTCTGAGACCCCCATCATTCAAGAAGGCATACATTCCACTGACTGAGAATGTACCGGACGAACCTAGTTTCCACTCTCTACAATCCTCCTCCGGACGAAGTGAGAATGTGAATATTTTGAAAATTGGTAATAATTGAATATCCATATATATATATATATATATATATATATATATATAGAGAGAGAGAGAGAGAGAGAGAGAGAGAGAGAGAGTAAGTCTATTAAGAACTGGGAAGCTGGAATCCTTATCGGGAGCTGGAGATCTCAGCCATCCGATCGATCTTGATCGCGATCGGACGGCTGAGATCGACAGCCGCTTATCTTCAGATAGAATCAGGGGTAAAAGGGGTATAATCGAATTTCCCTATCTCTCTTATCTTCTCACGCTCTCCTCTCTCCCGCTCTCTATCTATCGAAACCCTAATCCCAGTTCTTATCTTCTCGCGCTCTCTCTCCCGCTCTCGAAGATCATCGCTCTCTTCGAAACCCTAATCCCTATCTCTTCTCTTCTCACGCTCTCTCTCCCGATCTCTATCTTCGAAACCCTAATCGAAGAGAGCGAAGTGGAGCTCTCTCTCCCGCTCTCTTTCTTCATCACCTGTGTAAACCCAACTCCACGATCAACGAAATCTCCAGCTGCTTATCTTCAGATCTGTCGAGGGGTAAAAGGGGTATAATCGATCAACCCCTATCTCCCTTGTCGTCTCAACACCAAAGAAGAGCTCTCACAAGTTCGTTCTCTCTCTCCGACGGAAAACCCAAACAGCGATAAGGGTTTCGATTTCTTGGCTCATTGGGTTCTGCCTCTCTCAGATTTCGGAGGGAAGTGTTTGACTCTCATAAATGCTTTTATGATTTCTGTTTAATTTCTTTTATTTTCATTCGGTTTTGTGTGTAGGCAATGATGAGATTGGTTTTGATATAAGTTGGTTACAAAATTTTTGGGCATTAAAATTATTGTTTTCAAGGGTATTTGGTTGTGTGCCATGATAATTATTCAAAGTTGAATATAGATTGGGGTATGAGCGGGAGAGTAGATGGTGAAGAAATGAAATAAAGGTGTTTGAATGTTCAATGCCCTGAGCACTTACCTTACATTTATGTGATTTGAAACTAGCTCAATTCATCAAATTTTTGGGCACCGATGACACACAATGATTGATAGTATCAGTATAATTTTTGTAACTGACGTTGGATACGTATGTGGTGGATACTCATTTAAGCCTTTTGGTGTTTGATTCTCTCCTTCGGCGTGTTGGTTTAGGCAGTGATGCAAAACACTTTATGATCTGAATAATTATTTCAATCCTGTTTTAAGTATTCTTGATTATATATCTATCATATCCTAGTTGGCGCGGCACTCCAATACAGCCCTACTTATGAATAGTGTGTTCTGAGCCTACTGGTTTTTTTTAGTCTATATATATATTCATGAGTAAGTCTATTATGTGTGCTTGGTCGATTGATTGTGAGAAGATAAGAGATAGGGGTTTTTGATTTTACCCCTTTTACCCCCAAACATTCTGAAGATAAGCGGGATCGAATATGAGTCGTTCCATCGCGATCAATCGCGAATGATGGCTAAAAACCCCCGCTCTGGATAAGGATTTCAGCTCCCAAGCTCTTAATAGACTTACTCTATATATATAAGACAGTTGATGATAAGCTCCGAACAACACAAACAGAACATGAAGTATCAAATTTTGTCAGCTCAGAACAAACAGAAACTATATTTTTTTGGTAACTGATGTAGGATGCGTATGTGTTGGATACTCATTTAAGCCTTTTGGTGGTTGATTCTCTCCTGTGGTGTGTTGGTGTAGGCAGTGATGCAAAACACTTTATGATCTGAATAATTATTTCAATTTGTTGTATTTATTCTTGATTATATATCTATCATATCCTAGTTGGCACGGCACCCCAATGCAGCCCTAGTTATGAATAGTGTGTTCTGAGCCTACTGGTTTTTTTTAGTCTATATATATTCATGAGTAAGTCTATTATGAGAGGAGGTCGATTGATCGTGAGTAAGAAAGAGAGATAGGGGTTTTTGATTTTACCCCTTTTACCCCGAAACATTCTCAAGATAAGCGGGATCGAAGATGAGTTGTTCGATCACGATCAGTCGCGAACGAATGGTTAAAAACCCCGGCTCAGGATAAGGATTTCAGCTCCCAAACTCTTAGTAGACTTACTCTATTTATATAAGACAGTTGATGATAAGCTCAAAACAATAGAAACAGAGCATGAAGTATTAAATTTTGTAAGCTCCAAACAACAGAAAACTAGATTTTATAGTAACTGACGTTGGATGCGTATGTGTTGGGTACTCATCTAAGCCTTTTGGTGTTTGATTCTCTCCAACTGTTTGTTGGTGTAGGCCGTGATGCAAAATACTTTATGATCTGAATAATTATTTCAAGCTTGTTGTATTTATTCTTGATTATATATCTATCATATCCTAGTTGGCGCGACACCCCAATGCAGTCCTAGTTATAAATAGTGTGTTCTGAGCCTACTGGTTTTTTTTAAACCACATGTTCAGTGTCTGTTGTTCTGAGCTTACAAAATTTGAAACTTCATGCTCAGCTTCTGTTTGTCTTGAGCATACACAATTTGATACTTCAGGTCCAGTTTCTCCTGCTCATTTTTTGTTTGTTCTGAGTTAACAAAATTTGATACTTCATGATGTGTTTCTGTTTGTTCTGGGTTTACCAAATTTGATACTACATGCTCTGTTTGTGTTTGTTATGAGCTTACAAAATTTGATACTTCGGACTCTGTTTGTGTTATTTATGAGCTTACAAAATTACACACTTCATGCTCTGTTTCTGTTTGTTCTGAGCTAACAAAATTTGACACTACATGCTCTGTTTGTGTTTGTACTGAGCTTACAAAATTTGATACTTCATGATTGTTTGTGTTAGTTCTGAGCTTACAAACTTTGACACTTCATGCTCTGTCTCTGTTTGTTATGAGCTTACAAACATTTGATACTTCATTATCTGTTTCTGTTTGTTCTGAGCTAACAACACCAGATACTTGTTTCTCAGTTTTTGGTTTTTCTGAGCTAACAAATTTTGAACTTCATGTTTAGCCTCTGTTGTTCTGAGCCTACTATATTTGCTGAATGATATTTTGTGTTCTGAGCCGACTATATTTTGTAATTATTTTGTCTTTTCCAGGTTAAATGAGCTATGTTTAATTTTGATTTCAGGTTGATTTCAGCATGAAGTGCTTCTTGGAGCTATTGAATACTAGACTACGCGAAAAGTTGATATTTGGAGCAAAAAAAAATTGTGTTTTTATTGACACTATACAAAAAACTATATATTAGGAGCAACAATAAGTTGTATACTTTCAGTATTTGTAAAATTTTTCATGTACCTGTGCGTTATTGAACATTGTATTACGTTGTAAAGTTTTTGTTAAGTTTCAGTTTTTTGTAAAATGTCAGATGTCAAGAACATTTGTTACGTTGTAAAGTTTTTGTAAAGTATTACCTTACAATTCTATGAAGATCGAAATTCTTCCACATATTTAGTTCATTATTAATTTGGTGTCATGATCGAAATTCTGTAATTGTTTTGGTGTATTACGCAGCATGAAGTATCAAATTTTGTAAGCTCAGAACTAACACAAACAGATCATAAAGTATCAAATTTTGTAAGCTCAGAACTAACACAAACAGATCATGAAGTATCTAATTTTGTAAGCTCAGAACTAACACAAACAGAGCATGAAGTATCAAATTTTGTAAGCTCAGAACTAACACAAACAGAGCATGAAGTATCAAATTTTGTAAGCTCAGAACTAACACAAACAGAGCATAAAGTATCAAATTTTGTAAGCTCAGAACTAACACAAACAGAGCATGAAGTATCAAATTTTGTAAGCTCAGAACTAACACAAACAGAGCATGAAGTATCAAATTTTGTAAACTCAGAACTAACACAAACAGAGCATGAAGTATCTAATTTTGTAAGCTCAGAACTAACACAAACAGAGCATGAAGTATCAAATTTTGTAAGCTCAGAACTAACACAAACAGAGCATGAAGTATCTAATTTTGTAAGCTCGGAACTAACACAAACAGAGCATGAAGTATCAAATTTTGTAAGCTCAGAATAATCAGAGACAGAACATGAAGTATCAAATTTGTTTTCTCAGAACAAACAGAAACACATAATGAAGTATCCAATTTTGAGCGCTCAGAAAAAACAGAAACACAGCATGAAGTATCAAATTTTGTAAGCTCGAAACAATCAGAGACAGAGCATAAAGTAACAAATTTTGTAAGCTCAGAACTAACACAAACAGAGCATGAAGTAACAAATTTTGTATTCTCAACACAAACAGAAATACATCATGAAGTATCCAATTTTGTTAGCTCAGAACAAACAAGAAACACAGCATGAAGTATCATATTTTGTAAGCTCAGAACAATCAGAGACAGAGCATGAAGTATCGAATTTTGTATTCTCAGAACAAACAGAAACACATCATGAAGTATCCAATTTTGTTAGCTCAGAAAAAACATGATACAAACAGAGACAGAGCATGACACATCAAATTTTGTTTCAACTATTTTCATTACAGTCCATACATTGGTTACACAATAAAGAATTCCATTTGTCGGAGACTGTTCTGAAGGTATCTCCGGTTCTTCGCTAACGACCTTCTTATTCTTCCTCTTGAATTCCTACACAAAATGATTCATCAAATAGAAAAAATGCAAGTACGTATGTGGTATGTTCCTGGAGAGTGTATGTTGAACATGGTTAAAACTTGTAGGCTCAGAACAAGTACAACAAAAAACAGAAAACTGTAGACTCAGATGCAAAAATCATGCCGGCTCAGAATAACACCACCATGAACCTCAAAATTTGTAAACTCAGTACAAATGCATTTGAAAATGAAGTTGAAAATGGGTAAGCTCAGAACAACTTTTATTGAACAAAAGGGTGAAGTGTCAAATAATTTCAGCTTCCGAGTTCAAAACAAACCCAAATTGAACATGAAGTTCAACACCATCCAATAATCATGAATAAACAAAATCATGCATAAACTTGTCATCACTGCCGCATAATAAATCAAGTATAAGTGAGTCAAAAAATTTTCATCACTGCCGCATATCTTCAGAATGTTTGGGGGTAAAAGGGGTAAAATCAAAAACCCCTATCTCTTATCTTCTCACAATCAATCGACCAAGCACACATAATAGACTTACTCATGAATATATATAGACTAAAAAAAACCAGTAGGCTCAGAACACACTATTCATAAGTAGGGCTGCATTGGAGTGCCGCGCCAACTAGGATATAATAGATATATAATCAAGAATACTTAAAACAGGATTGAAATAATTATTCAGATCATAAAGTGTTTTGCATCACTGCCTAAACCAACACACTGAAGGAGAGAATCAAACACCAAAAGGCTTAAATGAGTATCCAACACATACGTATCCAACGTCAGTTACAAAAATTATACTGATACTATCAATCATTGTGTGTCATCGGTGCCCAAAAATTTGATGAATTGAGCTAGTCTCAAATCACATAAATGTGAGGTAAGTGCTGAGGGCATTGCACATTCAAACACCTTTATTTCATTTCTTCATCATCTACCCTCCCGCTCATACCCCAATCTCTATTCAACTTTGAATAATTATCATGACACACAACCAAATACCCTTGAAAACAATAATTTCAATGCCCAAAAATTTTGTAACCAACTTATATCAAAATCAATCTCATCATTGCCTACACACAAAACCGAATGAAAATGCAAGAAATTAAACAGAAATCATAAAAGCATTTATGAGAGTCAAACACTTCCCCCGGAATCTGAGAGAGGCAGAACCCAATGAGCCGAGAAATCAAAACCCTTATCGCGGTTTGGGTTTTCCGTCGGAGAGAGAGAACGAACTTGTGAGAGCTCTTCCTTGGTGCTGAGACGACAAGGGAGATAGGGGCTGATCGATTATACCCCTTTTACCCCTCGACTGATCTGAAGATAAGCGGCTGGAGATTTCGTTGATCGTGGAGTTGGGTTCACACAGGTGACGAAGAAAGAGAGCGGGAGAGAGAGCTCCACTTCGCTCTCTTCGATTAGGGTTTCGAAGAGAGGTGGATTGGGGTTTCGAAGATAGAGATCGGGAGAGAGAGCGTGAGAAGAGAAGAGATAGGGATTAGGGTTTCGAAGAGAGCGACGATCTTCGAGAGCGGGAGAGAGAGCGCGAGAAGATAAGAACTAGGATTAGGGTTTCGATAGATAGAGAGCGGGAGAGAGGAGAGCGTGAGAAGATAAGAGAGATAGGGGAATTCGATTATACCCCTTTTACCCCTGATTCTATCTGAAGATAAGCGGCTGTCGATCTCAGCCGTCCGATCGCGATCAAGATCGATCGGATGGCTGAGATCTCCAGCTCCCGATAAGGATTCCAGCTTCCCAGCTCTTAATAGACTTACTCATATATATATATATATATATATATATATATATATATATATATATATATATATATATATATATATATATATATATATATATATATATTGAACTTGAGTATCACCTTAAAATGGTGGGTTTTATATTCATCCTTCTAGCGCGACAATTATAATTGTTGGTTTATCTCTCTCTAGCAAAGTTGTTGGTGAAGTATAGTTATCCATTAACCCCGCACACGTACACCTAAAGTGTTGCATGGGTGGGGGTATTTATTAGAACTACCCACGGCTGGCAGTTCGACCAACGGGCCGGGATGCTGTCAATTGCAGGTAAAGCTATTATTAATTACCAGTAATTTTCAATGCTTTAACCAACATTTGAAGCTAGCTGTTATATAGTGAAAGTGTATTTTGTTGTTGTAGTACTGTTAACTTGATGCATAAGAAGAGCGAGCTCCTCTAGTACCGTCTAGCAGCCATATATAAGATCGATTCAAACATATATTTATTTATTTATCCTCCTCCAAACTTTGATCTCAATTTCAAGTCGATCTTTTACTAGAATCGTGATACTTTGTTATACTATTATTGGAAATTCCGGCGCAGGCGTATTATAGTGCATTAAAGCTAGGTCAATACCGTCCTTAGTAAAGATAATAAGATGTTTTTGGTGACTTTTGTGTATGTTTCCAGCAATTTTTGTACTAGTCTACCTTAGTATTTCTCAGATAGAATTCTACATGTAGGAGAAAACTAAAAATTACTTTGATTAATTAATTAAATATATTTAAAATTTATTGAAGACAAGATAATCAATCAGTCTTTAATAGAAGTAACTTTCTATACTCTTTGATTAATTTTACTGGGCTTGAGCCCAAAATTGAATAGAAGCAAAGCCCAATATATAATTTCCAAAGCTCACACGCTCTCCATGTTTTCACACATGAAATTGCATGCATCTCTCATGTTACCATATTAGTTAGCTCACATCACCAATCACCAACTCTAATCATAACAACCCCAAATCCTACTATATATATATATATATAACATGCTACTAAGCTCACCTCATCTTTTCATCTCATCTTTACTAATAACCACCTTACAATCCAATCATGAACACTGCTGCTTGCTTGATCTTGGCCTTGGCCTTGCTCGCAGCAACATCGATTGCAGCAGCTGCAGCACTGACAACTGTAGAAGAGCTTTCAAGCAAAAGCATTAGAGCCAGGCCCCTATCCCACGACAACGAAATTCTAACAGCAAAAGGAAGAAAGGCTGCTGCGTTACTCCCCAACAACGAAGTCATCTATGACGATGCTATGAAGCTTAGCGGTGAACTAGTCCCTGAAGAGCACAAGCACTTTAGTGACTCAGGAAGCACTTGCATCACTCACGAGCAATGCGTCAAGAGGAAGGTGATGTGCTACAAGAAGTGCCCTAGTTTGAGTCTGGACGACGTTGAGAAGCATTTTCCTAGTCCCAAGTGCACCGTTCACTGCAAGAAGTGTATTCCGACTTGTTAGCTTGTTTGTTTTCGCTAGGTTAAGATGGTTGGCTGGCTGGTAGCTTTCTTCCTTGTTGCTGTTGCTTTGTTTTGCTTTTCGCAGTTGCCTTGTCACTTTATCTTGTCGGGGTTCTTGTAGGGTTTGATGTAACCACGATAAATAAAAGACTTCCCTTTTAGATCAATAAAAGACTTCTACTTTATGCCATATAAGACTCGTTTTTATTCTATCGCTATGTTTCATACATACCTTATATGTTATCATATCTCAAATAGCTCAAATAAATCGAAGCCAACCTTTGGTAAATGCAATTCTCAAGTGTGATCATACAACAATAACTCAAATATATCACCGCCTTTGGTAAATGCAATTCTCAAGTGTGATCATACAACAATAACTCAAATATATCACCGCGGTGCTGTGAATAATTTTCTATTTCTCTGAGGCAACTAGGCTCTACTTTAAAAGAAATACAGGACATCTGAGAAATCGTTGATAAAAATCAGGGCTAGCTAAGAAGGAACACATTATAGCTATGAACATCCAATCCCAAAAACAAACACCAGTTCTCAAATATTTTGAAGTCCAAAAATTACAACGAGCGAAGTAACAAATGAGGTAATTTGTGGCTATATCCCACCTTTTCTTCACATCCCCCACTTTGGTGCAACATATTTGAACTAAGGATAAATATCAATTTCTACAAAAATCCATTTTCCAACGATACTTTTACATGATCATCAACAAAAAGCCTTATCCCTAACAAAATGGGTCTGGCTATTTAAACAGTACTCTCATTCTTTTCGGATTCAACTTCAAACTATTTCACGCTAAGTTGCAGGCTCCTCTACCTTTCCATCCTTCTGAGCTCTTTTGCGTTTCCTGGTCCTCTTTCTCTTAGCAACTCCATCTGTATCTCCATCCTACGTATACAGATTGCATATGAACTTAGAAGCACATAAAACTAAGTCGATAAATGATACTATGCCTCAATTACTTGCAGTTACCTTCCAAAACATATTGATCATTTCCTGAGTCCATGCAACAAGTGATACTAATACAGTTACAAACATCTATACAACTCGCAGAAATTCTTAAGCATGCACAAATTCAAAAGTTGATCACTTCAGTCATTTTGGCATATTTGGCATGCTAAAATGCAGAAGGTTAATACAGAAAATAAGCCTAAATATACATCAACTGACGGATATAGAACATGTACTACATCTGACCTACTGAAATGAATAGGCTGAGATAAATGATTAATTTAAAAGGAGGGGGGGGGGGGGGGGGGGGGGGGGGGGGGGGGGGGGGGGTTGGTAATAAATTAAATAGATATGCAAGCTAACTTACATGATTCTGTGAAGCTGAGTTGTCTTTCTCGTCTTCTTTCCTTTTCTTCTTCTTACATGAAAGTGGATTTGGGCCCTGCAAAATATCATTTACATCTGGCTGATTACTGAATTCTGACCAATACTAATACAAAGAAGACAATAAGGGTACACGATGAACAGATAAATAACTATTAAATATAAGAAATAACTATTAATTATAAAACCATGGAGTAATTACACCAGTTATAATTTCCATAAAAACTTGCCAGGGTAGGGAAACATGGCAGGTCCACTAATCTTCTGTCTCAACGTAAGTTTATCATGATTAACAGAAACATAAATATCATAACTGAATATACTAATTGTAAATAAAAAAAAGAAACAGCTAGTCTTTTGCGAGCAGTGCACAATATCCGCTAAGGATTTAACTGGATGTCTAGACCTACCATAAGATCAGTATAGAGTGAAGTCAATCATTACTACAAATATGCTGGACAACAGATCCTTGTTCTTCAATCCTGAATTACATTACAATACTGATTGAAATCAAGTGATGGCTTTCACATCAACAACGACACTGATCTTATTTTTGTATGTAAATTGGTATATACTGGATAAGAGCATCTGTAGTCGTTTGCTAAATATGCATAATATGCATATTTTCTCAAAAATATCGCTGCAGTCGTTTGCTAAATATGCATATTTTGCATATTTTGCTACAGTAGATTGCTATAAATGAGAGTGGATATGAGAATTATGCATAATTTAAAGGACGCAACTTCGAGTTCCATCGCTCCCAAAAAAATGGAATTTAATAAATATAGTATGAACATTTAATAAATGGGCAGAGGTGGCATCTCCTTGGACACAACTTGAAGTTGCGTCCAACGGAGGGGCCCACATTTTAAAAAAAAAAAACTTAAATAACGTTTTTAATTAATAAAAAAAATCATAAAAAATCCTTAAAAATCGTGCGACGCAAAGTGAAGTTCCGTCTGAATTTTTTTTTATATTAAATTGGTAAAAAATACCAATCGACGACTGCAGCGAATTGGCCAAATGCTATATGCATTTATGCATTTTTTAAACAATGACGACTGTGGATGCTCTAATGAAAGATAATCTTAATAGTTACTGCCGCTAATATCTGTCTACTCACAAACCAAAGGCTAACAATATTCAATTTTTTCAAGAATAAGAACTTACAAAACTATTTCTGAATATAAACTATAACAGTAACATTTCTTAAAACTCAAAAAACAGTAGCATTTCTTAAATTTTAAAAATGCTCCAGTCTGTACAATAAAATTTTGGAGACAAAGTAAGCTAACTGAAGGTATATGAGGCCAGTTCAAGCCCTTGAGAACATTTCAAATTACTAACTTGATTATGCAGGGTCTTAAAAGATGAAAGTAATACAAGCTAGAAGAGCAAAGAAAACTATATATTAAAGTGCCAAACAAAAATATTACACTAGGAGAGCGAAAAAAGCCCAATCAAACATCAGCAGCATCATTAAAGCCTTCTACCACCATATGGGGTTGGCTATGGAGGACAAGCCAACACATAAGGAATTGCTACAACTTATTGTGTTGGCTGTCCATCAGATGGATTCCATCTCATCTCACCGACAGAATTGGAACTGACGACCTATAGGGGCACTTGTCATACCCAATAGATCAGAAACCAATCAAACAATAACAACAAAAGATTCAGGTGATTCCCTAACTATAGAAAGTAGTGCACACTAGAATCACTTGAATCTATTTCTGCATAAAACAATGAAGAGCTACATGTACGCCATTTTATATCCAGGTTCCTAGATGGGAAACATATGTTGTAAGCCTAGCTTACTGGACATAAATATGATACAAGCAGATATACGAGTATTTCATTCATAAACTCTAGCAGAAAAAGTACATGTATATACACAAATGGTACACATGGTGAGAACTTCATAGTTGAAGCTTAAATAAACATAATCCTAATTTATTTAGTAATTAAGAATGCCAACAAGAGGGTCACTACTCATTTAAAAAGTGTGAAAACAAAATTCAGATCATAGTAGACAGATTAAACACCAGCAATAGTTAGGAAACTCATAACTTTATCTCATTACTTGGAATTTATTGCACCTCCACAAGACACTGCCCATTTGTTCTGGTCTTTACTCTTTACAGTAAGTAGATTACTAATTCGACAAAAACTTCAGAACCCAGTTAAGCATGACACAGCAAGATATGACAAGTGTTGCTAAGGTTAGTAATGTATGTGCATTTGGTTTGTGCATATATGAAAAGACAGGTGGACTGTAAAAAAAATCTCCTGACCTTTGCTTTCTTTCTTTTAAATTTACTATTATCTGTCCCAATAAGATTTCGTCTTGCAATATTGCTCCTTGTGGGAAGTGCAGGCATATACTCATTGTTGGAATCATCGTGGGCAGGCAAATCTGTTGAATTAGTTTCCGATGTATCTTTTAATTTAATCTTCTGTAACTTTAGGTATTCAGAATCACTCATATGCAAACGCTTTTCTTCCGTAGATTTGACAAATTCGCGTTGATTTGTTGAGGGCTTCTCAAGAAACAATGAGTTCCTCAGACCATAAATGACTGGGACACCAGGAATCTGCAAATAACAAAGTGAAATGAGAGGTCATCAAATACTCCAGACACCTGAAGACAATATATATGAAAGAATATAGAAGCTCTCAACAATGTAACTTTTAAAATTAGCATGCATTGATTAGAAACCGCACTAATCAATCCCTACACACAGTTATTCATTAAAGTATCCCACTCCAAAATTCCTTCTGAGCAGTTTGTTCTTTGCAACTGGATCAGCCAGTTTCCCTAGTTTTGATTTTGGCATTTTAGATCACCATCTGTGTACTGTAAGTAAAGGCCTATGGCTCTACTTTGGATATTTGAGGGTGAGGAGATGATAGTAACCATTTTTTATAAATTTTCTCTTGTTGGGTGTAAAATATACCCCATATATGAGGGTAAAATAAAGTAATAATACAAACAAAATCTAAATGTGAAAAACGTGACTCTATGATGTAGGCAGTTATATCATACGTGAAGTGGCTGGGCTGTTCCATTTTCACTGAAATTTCACATAGGTCAATGGATTGGTACTCCAATCATATAACACAACACGATAGCTAACTTACCTAAGAAAATAATTATCAAGGATCAAAGAATAAAAATATATAATCTGGCAGCTATAATGAACAGTTATTTTTGTTTCCCCGAGATTTTTGTAAAGGCTTTGTACTAGTTATTGTAGTCCAAATAGTGAGATTCCTATCTCTACAAGAGATGCCCTTGAAAAAAAAGAAAATTTTAAGCATTACAGGAAAATATTGATATGAGAAACCGGCTAATTTTCCACCCTTCACTCTAATTCCTAAAAAAAACTTCTCAATGCTTGACTAAGAAGGTGGCCCTCAATAAAGTTGAGCGAAAGAGAAGGATTCATGTAACCGGCACAAAATTCTGGGATAAAGGCTTTTGATTTTATTTTTAAATCTCGTCAACGTAGCTATCTAAGCCATGGAACTGAAAAGATTCAACATTATAAAGATCCACTAGTTGCACTTGTACTTGGACAAGGTTCAGGAACATGTAATAAAAAGCATAGGAGATAGTTTGCACTTTGCAGTGATACATTTGTAATTTAAGCACAAAGTAGCATATTTTGTACTGCTGCTCTGGTTAAGGGAAGGAGTACATAAGTTCATTAGTTATGTATATTCATGTCCCAGCCAGGGTAGCTCAACACATCTTTATGCTTCTACTTTTACATAAATATAAAACAATTAGAGCATGAGAAGAATATATATTAGATTTTGTACTAATTCTGAAGGTTATACCAGTGATCTTAAATCATCAACAAGACTAATGATATAAAATAAACAAGGCGCAGAAATAAATCATTATGCTTAGGTGCTCGTAGAATTACAAAAAATAGAAAATGGGAGTTGCCAAATAGCTTGGGAAGCCTATGAAATTGCACACGACAACATTGTTTTAGCCCTTCACATGGCATTCGTAGTGGAATAGGAGGTGAATAAGAAGTCGAATTCAACTTTTGAACATTTAAATTGAACTGAAAGATGAAATAGAGTCTGAAATTTTTGAGTATGGGTGAACAAGTAGAAGGGAGAAGAGTATTTATTTTTTCGAAGGGAGAGATAACAAACGTGATTGTTTTTTAGGAGTGAAAGAGGTAAATTTTTAGTATAATTCCAATGAAGAAGTGTAAACTTTTTTTCGAAGGGAGAGATAACAAACGTGATTGGTTTTTAGGAGTGAAAGAGAGGTAAATTTTTATTATAATTCAAATGAAGAAGTGTCCAAAATATTTGCAGTCCACATAATCTTATAATGTCTTGTTACCAAAAGGTAGATCAAAAATAAGTGAAATGTTAGGGTTTATTCTAACACAATATCATCAATAAGGGTGACAATGTACTGAATTTGGGTTAAATCCTACATGATCATTTATAGGATCCAAAGCGACTAATAAGCATGTTAACATAGGAGATTTTAATGGACTTACAAGTAACACTAAGCTTTTGAGGACCTAACCCAAAAAAATTCATATGGCATTCAGCTCAACCAGTCGGTTCATCAAACTACACTACCACTCTCAACCCCTGAATAAAACTACCCTTCAACAAACCCCCTATAACTTACAACACCAAAGACAAATTCACTTATACCATTCAACAAAAATTTCTAATGTCATGAAACCAAAAGGTAGATGAAAAATAAGTGAAAATATGAGATAATGGGTGAAAAAAGAAAGCAAAGAGCAAAGTTAGTGAACATTTAGTTGAACACAGTCTAGCCATATAAAGAGGTGACAATGGGTCAAATTTAGGTCAAATCCTACATCGTTCATTTATAGGATTCAAACCATCTAAACATGTCACAGGAGGAGTTTGATGATCTTACAAGTACGACTAAGTTCTACGAGGACTCTAACCCAAAAAATTCATATGGCATTCAGCTCAACCTATATGTTCATCAAACTCCATCACCACTCCCAACTCCTAACTAAACAAAACTACCATCAACACGCACCCTATTAACTTACAATACAAAAGATGATTTCTTTAACAAAAAAAGTATGACACCAACCTCCCGAAACCTGCTTCGTAGCCCTCCATCCTGTGTTGCCACAAAGAAATGCTCTGCATTGCTCTCCGCGACAACCGATTCCACACACTTCACCGCACTCACCCTCTTCTCATGATCACATCTGCACCCCAAAACCCCAATCAAGAAATTGCTTAAACCCCAAAAGCCCCAATCAAGAAATTGCTTAAACCCCAAAAGCCCCAATCAAGAAATTGCTTAAACCCCAAAAGAACAACTTTTAACAAAGCTAATCAACCACTCCCCCCCCCCCCCAACAAACCCTCCCGAAAAAAAAAACTGTTTAACAAACCTTGCAGTCATAAGCAACTGCGCCGCCTGCAACGACTCATCGAACGGCTTTCCGAGACTCTTCAGCTCCCCAATCACACACCTTCCAAAAATTCATCCATCAAAACCCAAACTTTCAAATTCAAACGAGAGTGAAGAACAAAAAGGTGATACCTGGTAGTAAAGAGGAGGGTTTGGGCGCCTAGGAGGCGGAAGAGGGCGTCGTCGGCGGGGAGAAGGCCATGGGCGATGAGGTGGTGTACGAAGGTGCCGTCGCATAGGATTTTGAACGGTTCGCGGAATCCGAAGCACGCCGAGTAGAATCTCACGGCTTTGCGGTGCCGTTTCTGCTTTTTCACTCTCATTTTCGAACCAAAACCCTAACCCTAGAAACCGCCGGAGAGTTGGACACGACGATCGTTTTCTAGGGTTTTATAGTCTTTTAGAGAATGAAGATATTGCTAATTGGGTTTTTTTAAGTTTGAAGGAAATTACGGTTCTGCCATTTGAATTGAATTGTTTTTGTTATGGGCTGAGAAATTTTGATTGGGCTTTTCGCCTTTATCCAGTCCATGGGCTTAACTGCCAGGTTATATATATAAGGTTTATATTGCAATGTGCATATTTACTATTATCATTCGAGTTGGAGAAGAAATATTGTACAATTAAATCCCCAAATTTAAACTAACTACTAATAATGTGTTTGTGAGGCTGCAATAATTTTAATTTAAATCATTTTTTTAACTGTATTATTTTATTGTCATCATTTATTTTATTTTATATTGTTTTTTTTTTTAATTTTCATCATACTCCTAGTGTTTTTTCATGCCAGATTGATGAGCCATAGATCAAATTAAGGCTAGTCGACTTCCTTTACTCAGACGACGATAATGAGGAAGATTTAGTGGATGCTTGTTGGGCTCTCTCTAGGTTATCGATGAAGACAATATTGAACCCTGATTGAAGCTGAGTATGTGCCATACTATACGTACGTGTTTATATTTTCATTACTTTGTTCAGTTTTTTTTTGTAATTTTAATCTTTTGTCTAAAGAGATTTATTATCCTGCAATGTCGCTCAGATTCAGTCGTGATTCCTGCTCTGAGAATGAGTTGAGTGATAGCGGCCAAGGACAACTTGGCATCAATTTTGGCTAACAAACCTACTGTTCGATCATAAGCACCCTCTCGACCTGTTGGATATATAAGTATATTCTCAATATATGAATAATATTATGTGTAATATTATTTTATGGATAACACGTGTGTTACACATACTAATTTTATGGATATCGGAACACGGGTTGAGTGGGTTGAGAACCCAGTACCCAAACCAGTATTTATCATATAAATACTGGCTTGTGGTAGTAGTCTCGGTATTCCAATTTTAATACCTAGGATAAATATCTCTAAGATATTAACCATAATTTCTATTGTTATTATCTCTCATAATCTCTAAAAATCTTGAGATATTTAGTTAATATTGAGATTAAGAGAGAGATCGGCGTAGTCGTCAAAATCACAGTTCGTCGGGATCTCGTCGTCGTCGTCACCAACAGCCACCATCGCCAGCGTCGACACCCGTCGTCGCAGCCGTCGCTGGCACCGACACTGCCATTGCCGGCGCCACCGGCGGTGCCGCCTCCAAAAGCCGCAGCCTCGACCCCGACCTCCTCCATCTTCTCCTTTTTCTTCCTGAGCACACATTGACAGAAAGATCAGATCAGCTGTTATGATCTGATTTTCTGATTGGTTCATTTTTGGTGTTCTGTGTTCGGCCTTGGGAGGGGATCTTCGCTGCTGATCTCAAAAGAGGCTAATGAGAGATCAGATCAGATATGTTGTGATCCGTTTCTTTGATTGGTTCACTTATGGTGTTTCGTGTTCGGCGACAGGAGGGGATCACTGCATTTGATTGTGTGTGAATCAAGTTGTTTTTGTGTTTTAGCCAAGGAGGGGATCATTGTTGTGATTTGGAGTTTGGTGTTCGGTCCAAGATTATGATCACCTGATACTCCCATGTGCAAGGCAGCAAGGGAAGACTCCTTATTAGGTGTCGGGTTGCAGATCTCATCCAAACTCGAACCCGATTTGCAACGTGTGTTGTGTTCCACTACCTCTTGATCTTAATCAAGATACGGTCCACTCTAAATTTTAAGATATGTGCTACTCTATTTAATTAAATTTCTGTTTTATTGTTTATTACACAGTTTTACAGAAAAAAACTTTTTTTACTGAAATTACGCTAGTAGTAATTATTCAGAATAAACCCTCTAGATTTTGGAAGTTACTGTTTATTCCTACAAGATGGAAAAATTTAATTGTGTGTAAAAGATTCTGAAACTAGAAATATTTGATTATTCTGAATTTAATAGTTGGAAAGTGAAAGCACAATAAGAGATGTGGATGTAGTTGTTAGAAATAGTGTGGGAGGTGAGAATGTTGTTTAGACTATATCCAAATATGTTTGGACTGGATCAGATCTAAATTAAAGATAAGTTCTTTACCTGCATACATTTTAATTATTTGTTGTTGCTAAGTGCTAAAGTTTAAAACTTTGTTTAATTAAATACAAGTTTGAATAACTATTTTGGCTATGAGCTAAGGATCAAATATTTAATTTGATAAGTTAAATTACAAATTTTGATTACAACACTGTATCTCCAATTAAATTGTCCTTAGAATTAAATAGAGTTAATAATTCGTTTAATGTGCTAATCTTTAACAATTTGATGAATGTAGGAACTTCAAAGTTACTTACAAATTGTGTGTGTTGGAGACGATGGATATGCATCACGGTTGAATAAGTCTGCATTACGCAGACTTCTCTATCAAATTTGGAAAACACTTCTAACTTGAAGTGTCGGTATGATCTACTCTAATCTTTCTTACTATTTTCATGTGATGAATGTGTTAACATTTTGTGCGTTTGATCACATGATTGAGAGTTTTAGATCTTATTCTCATTTTGAAACTAGCATGTTTAGGGTTGTTAAGTGATTTATCATACTGTGTATAGATATTTTGACAAATCCACTGTTTGCAGTTTGTGGGAGATTATATATATTTGCTTCTCTACTAATAATAAAAAATTGTTGATGTATAAGATCTATAACAATTGTCCGTAACTTAGATAAGAGCAATTTATAATGCAAAATATGACTCCATTAGTTGCGTTTTGTTCTTTCTCGTTCGTTGTACTATGTGTGCAAAATTGAATTATAAATATTGGTCATTATCTCGTTTAGCGTCTCGAAGATGATGAAGAACGAATAAAGAAAAATATAGCACAATGTGTTTGAGCAAGTCGACATTATTAGAATAACTGGAGTAAGCAAACAATTTTGTAAAATGTGGAAGAGTAATTTTGTATTAACTCTTATAATGTGCATATATTGTCAATCGCATGTATAAGTTGAGTTTAACAAATGAGACAATTAATAATAATAGTTCTAATTGTGTATAGTTCTTGAACATAGCATAATTGGTTAGGATTTGAGAACTATATATTAAATTGTTTGTTCTTGTTAAAACTTATAACTCTACTAAATGACACTTCATTAAATATGACAAATGTGAAGTTTGAACTCAGATTTTGACCACTAGAAAATCATTTTGTCTGGTCTTTAGGAGTTCACAACTTTTTGAATCAATACATTCTCATATTTGTGATCTCAGTAGCTTTGTGACTAAATGAGACGATGATTGGTCAGAAGTAATTAATCACTTATGTAGATAATTGTTGAATGTTTGTCATATATATATGGAGAATGAAGCACTCGTTATTTTAATGAATTGAATTCTAGTTAAATGCTAAGATCAAAAGGTTTCATATTTGATAGAGGTAGTGAATAATGTTTAACAATTTTAGAGAAGTTTGCATTTGACATAATCTCTTGTGCACTCTATTTACTACGTGACGCACTTCACTTTGTATTTTATGCTCCAATAATGTACATTGTATATATTGAAGCACAACAACACTCTTTTATGTCATAAAGCGTGTGAGAGTCCTTTAATTGCTGCTCAAGTGGCTTGTCACATATTTACATTTAATGAACGTGTCAATTTGCAACAGCGGCTTAATCAGCAACAACATAAGGAGTGCACAACCGAGAGTGCGCAACTGAAGAGTTCCCTATATGTATGGAGGGTGATTGTATCTGCCTTTTTATAAATGTCCAATAACATCAAGAATATGTATTTTGTACAGTATGTATATGGAGTTCACATGACATTCACAAATTTTTAGTGCAATATGTATTTTGTCGCCGAGCGTAATCTATGTACTATTTTCTTTATAAATGAATGAAGAATGCTAGTTATCATCTATTTGTTATCATCCACAATGTATTTCTTGGATGTGAACTTGGTAAACCATATTTCTTGGATGAATTTGTGAAGAAGTAGAGCAGCTTCCTTCTGTTAGAGATTATGAGAGATTATAACAATAGAAATTAGAGTTAATATCCTAGACTAAGGTGCTTGAGATATTTACCCTAGGTATCAAAATTGGAATACCTAGACTACTATCATAAGCCAGTATTTATAGAAAAAATACTGGTTTGGGTACTAGGTTCTCAACTCACTCAACCCGCGTTCTGATATCCATACAATTAGTACGTGTAACACACGTGTTACCCATAGAATAATATTACACATAATATTATTCATATAGTGAGAATATACCTATATATCCAATAATCTCCTCCTATATTCTTAATATATAAATGTACTGGATTATCTCATCAGTTCAACATGAAGCTGACTGACTGATAGCAGTCTTTAAATAGAAGAAATGCATCACTCAATGTACATTTCATAAGAACTAAATCAATTATAAATTCGAATAGTTCAAAAAGACTAAACCAAAATAATTAAATAGTTCCCAAACCATATTACAACAGAATAGTTCACAGTGACTAAACCGACTGGAGTAATCTTTCATAGTTGCAAAATCAGACAAAGCAAATAAACTTCAAGAACAAAATAAGAGTTTTTAAGCTCAATGAACACAAGTCTTAAACTCAACAGAAGTTTTACCAAGCAAGTGACTAATTTATTCTCAAGAGAAATAAACTGAAACTCTATCCTTGCACACTGCTTTATGTTTACTCCTTCATTTTGAGCAAATCATTATTTTGAAATCTATGTTAACAGATTCAATTCCTCCATCTTTGCTAGCTTATTGAAAACAAGAATATCAAGAGACGCATCTCTAAGAATTCCAACGAATTTCACAAAGTATCTAGTTCCACAAAAGAACTTAGTACAATTCATAATTAGCTTAGTAAAAATGTAATGCAAGCATCACAATCAAGTTTCTTTAATTAAATAAAGAACAAGAACTATTATAGTTTCTACACAAGAACTATAATATGTTTCATATTGGAATGATGGTTAATTCTGAATCACAACAGTCAAATCAATTATGGTTAATTCTGAATCATCAAAATTGGAATGAAACAAGAATCCATAAAAGAGATATATCATCAAAATTGGAATGATATAACGACATTCTAAACATCATAAACACATCAACAAGTTTTCATGTTTCGTATTGGAATAATATGATTATTCTAAGTAAATTCCCTAGATATATAATATCATCAAAATTGGAATGACATTATATATTTGTGGAATTTATGTGGAATCATCAAAATTATCTAAAATATGTCAACTGCCTAAAATTGATGCTTAAGTTTGAACTTCTCTATGGCTCCAATTGGATTCTAAATTTCAAAACAATTAGGATGTTAAAGCTTTGACTCAATAGCTTTTAACTCCATTTTCCCCATAGTTTTGATAATTAGATCACTTTCAAGTCTCTTAGCAAGAGCATTAGCCATACTTGTCGCAATTGTACTTTATCTATGAGAAAATTCAACTAGGCTTCTTTCAGCTTCAATATACTCCTCTTACTATTATTGAGTGAGTTATGAGCTACAGTGCATTGTACCTTGATAGTCGCATAACAGAATTAGAGAGTTACTTAAACTTCTTAATGGATGACTAGCAATAAGTTCTTCAATCCACTCAGCCTTTTTCCCTGCAGAGGATAACACATAGAGGTCTGATTTCATGGATGATAGCATAGTGCATGTTTGCCTTTTAATTTTCATAACATTTCTGTTCCTCCTAGTGTAAACCCATAGCCACTAGTTATCGACTTTCACTAAATTCTGAGCATCATAATGCATCAGAATAGCCATTCATTCGAAGAATGACTAGAGTGGCACAAGGTGTTTCAAAACTGTAATGCCCCTGTCTCTAGCTCAGATAATTTATACAATTTATAAGACAAATTAGATACTATGTAGTACAACTGCCCACCATAGGCTGCCTCTCAAAAGTTGGTTAACCGATTAGGTGACTCTTGATCATAGGCTATATTATTTATATATTATTATTTCTATTTTAATTTTAATCTTCGATATGGGATCAATACAGACCATCTCTTATTACATTTCTACAATCTCCTTTCTACAATCGGGTGGGCCCCAATGGTAATCGCCACGTCATTCCTTCATTTGACGAAGTCAAACAGCCCAAATCAAGGCCAAGCTTGTTGTTCCTTTACCGTGTGGGCCCCCCAAATCACATTTCATTCATATACCATTCACATTTATATTAATATAATGCCATAGCACATTCACATTACCAACAGCCAACAGTATATTACTTTCAAAGTATATATTTTATATACTATTACTTTTTGAAAACTACGGGGTGTTACACACACCCCCCTTAAAAAATCAGCGTCCTCGCTGAGCACGGGCATGCACAATCTAGTGCAAGATCTCCTTTCTAGCCGTCCGACTAATTATGATCCTGGAGTACACTGCCCGATCAATAACAGTCCCGGATTAATTGAGGGTCTACCACAGTTCCAAAGTACATTGTCCGACTGGGTCTATAGTCCCGAAGTACATCGCCCGACTATATAGAGTGCCCCACATCTGGTGTCGAAAGTCAGCTCTGATACCATTTGTAACGTCTCTGCCCTTAGCTCAGACAATTTATACAATTTATAAGACAAATTAGATACTATGTAGTACAACTGTCCACCACAGGCTGCCTCTCAAAAATTGGTTAACCGATTAGGTGACTCTTGATCATAGGCTATATTATTTATATATTATTATTTCTATTTTAATCTTCGATATGGGATTAATACAGACCATCTCTTATTACATTTCTACAATCTCCTTTCTACAATCGGGTGGGCCCCAGTGGTAATCGCCACGTCATTCCTTCATTTGACGAAGTCAAATAGCCCAAATCAAGGCCAAGCTTGCTGTTCCTTTTACCAAGTGGGCCCCGCAAATCGCATTTCATTCATATACCATTCACATTTATATTAATATAATGCCATAGCACATTCACATTACCAACAACCAACAGTATATTACTTTCAAAGTATATATTTTATATACTATTACTTTTTGAAAACTACGGGGTGTTACAAAAACACACTTTCAATCACTATATCCTTACTTTTGAAACACATTTTGAGTTTGACTAAGAGTTATCTCTTGCCAACCGAAACTCACCGAAACTCACCCTTATACCTATAGTGTCAACAATACCTAGATTTTTCATGTTGAATTCTTTGGATATCACAATTTTAACTTAATTTGTAATAGAGATGTCACTTCCAAGAACATGCATGTCAACAGAATAAGTAAATAATAGCCACTATATTTGACACACCACAAAGTTAAAGGCACTGATCTGAATTACTTGATTCATATACTAGTCTCTTTCAGAAAATTTTCAAATTATTTATTCGTCGGCTATACATGTTTTAAGAACATACAATAATTTTACTAAATTGTAAATCTTGTTCACTAAACATATTAGTTCAAAACTTTTCAGTACAAAACTGTTCAGTAGAAAACATCAAGTACAAAACTTTTAGTACAAAATTGTTTAAATATCCTTTATGAATAACAAAATTTTCAATAGATGTAAAGGTAAGAAGAATACTTATTGTAGCAATATGACAAATATGTGAGTAGACATCAAATAAATTTACCTCATTTTCTCAGTCAATCCGTTAGCTACTAAAATCTACTGAACAATCAAAATTAAGTTTCTTCTACAAAACCCCACTTACTATAGTTTTAGCCCATTTCGGTAAATCAACTAATTTAAAGTATTATTGTATTACACAAAATCATCTCATTGTCTACTAAAGACTCTTCTTGGCTCATTTGTCATTGAAGTTTTAAGTGTCAGTAAGGTCGGTGCTTGATTCCAACTGTGAATCATTGACCGTGTCTATAGTTCTAGATCATTTCATACATTTATCTTTGATGAACACATCCTCAAAGAACTCTGCAAGTTTAGATTCTTCTAACACAAATTAGATAAATCCAACATCTGTCCACAGAACTATATTCTGCACTTTCTAAATACACACAAATATTTATTGTAGGTCCTACTTTAGGCCTCCTAGGGTCATATACTCTAACAAATGTATCACAACACAAATTTTCACTTTAACAAAATTATTTGTGTTTTCATGCCATGATCTACAAGGTGTATTCAATTTAGATTGTAGTAACACATTAGCGATATGATTAACAATACAACTATCACGCTCCGCTTCTCGAAAATACGGAACACGAGCATGTAACATTAGCCCAGCGAATGACTAACGTCACTCATAAGCTATTTATTCGATTAACTCAACAATATAATCAATACAGAACATATGCGCAGGTAATAATAATAATCTCATGAATAATAGTACTTGGAATGAAGCATTCAAATACAATAATAATAACCCAACGTCTGGAAATAATAATAAAATCCGGGACATAAGTCCAAAACAATAATAATCCAATCCAAAATAATAACAAGTCTCAGTACATTCATCTTATTAAAGTAAGAAGCAATTAAAAAGCAGTAGTCTTCAGAATGTTTGTTCTCCAATTCCAGCAAGCAATTCTTCTTCATTATCTGTATACACTTCATCTAAAAAGAAAAGAAAAATTGTCCTTAGAGCAAGTCATAGACAGCAAGTAGAGAAAGCAGGGAACAATGGAATAACGGTATAACAATGAAGTCAATGGATCAATAGGAATCAATAACATGGGAAAATCATGATAATCGATGCAATTGGCTATAAACAATGATGCAAAATTCGGTAACAGTAATCAATGATCAATAACGATAACACTTAGCCAATATTCAATATCACTAGAAACAATAAGGAACATTATGCAGTGTCGATGTTGTGTGATCCTTAAGTCTATTAGTTATTTTTATCCCAACTAATGCATGTACTACTGCATCCCATACTACAGGTTCGATACATACAATCAATGTCGTTTTAGACTTAAGTGGAAGATTCTATAGATCATGTACTCGGCAACGATAATCAATATTCACCTTTCGGTGTACGGTACGGTCATCGGCAACGATTCAATACACGATAGACTAGTTACTGTCAAAACCACAATCACACGATAAAATAATTGCCGGAACAATACGGTCATCGGCAGCGATACAATACACAATTGATTGGGTTACCGTCGTAACCATAATCACACAATAAAACAATAGCCGGAACAATATTTAGGGAAACACGAGCCCCTCCTACG
This sequence comes from Hemerocallis citrina, assembly GCA_017893485.1. Classification (NCBI taxonomy): domain Eukaryota; kingdom Viridiplantae; phylum Streptophyta; class Magnoliopsida; order Asparagales; family Asphodelaceae; genus Hemerocallis; species Hemerocallis citrina. The sequence continues at coordinate 221,322,411 of CM030365.1, forward strand.
AGTACAATCACTATATCATTAACTACTCCAGTCAATCCCTTAAACCCCGACTTATTAATTATTTTATCAATACAACAATACAATATGTGATTTAAGACATGAAGCGAACAATAGTATCAATAGGACAACAATAGGATGATAACATGGAATAGAACAATTAGAATGGTGACAATAAGACATTAGAATCATGCAATGCAACATACATACATCAATTTATACAATATTACGATATAGGAATAATTAATTCATTAAAATCTGAAATATAAAATTCTGGATAACAAGAGCAGTCTGTACAAAAATGCAGTTTCCCGCTATTCCAGAAATCGAAAAGTGAATCCGTCAGAAGTTCTAGAAACTAGACTTCCACACGGTTCCAATGCATATTTAAAGTTCAAATTCCGACAACAGTAACTAGGTCAAACACTTGGTTCTTTACAGATTTTAGGTTCAGGCAGAATTTCGACATCACGTTATTTTAATTTTAGAAATAGCAAGAACTCGATATTAAAATTAGTAAAAATATTTTCTAGGCTCCTAAACATATTAAGCAACAATCTGAAATTTTTCAGATTAAAATTTTGTCATTTGATCAGCATTTTTACTGTTTAAACATGCAAGATACAAGAATCTGAAAATCTGGAATTAAAAACATAGTTGTAGTAAAACAGGCATAACTTTTGCTACAAAACTCGGAATTCAAAAATTCAAGATATTCTGGAAACTAGAAAGATAAGACTACAATTCATAATCAGAAGGTAATTCATTTTAAGATCGTTTACTGGTTCAAAAACAGCTAACAATAACAGGCCAACAAGCAATAAACAGGTTTTATGTAGTTTTCATGAAATAAGTTAAGTAAACATGTTGGGTATCCATTCTATTAGTCGATAAACTTCTCAATTAACATGAAGGGTGTCAAAACATGGTAATTTCAATTAAAAAAAACATATATACACTAATTTAGCATCAATCACATCAATTAATCACTCAAACAACATACAACCTAGCAATTGTCTGTACAATAATTAATCGTGTTATGAGATGCATGAAAATTTTCCTATCATCAATACTATATGATGTATGCAAGATTCAATATTTTTGGAGTCAAAGTGGCATGATGTCAAGAATATTGAGGTTAGCTCGTGTAAACCCTCAATAGACCCAACGAAGAGATGAATAAAGGATGATATGATAACAAAGAGATCTACTTGTAAGAGTTTCGACAAAATTTGAATTTGATACAATTAACAATTCAAGAGAACGGTGACTTGCCTTATAAACGGTGAAAACGAATACCAAGATTAACGGATAAGGATCCCAAAGCAACGAATCCACTAACTAGCAAATCCACAAAATAGCACGTGCAATATAAGTGAAAAAGAGCCTAAATCAACACAGCACACAAAGAGACAGCAGAGACAGCAGCGTCAGCAAAGGGCAAGGGGGTCTGACGACGGCAGGGTCATCGGTAAGTGGGGGTCGTCGGCGGCGCGACGGGACAAGGTGGCGGCGTTGGTGTGCTGGCAATCGAAACAGGGAGGAGGGAGGAAAGGAGTCGGGTTTTGGGTGCTCTGTTAATGTCGATGGCAGAGGAGGGGTTCAGGAGGTTGCTGGCGGCGCTAGGAGGCGGCACTGACGAGGGAAGGTAGCGACGGGGAAGAGGTCACCGGATGGTGGCCGGGGAAGGTGGCCGGAAGAGAGGCAGTGTGGGTTTAGGGGTTTTTGGCAGGAAAACACAGGGATAGAGAGAACGAGAGGAGAGAGGGGAGAGAATAAGCGACTAGGGCTTCAAAATTGTGCAATTTTTAGGATTTGTACTAGGGTTGTATTTATATGGTACAATTAGGGTATTGGGTTAGTGGTTTAGGATCCAATAACAGCGATTTTGGGTCAAGAACAAAAGAAACTGGGTTTTATGGTTCAAATAAGAGATAGATAAAAATCAATAAGGTTCATTTAAAAATACCCACAATAAAAAATAAATAAAAAAGGATTAACAATAAAATAATTCATCAAGAAGATCAAAGAGTTTCATGAACAAGAATTTAAATCCAAATAAATAAATAAATAATATAAATGAATTCAATATGAAACTGGGCTTGAAAATAAATTGGAATTTGCCACGAAAACCAGGTCTAGTACAATAACAAAATAATTCAATAGATGGATTTTAATTAAATAATCAAGAAATGAAAATTAATTATTATAATAATAAAATCATACAAATAAAATAATATCCGGGTTTAACAATTTTATTAAAATAATCCAATAATGATAATATATTTGATTTAGACTCAAATATAAATAGTCGATCAATAAGACATAGAAGTAGATTAAAATACATAATTATTCGAAATAAATATAATTATCGATAGAAAAACACTTTAATAAAAAATTCAAAATGATTTTAACAAATAATGAATTTATAAATATCGAAATACAGAAAATTTTCAGAAAATACGTATTTGCGGGAATGAAGGTTACAACAACACCACTCATAACTACACATGACAAACAACAGTCAATATTACATAATTTAACATTTCACTAAGTGTTTGATTCTAACTTTAACAATACCGTTTGACTGTTGTAGGTAGAGTGCAGTAGAGATTATGTCATATGCAAACTTCTCTAAAATTATTGAAACATATTCACTATCTCTATCAAATCTGAACCCTTAATTTTTAGCATTTAACTATGTATATTTTTTTAATTCATTAAGAATAACAAGTGCTTCATTCTTCATATATATGAAAAACTTAAACTAATCATCTACAAAAGTGATTAGATACTTCTGACCAACAATTATCTCGTCTAGTCACAAAGCTACTGAGATCACAAATATCATAATGTATTGACTCAAGAAGTTGTGTGCTCCTAGAGACCATACTAAATGATTTTCTAGTGATCATAATCTGAGCACAACTTTCATATTTGTCATATTTAATGGCGTGTCATTTAGCAGAGTTATGAGTTTTGACAAGAACAAACAATTTAATATATAGTTCTCAAATCCTAGCCAATTATGCTATGTTCAGGAACTATACACAATTAGAAATATTATTATTAATTGTCTCATTTGTTAAACTCAACTTATACATGCGATTGACAATATATGCACATTATAAGAGTTAATACAAAATTACTCTACCACATTTTTCAAAATTATTTGCTTTCTCTAATGGTTCTAACAATGTCCACTTGCTCAAACACATTGAGCGGAGAGCTCTTTCCTTTATTCGTTCTTCATCATCTTCATAATGCTAAATGAGATAATGACTAACATATTATAATTCAACTTTGCACACACAATACAATGAACGAGAAAGAACAAAACGTAACTAACGGAGTCATATCGTACATTAAGAGATGCTCTCTCCTAAGTTACAGACATTTGTTATACAACTTATACAATTTTTATTTTTATTTTTAATTATTAGAGAAGCAAATATGTAATCTCACACAAACGGCAAACAATGGATTTGTCAAAATATCTATACACATAGTATGATAAAACACTTAACAACCCTAAACATGCTAGTTTTCAAAGCGAAAATAACTATGATCTAAAACTCTTAATCATATGATCAAACGCACAAAACGTTAACACATTCATCACATGAAAATACTAAGAAAGATTAGAGTAGATCATACCGACACTTCAAGTTAGAAGTGTTTTCCAAATTCGATGGAGAAGCCTGCGTAGTGCAGACTTATCATACCGTGATGCAAATCCATCGTCTCCAACACACAATTTGTAAGTAACTTTTGAAGTTCCTACATTCATCAAATTGTAAAGATTAGCCAATTAAACGAATTATTAGCATTATCTAATTCATAACAATTTAATTGGAGATTCAATTTTATAGCCAAAGCCTATAATTTATCAAAATAAATATTTGATCCTTAGCACGTAGTCAAAGCAGTTATTCAAATTTGTATTTAATTAATCAATGCATAATACAGTTTTGAACTTTAGCACTAAGCAACAAAATTCAAACAAATAATTAAAATAAAAATTTTAATTTGGTGAAGAACTTATCTTTAATTTAGATCTAAATTGAAAGTACACTGCAATAAATCCAGTCTTCTCTCCAAACACGGAACCCAAAACAATACCCAATGGATTGTCTCCATTGGTTAAATCCAAATCTGATTCCTTTTGGCTGGATCTGGATATGATCCAACAGTCCAAACACCAAACAACAATCTCCAACCTACAGAGCAGCTATTAGACTGGATCTGCTCCAACAGTCCAAACACCAAACAACAATCTCCAACCAATAGAGCAGTTGTTGGACTGGATCTGCTCCAACAGTCCAAACACCAAACAACAATCTCCAACCAATAGAGCAGCTATTGGACTGGATCTGAATCTGGATCTGCTCCAACAGTCCAAACACCAAACAGCAATCTCCAACCAATAGAGCAGCTATTGGACTGGATCTGAATCTGGATCTGCTCCAACAGTCCAAATACCAAACAGCAATCTCCAACCAATAAAGCAGTTGTTGGACTGAATCTGAATCTGGATCTGCTCCAACATCCAAACACCAAACACCAAAACCGTCCAATCAAAAAATTGGATCTGAGTTGTCTCCTTCTTCTCCTTCTATCTCACATGAAGATCAATGGAGAAGAAGACGGAGGATGAGGCAGCATCAACAAGAGGTTGGGTTCGGCGACCTCCGACAACGGCAACGACTCGCGCGACCCCAGCGTCTTGGGCGGCGACAACTTCCAGCGACGGCGGCTGCTGCTCCTCCACCACCTCGATCTCTGATGGCATGGCGGGATCGGTTCAGAGGAAAGGAAGGTGGGTAGTCGCTCAGTCGCTGGCAGTGGTGACAGCACAGGCGGTGCAGGCAGTGACAACTACAGCACCGGTGACTGCGGTGGATCTACGGCAGCGGCTCCGGCACCTCCAGTGAGACCCGACGATCTCTCGTTGAAGATTCTGATGAGAGGAATCATGTCGCTGGATCTCGATCACACGCTCTACAGAATCTTCATATGAGGAAGAAGAAACTGAGCAGAATCCCGATTTTGGGGATTTAGGGTTTCTCTTTTGCTAATCGATTTGGTGGTGGCCGAGGTGGAGGCGTGTACGGACGACGAGGTGAGTTTCCGATGAACAAAACTCAAATCTCTCTCAAATATCAGTATTTTATATTTAATTATCTCAAGATTGTTAGAGATTATGAGAGATTATAACAATAGAAATTAGGGTTAATATCCTAGACTAAGGTGCTTGAGATATTTACCCTAGGTATCAAAATTGGAATACCTAAACTACTATCACAAGCCAGTATTTATAGGATAAATACTGGTTTGGGTAGTGGGTTCTCAACCCACTCAACCCGCATTCCGATATCCATACAATTAGTACGTGTAACACACGTGTTACCCATAGAATAATATTACACATAATATTATTCATATAGTGAGAATATACCTATATATCCAACACCTTCTTCCTTTTCTTGGATGTGAATGCTAGAACTCACAAAATCCTTCAAAAATTGCATAACTATTGAGAACACACCAAATCATTCAAATTTCCTTTAAAATTTTGTTCTCTAGATCCTTAACAGCAGACATAGTGTGTTCAGAACCAAAAACCCTTAATCATCATATATCAGTATATCATAACATCAAGAACATACAAAAGATTCAGAACCAACATAGAGCAAAGACTTTATTGAAATACGTTTTCATCTCATAAGTATCCAACCGATAGCAAAGAAATAACTGGAGAATATAGATACATTCCCAAATGCATAACTGTTACCGCTGATTTCGGTGTGGGGGTAAACAGATAGAATTTGTGGATCCGAGGAAAACCTGAACAGCTGACTCGGCCTGATTGCTCCTGCCGCAACCTGCAAGGAAGTGCGAGACACCGGGGTTGATTCCGGCGACGCACCCTCCGACGCTCTTGTCAGTAATCAGTAAAAGATTAAGAAAGAGCTTAAGTGGTGAAAAAGTGATTAACCTGGTCTTGGTGGTAGAGGGGTCGTATTTATAGTCGCCTTTGGAATGATCAGGGTCCTGATTTCCTGGCTAACATTTAGGAGTAAAATCCTTCTATTCTGTTTTAGGAAAGTAGGCCTTGATTCCCTGGTGAGAGCGAATCAAGCTTATTGATTTGATCTAATCAAATCAGTGGCCTGATTCTCCCTTGGTGGACTGGGCTTGTATCGGGTCGGGACCCGCGCCCAGTTGGAGTGGATCTTTTTGCGGGCGGTTGGTTTCGTGAGGGGGAGACCCAATACCCGTTTTGGATCCATCTGTATGTGAAATTACCTTTTTACCCCCGTGCTTCAAGATTCGTGCTCGATCTGGACGGTCCCGATTTAACCCCAATTTTAGCCATATCACGAGCCCCCCACTCCTAAAGGCTGAGCGTGATCAGGCTTTGAGGAGTAGTTCAGCAGTTTCAGTGGCTGGTGGAGTTGTATCGGAGTCCAAATGTGGGATTTTGAATCTAGAAAAGGGGGCAGTGAGGTAACTTTTGACGCTGTGTGTTGTTCTTGAGCTGCGCCGGGTATCTGACAGTCTTTTATCTACTTTTTTCGAAGCATTTGTTTAACTCTGCGATGTGTTTGCTAATCGTTCGGGGGCTTTAGTGGTGCATTCTGGGTAATAATTGTTCGCTCCGGGGTTCGAAAGTGTGTTCCCGAATTTTCAATTATCTCCCAGAATTTTTTAGCTAATTTTCCCGAATTTTTAGCAATTTTCTCGCAATTTCTAAACAAATAAAACGATTAAAATAAATAAAAAACGATTTAAATACCGATTAATGGCGTGGCTCAATCTGAGCCATCGATCGTGGACGGGCGCGGACTTCGGAAAGATCTGATGGTTGTTACCGCTCGGCAGCGTTTTTCTCCGTTTACGAGCTCGGAAGGGCACTTGCTCGGCTGCCGACCGGAGACTAGGGGGTTCGGCGTTCCGAGCGACGTGGCGCAATCTGAGCCATCGGATAGTGGCACGCATCTCGAGACGGGCGCAGTTCCCAAAAAAACACTTTCTTGTCTTTTAGCGCACGTGGCGCAATCTGGGCTCTTCATCATTGGGAGCGCGAATTTTTGAGAGATCCAGCGGTTCACGTAGCTCAGTGTCTTTTTTTCTCCATTTACCAGCTCGGGAAGGCACTTGCTCGGATGCCGACCGAAGGCATTGGTGTTCGGCAGGCCGAGGGACGTGGCGTTATCTGAGCTGTTGGATGTGGGCGCGCATCTCGAGACGGGCGCAGTTCCCAAGAAAACACTATCTTGTCTTTTAGTGCTCTCGGCGAGATCTGGGCCGTCTGATTGAGATCAGACGCGAAAGTTGAGGGGAAAGTGAGTTTTCCCCGTTTATACGCTCGGAAAGGCCCTTGCTCGGCAGCCGACCGAGGGCCTGTGGTTTTTGGCAATCTGAGATGGTTCTGTTCCCCATGGTGTTAATGGCGCTTCGTGACTTGTGTGGCGTTTCGCCTTCCCGACGTCACTAAGGATAATTAATGCGTGGCATTTCAGCTTCCGAGGATCAGTAATTCCCTTAATTAAAACGCGGCGCTTCGATTTCCGAGGGTCATAATGGCTGGTTCTAGGAGGCAGGCTATAAGTACTCCACTTCCTTTGTCATTTTCGTCACAGCCAAATTGAGTTCCAGACCTCGGGGGCATCTGCCTTGGGTAGCTTCTCTCTTGAGGTTCGGAGAGGTGGTCGCTCTTCTGCCTGGTTTTCCCTTTGTTCCCGACGGCCCCCAAGTGGATGTCAGGAGCGAGGGGGAACGAGGTAGTAGTGGTGACGACCGTAGTCCGAAGCCGGGGGATGAGTTATCTCCGAAGGACGGGTGGTCGCTCTCTTACCTTTATCTTCTCCCGTTCCGGACGGTCCCTAAGTGGATGTCAGGAGTGGGGGAGAATAAGGCAAGAGTGGTGACGACCATAGTCCGGATCCGAGGGATGGGCCTTCTCGGAAGGACGGGTGGTCGTTCTCTCACCAAGATCTTCTGCCTTCTTTGGTTGCTCCGAAGTGAGTGCCGAAGCAGGCGGAGGTCTTGGTGGGAGAAGGACGACCCATGTCTGATGCCGATCTCCGGGCCATCCGAGTCCGTTTGTTGCAACAGTGAAGGCGCCGCTGTCAGAGTCCTCTGACAAACTGATCCTTCCAGTTGCAACCAACTAGCTCGGGATGGCGCGCTTCTCTATCACGGGTTGCAGCTCGGGCTTCTGGACCGTCCGAGCCCGTTGTTTGCAACTGTGAAGGCGCTGCGGTCGGTGTCCTCTGACATGCCGCGCCTTCCAGTTGTAAACAACAAGCTCGGAACGGTGTGTTTCTCCTGGTTTCTGAGTGTTGATGGGTCCCCTCTCATCTCTGTCTTCCTTCCGGGCTGATGGCTTCTGATGGATGTCAGCCCGGGGAAGTTAGAGATGGGGGGAATGCCTATCTGTTCCCGACCGGGTTTCGTGGTCGGCGGGATACCGATCGATGCACGGGACCTGGGGGGTGTTCGCCGAAGGCGGCGCCTCAAAACTGAATCAAAATTTTTCCAGGTTCCTCTAGGCATAGGTGAGGCGTCCGAGGGTCCAATCGTCCGAGCGACGTGGCGCATCTTGAGCCGCTGGATGATGGCGCGCATCTCGAGACGGGCGCAGCTCCCAAGAAAACACTATCTTGTCGTCTAGTGCTCTCGGCGGGATCTGAGCCGTCTGATCGAGATCGGGCGCGAAAGTTGAGGGGAAAGTAAGTTTTTCCCATTTACCAGCTCGGGAAGGCACTTGCTCGGATTCCGACCGGACCCTGCTGTCGGCGTGTTCGGATCGCTCGTAGGTCGGATTTGGATCCTTCGGGGCCGAGCAGTTGACTTGGTGAGAGGAGTAGTGGTGATGGGCCTTCGTGACGTTTCGAGAGTAGCCCAAAAGTCGCGAAGTTTCATTGGAAGTCCAAGGGACGTTCCAATTCTACTATAAATCTTCACCCCCCCCAAGACCAAGTCTTCACTTTTCACTTTTACTCTCTCTCTTCCGTTTTTACTTTGCTTCGCAGTTTTTACCTCCCTGGGTGGCCTTGCTAGCTGTCGCGGTAGCGTTCTTAGTTCCGGTGAACTTTCCAACCGTACCTGTCACTTCAAGGTCAGTTTCTTTCCCTTCTCTTTTTAGGAAAACATGGTTAAGATTTCGGCTGAGACCCCCGCCTCGGAGCAAGCCGTTGGCCGAGGGGATAAAGGGAAGGGAGTAATGGAGCCGAGCGAGCAAGAAGTTGTTCGTCCGGATAAAGGGGGTGAAGTGGCCGAAGTGCCCGAGGAAGTCGCGGCGGAGTCCCGAAAGGGTAAAGCCGTGATCACAATAGTGGAAACGCCGAAGAGAGCGGGGGCGTTCGGTCGGCAACTCATCGCCGTATCGACCGTGGGAGGTGTCCGGGATTACGCCGAGGATGACTTGGAGAGGGTCACTCAAGGTACGGCAAAACTGGTGGAGGAGAACGAGCCTAGGGAGCTGTCCGAGGTCGACCACAGGATCTCGACTCTCACCGAGGCCGATCTCTGCACGATCCGAGAGGGTTTCCGGATCCCGCTCGAGTATGCGCTGCTTCTTCCCGGGCCGGGGTTCCGAGCTAACACAAAGTCCTCGCCGGACATATGCGTCTTCCCGGTCGATTCCCTCATCGCCGGGCTCCGGTTTCCCCTACACCCGTTCGTGGTCGAAGTCTTGGTCTGGTACGGTCTGAGTCCTGCCCAACTGATGCCGAACACTTGGAGGCATGTCGTGGCGTTTCTCCTCCGATGTCAAGAGGTCGACGCCAAGCCGACTATGTTCCTCTTTCGGAGTCTCTTCAAACCTTGCCAGCCGAGGCGTCATGAACAGAGGTTTTTCCTTTCTCCTCGGACGGGAGTTAAGTTGATCGAGAACCCGGACTCGATCAAACATTGGAAGGATAAATACTTCCTCGTCCGAAATCTGACGCCGTGGGTGATACCGACAGTTTGGGCGACGGACGGCCTGCCTAAGCGTACAAAGAAGGACGTCCCGCTGAATGCTGAGGAGGTTGAGGTCCAGAGGAAGCTTCTCGCCCTGCCAGCGCTAAGCTGGAAGGATATTACGGAGGAGCATCTGTTCCGTGGGGGTCTCAGTCCGATCGACCCTCGTATGCTTCTGGTATTTATAATCCTCGTTTAAAGTTCATGAAAAATTTTCTAAGTTTTTTCATCCGGCTTTTGCAGAGACAATGAAGCTTGATTACAAGGCTCTTGTGGCGAAGGGCCGGGCAGAGCAGGAGAAGAAGAAGAGGCCGTCGGCAGCGCCTCAGGACAGCCGGGCTTCGAAGAAGCCTTCGGTCGCAAAGACTGCCGACCAACCGAAGGTCGCGGTCCTGAAGGAGGGGGAGATTGAGGTCCTCGTCTCTCCGACTAAGGTCGTGGTCCCCGAGCAGGGGGAGGTCAATATCTCCGATCCCCCTATCTCGGATGCACCTGTGCCGACCCCGGGGGCGGACGCTCCGGGTTCGTCGAGCGGCGTGTTCGGGGTGAAGGATGCGCTGTCCATGCCGGTTCCGCCCCTCACTGCCGAGGCGGAGAAGATCTTAACCGAGCGTCACAAGCAGATCTTCGTCCCCGACTGGCAGGTGATGAACGCCGACGGTTTCCTGGGCGACGGGAACATTTGTATGGAGGCGATAAGGCATTTGCCGACCCCGAAGGATCGAGCGACCCTGAAGGCCGGGATGGCAGGGGACGCCGTGATGCAGATCGCCCGGGATTCCATGTCGGTAAGTAGGCTGATTTCTCCTTCATCTGAATTTTTTCCTTAGAAAATTTTCTAAGTACTTGGATTCGGATTGTAACTCTTTTGCTCTCTTTCAGATCATCTGCCACTTCAATTCCCTGCTCGAGGAGATGGCGAGGAAGGATCAGGAGAAGGAGAAGGAGAGGACGGAGCGCGTCAAGGTCGCGAAGCGGCTCGATTCCGAGTTGCTTCTTTCGACGAAGAGGGCCGCCGAAGTGGAGGGGCTGGAGAAGCAGCTGGCCGATGCTGTTCAGCTGTCAAAGGATGCGGCGGCCAAGCTCGAGGCCTCGGAGAAGGAGGTCTCCGAGCTGAAGGGTTCGGCGGCCAAGCTCGAGGCGTCGGTGAAGGAGGCTGCCGACCTGAGGGAGGAGTTGGCCAAGGCTCGATCGGAGGCGGAGGATGCTCGGAAGAGGGTCGAGAAGATCAAGGCCAAACACCTCAGGAAGGTGAAGAGGGTGAAGAAAGCCGTGCAGGAGGAGGCCGCGATGCACATGACCCAGAACATGCTGGACGCCTACGGCCGTGCCTTGCAACATGTGGTCGCCAAGAACCCGGGCTTCGACACGTCCACCTACAACTTCTATGACCTCGTGGAAGGGGAGGAGGTTGTTCCCGAGGAGTTGATCGGCCCCAAGGGGGAGACAGAACCCGTCGAGGACCCGTGGAAGGCCGCGACCGAGGAGGAGAAGGAGGACGACTCCGAGGAGGAGGAGAGCTGGAGCGAAGGAGGTGGCGGAGGCGAGGGCAAGGACAAGGCCGAGGGGTCGACAAACTCGAACGACAAAAAGGTCGACACCTGACTCGGTTGTCTTCTTTTCTCCCCCTTTTTTTTTGTTTTTGTAAGCCTAACTGCGGACTGACCACCGCTGTTGTAGAACTCCTCGAATTTTGAATGAAAAAATGTTTTGTTTGGCCAAAATTTGCCCAAGTGTTGAGTCTCGGACTTAGTGTTTGTTTTGGCGTAACTTTCTCCAAGTGTTGGGCCTCGGATTTATCTCTGCATTTCAGGTGAGATTCGGTCCGATCACGGAGGCCGAATACCTTCGGCAGGAGCTGGTGAAAACGAAGGACGAGCTCTCTCAGAGCCGGTATAAGCGATATCTCCTGCTCGGCAGGCTGGAGGATACGAAGGCGGCTCTGCGGAGGTATGGTCGCGAGCTGTACCAGTACCGGAAGCGCTCTTCAGCCCCCTATCCCGAAGGCGAAGTTGAGAACCTCCGTAGAAAACTTGTCGCCGCCGAGCAGAAGAATGACGACCTTTTGGCCGAGGTTCAATACTTGGAGCTGGCGGAAAAAGAGCGTTCGGCGGAGGGGGAGAAGCTGGCTTCCGAACTGGAGAAAGCATCAACCGAGCGCAAGAGGCTATCGGCCGAAGTCGACAGGCTCAGAAGGATCACAATAGATAGGGGGATTGAAGTCACCCATTACCGACGGCTTGCGACTGATAACGCCAATGCCTCGGGCTCGTTGACGGCTCCGCGACCGAAGAAGTTGGCGAAGGATGACGTCTTGAGGGATAGGATTATCGAACTGGAGGAAGAGATCGCGTCGCTCAAGCCGGCACCGGTCAGGGCTAACGTTCGCAGCACTTCGTGTACTCGCGAAGAAAGCGAGAGGGGGATTACGTTTCATGAACTTGCGATGCGCTCGCCGTTGACCAGGCGGAGTCTAGCCGACGCTCAGAGCAGTGCGGCCGCCTCGTCGAGCGGGGCTTCGGCCGGCGTCGCCGTTAGAGCTAGCAGCGAAGGGGGTTCGCGCTTCGTTGGTTTAGGGACGGGTTCGGAGGGCAGGCCTCGCCGTCCTCGTGTTTCCCTAAACCGAAGCATTCCCCTTCCGAAGAGGCTCTGATTCTGTCGTTTTCCTATTTTTGTTGACCGTTGTAGAACTTAATTGTAGGGTCGACCGACCGTCTGTAACACTATCATGTCTGAATGCAAATAGTTCTTGAAAAACTTTCAAGTGTTAGACTCCGGCAGTGTATTGAAACTGTGTTATTCGTTTTCTCTTCTTTTCAGCTCGTTGTGACGATCCATGGCTCGGACTCCGAGCGTTCGAATGATGACTCTGAATCCGAGGCCACCTCAGGAACAGTGGTTCTGAGCCCTAGGAGTGCTGACATGAAGTTACGCCGAGCCGAGAGTGAGTGGGACCACCTCTCGTTGGTCCTCAGTCTCCGGGAAGCCGAGATCCAACGCTTGGAGAATAAGATCGTCGAACTGAGCTTCGCGGGGGAGGATGAAGACTCGCAGACCGCATTCAGCGACGCTCTTCGGGTCAAAAGCATTCGGCACATTCAGTCGAAGATCGTCGCCGAGCGGGATGACCTGCTCTCAGAGATGTGGCATCTGTGTGGTGTGATGGCGAAGCTCCGGGGGAAGAAGGAGGAGTTGTCAGCCGAGGAGGACGAACCGTTTAGTGAGGATGTTTTTGTATGAGAGACAAGTGTAGTGGGTCGGGCATTGTGTGTTCTGTTTGCCGACACTTTGTAATGGAATGTTTTGTATTATGCGCCGACAATTAATAAAATTCCCTTTCGTTGCTTTGTATGTTTGTTCTTGCTTGTAACCGTATCGGTCGTGCCGAGATCTTTGAACCGAGCGCGTCCGTTTAGCCGAATGGATCTCCAGGGGTGCGGCTCTTTGTCACTTAGTGGATCTGACACGGTACGGCAAGGCTCTGTACCCAAAAAAGTGTTATTTTGTCGCTTAGAGTAGGTGGCGAGATCTGAGCCGTCGAACGTAGGCGCGAATCTCGAGGCGGCTCAGTTCCCAAGAAAACGTTATCTTGTCGTTTTGCGCTGGTGGCTTGATCTGGGCCGTCTGTTCGAGATTACGTACGAAAGTTGAGGGGAAAGTGCGTTTTCCCCTTTTACACGCTCGGGAAGCCACTTGCTCGGAAGCCGACCGAGTTTGTGAGTCTTCGGTCTTCGGCTAGTAGTTAGGAGTGTTCGGTCTTTTGTGTCCGAACGAAGGTCCGACATCGACCTACCGGAGTAGTTTAGATGGACTAGGAACCAAGTGTTGGACCCCGAGACCATCGCTGGAGCTCGACGGGTGTAGGAGCAATTCCGAATGGCGATCTACCCCTGGTTCGTCCGGAGACGAGCCGAGGAGGTAAAGTCGAGCCGAGTGTTGGACTCCGAACCATCGGTATAGTTCAACGGCTGTAGGAGCAATTCCGAACGGCGATCTACCCCTGGTTCGTCCGGAGACGAGCCGAGGAGGTAAAGTCGAGCCGAGTGTTGGACTCCGAACCATCGGTATAGTTCAACGGCTGTGGGAGCAATTCCGAACGGCGATCTACCCCTGGTTCGTCCGGAGACGAGCCGAGGAGGTAAAGTCGAGCCGAGTGTTGGACTCCGAACCATCGGTGTAGTTCAACGGCTGTGGGAGCAATTTCGAACGGCGATCTACCCCTCGTTCGTCCGGAGACGAGCCGAGGAGGTAAAGTCGAGCCGAGTGTTGGACTCCGAACCATCGGTATAGTTCAACGGCTGTAGGAGCAATTCCGAACGGCGATCTACCCCTGGTTCGTCCGGAGACGAGCCGAGGAGGTAAAGTCGAGCCGAGTGTTGGACTCCGAACCATCGGTATAGTTCAACGGCTGTGGGAGCAATTCCGAACGGCGATCTACCCCTGGTTCGTCCGGAGACGAGCCGAGGAGGTAAAGTCGAGCCGAGTGTTGGACTCCGAACCATCGGTATAGTTCAACAAGTGTGGGAGCAATTCCGAACGGCGATCTACCCCTGGTTCGTCCGGAGACGAGCCGAGGAGGTAAAGTCGAGCCGAGTGTTGGACTCCGAACCATTGGTTAAATAAGAGGGGAGAGAAACATGCAAATTCACAAATATAATAGAACTTTTCTTTATTGATATTTGACGGCGAACCGTTTTACATAGTACAATTCATGGGACAGGTTACAAGTTAGAGGAGAGGAATGGTTCGACACCTCGGATTACTTAGAGAGGCGCCGGAGCGTTCTCATGGTATTTCAGGAGGTGGTCGGCATTCCAGGTCCTCGGAAGTTCTCTGCCATCCATGTCTTCAAGTCGGTACGCTCCAGGCCGAACAACTTTTGTGATCCGGTACGGTCCTTCCCAATTCGGAGCTAGCTTGCTCCTCTGACTGGGGAGGGATATAGCTAGCTTCCTCAATACCAAATCTCCTTGCTTAAGGTTGGCGGGTCGGACCTTCTTGTTGTATGCTAGCTCGATCCTCCTTCTGTAATTCTGTTGCCGAATCGATGCCCTTTCCCTGAGTTCATCTATCAGGTCCAAGTTTCCTCTGAGGTCCCTGGCATTTTGCGCTTCGTCATAGGCTATGAGCCGAGGGGAAGGTATTCCGACCTCGAGGGGTATCACGGCCTCGGCCCCATAAGTAAGGCTGAAAGGGGACTCTCCGGTGGGCGTCCGCTGGCTTGTGCGGTAGTTCCACAACACATTAGGGAGTTGGTCGACCCACAATCCTTTGGAGCACTTGTCCAACCTCTTCTTGATTCCCGCGAGGATCTGCTTGTTAGCGTTCTCGGCCTGTCCGTTCGACTGAGGGTGTGAGACGGACGAGAAGCGCTGTTGAATGACGAGGTCGTCGCATAGGGCTCGGAATGCTGTGCCAGTGAACTGAGTCCCGTTGTCCGTCACGAGGACGCGGGGGACGCCGAATCTGCATATGATGCTCTTCCAGAAGAACTGCACCACCTTGTTCTCGGTTATAGTGGCGAGGGGCTCGGCCTCGACCCACTTCGAGAAGTAGTCGATGGCTACGACTAAGAACCTGAGCTGACCCGGAGCTGGGGGAAAAGGCCCTAGTAAGTCCATTCCCCACATCGCGAAGGGAATAGGGCTCGATAGGGAGGTGAGGTTGGCCTGGGGGAGACGTCGGATGTTGGAGTGCCTCTGGCAGGAGCTGCATTGCCGAACATGTCGCTCGGCGTCTTGAAGAAGGGTCGGCCAGAAGTACCCATAGTTCAAAGCTTTCCGGGCCAAAGACCTAAATCCGGAGTGCGCTCCTCCGATGCCTTCATGAAGCTCCTGTAGGGCATATTCGGCCTGTTCCGGAGAGAGGCACCTTAGATAAGGTCGGCCATCTATCTGAGAGAAGGAGCGTTTGTACAAAATGCCCTCGATCAAGACATATCGCTCGGCCCGGGCTCTGACTCGGCGTGCTTCTTTGGGATCTGAGGGCAGAACTCCATCCCTTAAGAATTCTACCAGTGGCTTCATCCAATTGTCCTGCAGCATGACCGGCAATGACTCCACCGAGCGAGGTGTCTCGTCTTCGATGCTCGGTTTAGAGAGGACTTCAATCAGTACGGTCTGTTCGAGACCTTGCAGAGAAGACGAGGCCAACTTGGAGAGAGCGTCAGCTTGTGAGTTCTCCTCCCGGGGGACCCGTTGGATGATGGCTTCTTCGAACCGGCCCATGAGGTCCCGGACCTTGGCGAGGTACTTCGCCATTCGCTCGTCCCTGGCCTCATATTCGCCCAAGACCTGGTTCACGACTAGTTGGGAGTCACTGTGAATCCGAAGGCGCTGCGCCCCAGCGCTTCGTGCGAGTCCGAGGCCAGCTATGAGAGCCTCATACTCCGCCTCGTTGTTCGAGGCCTTGAAGTTCATGCGGATCGCATACTGCAGGACGAAGCTGTCAGGGCCGTTCAGGATAATGCCGGCGCCACTTCCTTCACTGCAAGAGGATCCGTCTACAAAGACTGTCCAAATGGGGGGCCCATTCGGGACGTGGCCGACCTCAGGGATGGTGGACTCTACAATGAAGTCGGCGAGAGCCTGTGCCTTAATTGCCGTCCGAGGCTGATAGGAGATGTCGTGCTGACTCAGCTCTATGGACCACTTCATCAGCCGGCCCGAGGTTTCGGGCTTGTGGAGGACTTGCTTGAGGGGTTGATCGGTGAGGACGACGACCGAGTGAGATTGGAAGTAGGGCCGAAGCTTTCTTGCTGCCATGACCAGGGCGTAGGCTATCTTCTCTATCCTCGGATAGCGGAGCTCGGCGTCCCGAAGCACCTTGCTCACGTAGTAAATGGGCCTTTGGGTCCGGTCCTCTTCTCTTACCAAGACAGCGCTCAGGGTCTGCTCGGAAGCGGCCAAGTAGATGAAGAGAGGCTCGCCCGGGACTGGTTTACTGAGCAGAGGGGGGTTCACCAGGTAGGCTTTCAGCTGGTCGAAAGATTCTTGCTGCGCTTGGCCCCATTCAAATCCTTTAGCCCCCCGGAGTGCTTTGAAGAAGGGGAGGCACTTTTCCCCTGACTTGGAGAGGAACCGGCCGATGGCTGCGAGCCGACCGGTGAGCTTCTGCACCTCCTTGACGTTCCGAGGCGGGGCCATGTCTAATATGGCTTTAATCTTCTCGGGGTTAGCTTCAATTCCCCGCTGGCTCACCCATGAAACCGAGGAACTTGCCAGAGGAGACTCCGAACGCACACTTGTTCGGGTTTAGCCGCATGTTGTACTTCCTCAACACACCGAAAGCCTCCTGGAGGTCGGCTACATGGTCGGTGCCGCGGATGCTCTTGACGAGCATGTCATCAACGTACACCTCCATGTTTCGGCCGATCTGATGCTGAAAAACCTTGTTGACGAGGCGCTGGTAGGTGGCGCCTGCGTTCTTCAAACCGAACGGCATTACTCGGTAGCAGTAGAGGCCTTGGTCGGTGACGAAGAAGGTCTTCGGGATGTCCGGAGGGAACATCCGGATTTGATTGTACCCCGAGAAGGCATCCATGAAGCTGAGGAGCTCATGGCCCGAGGTGGCGTCGATTAGGGTGTCGATGTTCGGGAGAGGGAAGGGATCCTTCGGACACGCTTTGTTGAGGTCGGTGAAGTCGATGCATATCCTCCATGAGCCATTGGACTTCTTGACCATTACAACATTCGACAGCCACTCGGGATAATTCACCTCCTGGATGAACTTGGCCTTCAGCAGCTTATCCACTTCCTCCTTGATTGCCTGCTGTCGCTCGGGAGCGAACTTTCGCCTCTTCTGCTGAACTGGTTTGCACCCCGGTTCGACGCTTAGGCGGTGGACGAGCAAGTCTTCGGAGATGCCGGGCATATCCGCGGCTGACCAAGCAAACAGGTCGCGGTTATCCCGGATGCACCTCACCAAGTCGGAGAACAGCACGGTCGGCAAGGACTTGCTGACGAGAAATTTTCGGCTCGGATCCTCGTCGAAGAATAGTACTTCTTCTAACTCGTCCGCTGGCTCGGACGTTGGGCGAGCCTTCGGCTCGGGGATCTCGAGTGTCTCGAGCGAGAGCACTGGTCCCCCGGTGGAAGTCATGTAGCACTTCCGTGCTGTTTCCTGGCTTCCCCTGACTTCCCCTACCCCCGAACGAGTGGGGAACTTCATCTTCAAGTGGTATGCCGAGGGGACAGCCTCAAGAGCGGCTAGGCCGGGACGACCTAGGATGACATTGTATGCTGCCGGGACGTCGACGACCATGAAGTCCATCGGCTCGGTCTGGGTAGTAGGGGTGCTTCCCGCAGTAACGTCTAGGGTTATCACCCCTTCGACGGTTACCGGGACCCCCGTGAACCCGTGGAGAGTATAACCGGCCGGCTTAAGACGGTCTCGGGACAGCTGCAGGCCTTGAAAGGCCGAGAGGAATAGGATGTTGACCGAACTCCCATTGTCCACCAAAATCCTCTGCACCTTGAAATTGGCCATGCGGAGGTCGATGACGAGGGCATCGCAATGGGGGGTTCGGACTCCTTCAAGGTCGGCATCGGAGAAAGACACAGGGACGCCGAGGCCCTTCGGGGGAGGGGCACTGTGGACCGAGTTGACTTCCCGGACGAAGGCCTTTCGGGAGGAATTGGAGGAGCCCCCCATCGGGCCTCCGTGGATCAGGTGCAAAACCCGTTCTTCTTCGAACTCGGGTGTCTCCTCGCGCCGCTCGGAGCGCTTGTTAGCCCCCCGAGGGGGAGGTGAGTTCCGATCTGTTCGATCGTTGGCTTTCACGAACTTGGCCAACTGCCCCCTCCGAATGAGTGCTTCGATCTCATCTCTCAGAGCTCGGCAGTCATTTGTGTCGTGCCCATGGTCTCGGTGGTAACGACACCACTTATCTTTGTTCCTCCTCTTCGCCTGAGTGTGCATCCTCGGGGCCGGAGGGATGATTCCCTCCTTCTCTACCTCCATGAGGATAGTAGAGACATTAGTGGTGAGGGGAGTGAACTTCTCGAACCTGGGGGGAGGGCGGCACTGACCGCCCATGTCCTTCTGAGCTTTCTTGGACCCTTCTTCTCCCGTCGCCTTCCTCTTTGACCCCGCTGCGGTGCCCCCGAAGCTCGGAAGGGCTTCGGCCTCCTCCGCCCGGATGTACTTCTCGCACCTCAGGAGGAGGTCGGCGAAGTCATGCGGGGGCTTCTTGGCCAGGGATGATCGGAGGTTGGCGTTAAGGACGTTCGACTGGAACGCCACGGTAGCCACGGACTGGTCTAAGGAAGCAATTGACCTGACTTCCGCGGTAAATCTTTTCACATAGTCCCGTAACTTTTCTTGCTTCTCCTGCCGCAGGTTCAGCAAGGAAAGACTCGTCTTCTCGGCTCGTCGGCTACTCACGAAGTGAGTAATGAACAGTGTCTCAAACTGTTCGAATGAGAAGATGGACGAGGGGGCGAGCCTAGAATACCATTCCCGAGCCGACCCCCGGAGGGTGGCAGGGAAGGTCCTGCAGAGCACTGCGTCGGAAGCTTGATGGATCAGCATCAGGGTCTTGAAGCTCTCGACGTGGTCGACTGGGTCGGACTCCCCAGAGTATGTCTCAAACTGCGGCGGTTTGAAGTTCCTCGGTATATGGGCCTCCACGATCGACCGAGAGAAGGGGGGTCGGCTGGGACGGAAGGTTCCGGCTCGGGACTCTTCCTCCCTGTCCATGCGGCCGATGCGCCTCTCCACCTCATGGATACGGCGAATGAGGGCGTCGTCCCTCCGCTGGTAGTCGTACAACCCTCCGGACTCCTCTTCGTAGGAAGGGGAGTGTGGACTGTGGCGCCGGTACTCCTGGGAGCGCCGAGGACTCTGTTGCCGTTGCTGTCGGCTGGGAGCCGGGGAAGGACTCCGGGTTCGGCGCCGGGGACTGGGATCCCTGGGCGGCGTCGGAACCCTCTGAGCATTCTGGCCGTTCTGCCGGAGATTGAGGGCCTGCAGAACGGTCTCTTGAAACTGGAGGAACTCGGCTCGGCTGATGGGCATATCTCGGTCCCTCGGATGGCGCCGATCCCTGGGGGACCGGGACCTCCTCCTTCGGCGCTCAGGGGGCGCCGCCCGGCCTCTGCGTTCCGGGGACCTTCTGCCGTCCCGACGACGTGGCGACCGCTCACCTTGACGCTGGCGGGAGGCTCCCTCTCGGGCCCGCCTCTCGTCAAGATGGGTACGGAGGTCGTCGTCCTTATGGCGGTTTTGGAGTGTGATGCGGAGGTCGGGGTGATGGGAAGCCATCGAGTCCGAGGACCCATTGTGGACCGAGACGTGGCCCGGATTGACAGGCTGCTTCTCCTTCCGACCATTAGGACCGGACGGACCGTTGTTGGGCTGCTGCTTGGGAGGAGGAGGAGGTGGGACCTGCTGGGTCAGCGGAGGGAGGTCGGATTGAAGGATAGGATTGACCGGAGCTTCATTTGCCGGATCGGTGGGGTTGCCCCCACGGTTCGACCCTCTGGATCTGTTCTTCTTCGGCGGCATGGCTGCAGAGGACGGCGGAGAATGGGCTGAGACTGTTCGTGTGGTCTTCCCACAGACGACACCAATCTGTTACCGCTGATTTCGGTGTGGGAGTAAACAGATAGAATTTGTGGATCCGAGGAAAACCTGAACAGCTGACTCGGCCTGATTGCTCCTGCCGCAACCTGCAAGGAAGTGCGAGACACCGGGGTTGATTCCGGCGACGCACCCTCCGACGCTCTTGTCAGTAATCAGTAAAAGATTAAGAAAGAGCTTAAGTGGTGAAAAAGTGATTAACCTGGTCTTGGTGGTAGAGGGGTCGTATTTATAGTCACCTTTGGAATGATCAGGGTCCTGATTTCCTGGCTAACATTTAGGAGTAAAATCCTCCTATTCTGTTTTAGGAAAGTAGGCCTTGATTCCCTGGTGAGAGCGAATCAAGCTTATTGATTTGATCTAATCAAATCAGTGGCCTGATTCTCCCTTGGTGGACTGGGCTTGTATCGGGTCGGGACCCGCGCCCAGTTGGAGTGGATCTTTTTGCGGGCGGTTGGTTTCGTGAGGGGGAGACCCAATACCCGTTTTGGATCCATCTGTATGTGAAATTACCTTTTTACCCCCGTGCTTCAAGATTCGTGCTCGATCTGGACGGTCCCGATTTAACCCCAATTTTAGCCATATCAATAACTATGTTGTATATTTCAAATGCACAATCAATATTACATAGCAGCAAACAAGCTTATATCCACAATCAATATTACATAACAGCAAGCAAGCTCATATCCACAATCATTATTATATAACAGCAAGCAAGCTCAACTGCTTCTTCTTCTTCTTCTTCAAAGCAAGCTCAACTGCTGTTGCTGCTGCGTCAGCTTGCAAGCTCAACTGTTTCTGCTTCTTCTTCTTCTTCTTCTTCTTCTTCTTCTTCTTCTTTTGCCAACCACAAAAAAACAAAAGAGTTTCAGGAATAATCATGTGTTTGTATGTACTTGAAACTAAACCATACATAAAACAATTACTAGTAGGCTCAAAACACAACTGTCAGCAATGATTTATCAAATTTGCCAATTATTCTAGCACCAGTTCATCAAAGAGAGAAAAAATGGTGTCATTAGGGATGCATTGCAATACCATGCCAACTAGTTCAAATGCAAAGATATTCCTCTCATATTTAGAGGGATATCATCTAATGGTCTCATGAATGCGTAAAGAGTATCTCATACCAATCGAACTCAATCGGATACATCAAAATCCTTAATCAGATATTGGTCTCATGAATTTCCATTCACATAGCAATAACATTAGCATTAGCATGAACAAAGATACTATTCAGAACCAACAGAGAGCAAAGATGCTAGTCAGAAACATTATCATCTCTAGATCATAAATATCAAACATATAGCAATATCAAGAATTGGAGAATATAGACACATTCTCAAATGCATAACTATTCAGAATTATAATTGTACTGACTTTCCAAACGCATAATCAATATTATATAACAACAAGCAAGCTGTTGTCGCTTCTTCAATATAATTTGGGTTGAATTTTATGACTTTCATCCACTATCAGGAACAAGCAACTAAGTATCATATTAAAAAAAGAACACTTTTTTGTGCGACTCATCATTGCCTACTGATGCAACCAAAATAAAAATGCAAGAAATTAAACAAAATTCTTACAAGCATGTATGAGAATCAAACATTTCCCTCCAGTATCATATTGTCAAATGGCAGACGCTATTTGAAGAACCCAAATCCAAGCTTCATACTTAGGTGGGCTTCGACAGCGGATTCCAATCCTCTTACAAGCATAAAGAGTGCATGTATGAGAATTTGAGGGTGCGCACAAAAGGGTAGAGATTCAGGATGTCGGTGTTAGGTTTCGAGGGCAATCACAGTTACACAACGGAAAGAAAAAAACACAAAATATCGAAACCTAGCCATGAATCCATGCGAAAATCATAAATTGTGTTTAGGAGTTATAACTTAAAGATTGATCTAGAGCCTCCAAAATATGTCAATCACAGCACTGCAAAGGTTGCAGTGCCTCTACTGTATCCACACGAACGGATCAAATCAAGTTCTCCCTCACGCCGCGGTGCTAGCTGCGAGAAAGGGATGTCGCTCACAATTTCTGTGACGGCTAGAATTTTCTCCTGTGTCTTTTCCACAGAAATATATCGTATATATAGGTGCAAAAAATAAACCCTAAGAGAGTGGCGAGGCGGTTGGGCTCACAATCTGACATAGGTCAGATTCGTGCATGGTCCTTCTAACTTTAGTTGGCTCATTTAATCTAATTAATTACCCAACCATGTTAGGAGTCCAAGTCTTACTAGGATAGCCAATTAAATTCATCTCATAAATTTAAATCTCAATTTCGATCAATTCTAAGTGTGTGACCCTGTAGATTCTAATTACTTTGACAATAATACTAAAATTCTAGTTTTACAAATAGTGAGCGGTATCTAACAATATATCACTGCTACTCAAGTAACGGAAATGTCAGTGATTTGACATGACCTATTCGTGGCCAGTGCTACCATGTAGTCTAGTCATTTTGTCCAGATATCTTAATTGACCACAAGACATAGAGCATGCCACTCTTGTATTGTTCAATCTTTGATTTTTTTATGTCTGAGTAGACTTACTAAAACAAATGAGCTCAATATCTCATATTGACTCATTTGAGCACAGCCATATATTTTGCAGTCTCACTCAATTAAGAGGCCCGTAGATATCGCTCATGTCATATAGGAGGGATAAATCCTATCTAAGTTACTCACATCCCTCTGCATGATTTGTAGTATATCCAATAGTCAACTTTATAATCATCTTATTACAGGCAACGTTTGACAGCATTAGAACATATAACTTCTCATGTAGGGAATCATAGTGACTTCAAGTCAAATGACTACGTATACCATGGTCACTATGAAAACCACTTATGACACTCACGTAACGTTCCATGCAGCGTTCTCATGGTGGGTCAGTCCAGTACATTATAACTCTAATATGTATCCATGTGAAGACTTTATATCTCATATTCATGACCCGTGAGAATGGTCATCAGTCTACGCACACACTAGTCTCTATATATTATCGTTGTTCTAATTCACAATATACTTGACTAGGGACATTTAAGAATAATATTCTGATTTCAATCAATAGGATCTCACAATCAAGTCATGCACTTGATATCCTATGACATTGAACTTACTATTCTAAGGACTTTACTATGTTTATTTAATTCACAATAAATAAAAATGCCTGAATAGGAAATAAATGTCATGATGCAATGTAAACTAGTAATGTCAATACACAACCGGCTTTTAGGGCATACACCAACAGTTGGGAGAGAAGCATCGGGGGCATCGAGGAAGAGAGATGAGAGAAATTTAGTACTTAAGGTTTCAATTTAGGATTCCTGATTTAGGGTTTCGATTTGGAGCGGGATAAATGAGAGAGGCAATGGAGAGAGAAGGAGAGAATGAGAGGGGAATGAGTGTACTATTTTTTGGAGAGGGCATTTTAGTAATTTTACATGCTTCTTAGCGGGTTCATACCTGTTAAGAGGTATATTCCTAGAATATTCCGGTAACTTAGCGGAGAAATGAACGACATATGGCTTTTGGTCAAATTTAAAAAGTTTGGATGTTATTGGGGTATTATTTTTACTTTAGGTGTGTCTGTAGGGTATTAATATAAATAGGTGCCTTTAGAGCATTCACAGTCGTCTGAGGTATAATATGCATATATGTATATTATACCTTAGCAATTCGATGTTTCGCTGCAGTGGGGAAAAGGCAAAATTTAGCTAACTTGTAGATGAACAAAACATGACGTTTTGTTCGCCAAATTATTATTTTTTTTTTAATTTTTTTGGATTGTTTCGGAATTTTTTTAAGGGTTTTTTTAAATAGAATAAGAAAATCGCGCGGGACCTAGGGTGTCCCATTGGGTTGTGCTTTAATTAAGGTGTTAATTATATTTTTAATTAACTAAACTTAATTAATTAACTAATTATTTAACTAAAAGTTTAATTAAAATACTAACTGAAGTAATTAACTAACTAAATTAGGAGCTTAAGATTTTTTTAATTTTTTTTATAAATCAGGATTTCATCGAACGAAACATCATGTTTACTGTAGCAAAAAAATAAACTAAAATATTACGTATAATTTCAAAAAAAAATTAAATACACGCATAATATATTAATATGCATATTGATAAATTTCATCCTATCTTTGCATTTTTACTGTAGCGAAAAATAGAAAAAAATGACAGTATACCTAATGACTGCAGTGTCTACATTGTGAAATTATGCATAAAATGCAGTTTTAGCTAATCGACTGTGGATATGCTCTTACGTCATTAACCTTTTTTTCGAAATGTTTCAAAAATTAGATTATTTGAGCTTTGAGATATTTAATTCTTTGATTCATTACTGGGCCTTATATGGGCTAATACTGTGGATCAACCTCCAAGATTTGAAATTATGACGTCGCTAAAGTCGGTAACAAACATGGTTGAGCAAGTGTTGTCGCAGTACAGCAGCATAGTCTCCTTAGCATTGAGCAGCACGACATCCAGAATTCAAATCTTGTTCGCATCGAGCTACCGTCTATTCAGGAGCCCCCAACCCATCATCATCTCTGAACAAATTTCTCGGAATTCAGATTATATACTAGTTTGCTCTTCCTCTCTCAAGTGATTCGCATGTACGACATTGGGTTCTCTAATCCAAGAGAAGAAATAAAGACCAATATACACCAAATTTTATTTCATTAAAAACGAAAAAATTGGATTAACATAAAATTATATAATCACAATACAATCTTTCCCGGGTACATCTGTACAAGGAACAATATACAGCAAATTTTCCACCAATACCAAAGAAACGACTGACTCTTATCCGGTAGTAACTTGTAAAAGCAAATAATGATTTATATTTCAAGCTACATGGCTTCTGTGAACAAGTTTTACAAAGACTCAATCAATAACACAATAAGTTCAACTCAGCAAAGCAATCAAGGTTAGAATCTGATTTGGCCATAGCAGAGAGTATCTTTCTCTCGTGCTCCTATTGCGAAGAATCAGACCAGGGATCAGTTGACACGATTAGCTTGTGTGCAAACATAAAGACGACTAACTGAAAGGGGACTACCCCGCAAGGGGATTCCTGGAGGTCGCCGAGGGAGTAAGAACTAACTGTGCATAATGTGTATGTCAACAAGCGAGTCAGCCATATACTTCCTGAAGGGCAAGGATCAGTTCTTGTGTCGACTTTCCAACGGATCCTCCTCGCCTATTAAGAAGAAACCGATAGGAATATTGTCAAGTTTTTAACATTGACCGGGATTTTTAAAGAACGACAAAAAATAACTGAGGATAATATTTTGCGTACGAAGAAGATTGGAAGCATAATGACTGCTGCTAACCTGGGGAGAGATGGGATAATGTGCTTGAGCTTTTCCAACTCGATGAAGCACAAATTACACCGCTCCAATCTACAAGAAATGAGAAGATTCTGTGATTTCCAGAGCAAATAAAACATGGCAAAGTAAATCAAATTAAGAAACCGAACCTTTGCTCTGCCTCTAGGTCTACACCAACTAAAGGAGCTGATGTTACTGCAGAATGGATTACTGGACCAAAGACTTTGACAAGCTTTATAAGCAGCTCGAGGGAAACAACTAGGTGCCTGAGCTCATGTAAGGTTTGTCAGAACACTGATCACTATAATTTGCAGAGTAATTAATGGCCAATTTTCACAGCAACAGTGTAAGCGTAAATATCAATAAGTTACACACAAATACTCTTTTCCATGTTCTACAGAGATTTCTGTGGGAATCAAACACGATCGTAGTAAGATAGCATGAAGAGAAACCATGAGATAAAGAACGATCAATGTGATATCTTGTATGTAGTTGGAACTATTCAATTAAGAAAGTTCAGTTCACAGCCCATAATATCATTCAATGATCAGAAGGACTAAACTAAACACTTAAAAGAGAATCAAGAACCGGAGCAAAGAGCGTCCCAACAACAGAAAAAGTTAAAAGAGAAATAATGACAACTAAAAATTGAATGGTAAATGACAACATTTCAGCTTAGTGAAATCAGTAAACTCAGCCATATTTGAGAACATGTAAGGAGCTCTTAGCTATGGGGCTGCCCTCTATCGTAAAGCCCAGCCATAGTGAAGTCTTAAACTTTTCAGTTTGTCAAAGAAGATCACTTACAAGACTCTAATGTTGCTTCTAGTCCAAAGATTTACACTTTATGGTAAAGACATATAGTGAAGACGGTATTGGTAGTTTCCTAAACTTGTTCTATTGGAATATGGATTGTGATTAGGTTGATTACAAGCTACATATGTAATTAGGCTTGTTGTTCATTACATTTATGTAGAATCCCACATCTGAAGGAGTCTTCCAGTGCCAGTTAATAGCAACAACAATATCAGGCACTTTTTGCACACAAGCAAGAAGGGCTAAGAGCAAGCAGTTAAATGAACTCACCATATTTTTTGGCAGGAAATGGTAGGTACACAATTGGATTCTACTCATTGTATGCATTACAAGGGAAAATTTTAACAGCAAATTCTTTGTAAATGTCATCTATGACCATTTCTAAATAAAGATAATCTCTAACAGAGCTGGTTGCAGACATACCTATCCGTATCACTCCTTAATAGGTTTGTCAGGACTGGTAGAAGAATAGTGCAAAGGTCCAGTGTCAAAACATCACTTCTTTCACTTAAAATACTAACAACATCAGCTGAGACCTGTATAAAATAAGATTGAAAATATAATTAATAGCACCATTAAAAATTTGAATAGAAAAGACCCACAAGATACCTACAGCATGATCAGACATCTTTTCCATTGCACTAATGAGACCCCTTATATCTTTCCTTTCCCATAATCGACGAACCACCTGCATGAAATTACATAAGACATCAGAACCCTTAGACATCTAAATCACTTATCATTTCCACTCATCTCCATTTCCTAAAAATGAATCACTGGATTATTATAAGAGGTCTGACTGAAACAGCAATGGGCTGTCCCAGTATTATTATAAGCTAAAAACTAATTTTTGGAGAGTAACAAATTCTAAACTACACAGAAATTTCAGTATTGTCTTCAGAAACATCTTACTGCAGTTCTTGTTGACAAGTCCCTCTCTCATCCTTCTCATTTTACTCTCACATGATGCACACTCCTTGCACAAAGTACTTCTGTTAGTTCAACTGAGCACTTCTCAATGTTTCTCTTTTGACTTTCATTATATTTTACTTCTAGGTAATAGCTATCAAAATTTATCCATAGGGGTGGCATTCGGGCCGAGCAGGCCATGCCGGGTCGAAACCGTGTGTGTTTTGACCCAGGCCGGGCTGGGCCAGGACTGGGAAATGCCGGCCAGGACCTGGCCTGGCCAGCGGCCGGGATAGAATTTTTTTTTTACTAAGACAAAGGAGAAGGAAAATTGTTCAGAATTGTCAAGAACATATAGATAAAAGAGATATTCACAAATTAAGTTATTATAATGAATTACAAAGTTTAATATATAATCAAATAGATTAGTAACATTTCATACAAAAAATCTAAAAAGAAGAAGAAGTACAACAAAACCCAATCTAATTAAGAGAAATAAATGAGAACAAACAACTATGCTAATTCTAAAAATTAAACAAATACAAAAATACCGTATGATTGTAGAATGTAGATTGAAGAATGAAGGTAGAGAGAGTTGAGAGCTTGTAGTGTTGTTGTTGGATGTTGTTGATGTTGATCAAACCAAGAAAGTAGTCGAATGTTGTTGATTGTTTTTGATTTTGTTGAGAGTTGAGAGATAGCAGAGAGAGTTGAGTGAATTTGTGAAGAGAACTGAATTAAATGAGGTTGTATATATAGTTTATGGTTTTTTTGAATTTCCCAAAATACTCCCCAAAACTAGCTAGTATAGATCCGTTGGAGGGTATTTAGTAATTACACAAACACAATATTTAAAAATAAAATCCTGGAAAAAAAATTCCAAAAATTCCCAACGGTCGGCCCACGGGACGGCCAGGTTCAACCTGGTCCCGGGTTTGACTGGGTTGGATCGGTTGAGGGCCGGGCCGAATTCGGATTTTTTGGGTTTTTGCTGAACCGGACCGGCCTGTCAATTTTTGACGGGTTGGCCCCAGTTCAACCCGGTTTTGGGCGGGCCGGTCCCGGGCTAACCCGGCCCTAATGCCACCCCTATTTCTCCACCCGTCGTCCCCATCAAATGAGCCTTCAGGCTAGTAGTTAAATAGAAATTGGAATGGTGCACTCTTTTCCACTCAGTGGTACATCTATTACAATGATATTGGCATTAAGATAAATTGCTCTAGCAAGGGTGTGCTTTTTATCGCCGTGGCAGGATTTACATATTGTTTCAACTACATTAGTGCTTTATAACTCACAATTCCACAGGTAAAAATGTTTAAAACTGGCCATGTCATCAATCTGAAGGTCTCTATCATGGATTAAAGAGATAGGTGAAGAGTTGTGAAAAGTAGGAGCAAGATATGAAATAAAGTAGGAGGCTAAAATAATAAAATTGGAAAACGAGGGATTCAAACAGAGTGTCCGCTATAAGTATTTTTTTCACAAGGTGAATGGTACTTCTATGCATCTTTAAGGAAGAAATCTACAATGCCTCAAAACTGAAAGTAACTCAAGCTTCTTTTGGGAAGATGATATGACTGGTACTAAAAACAAAGTATGCTCGCAGGAGAAAGAATGCTGATGAATAAGTCACTAACAGAATTTTAAATCATTGGTATATGTATATGTATATGCATTTGGAGTGCATACGTATATGAACGTGCACACACACATAATCTGCATCAAAAGTATATCACTTTGAATTCACAAAATTAAATCATGTAAACAACTGAACAATTCAACAATTTGATCACCTGCAATTTTGTCAAGCGAGACTGTGCCAAATTAATGAACTGCTGATGCTGTTCCGTTAAATCAGCAATAGCATCCTCGTCACTAGAAGAAACAGTTTCTCTTTCACCAGATGGATGTCGTCCTCTCTGCCAAGTTATTGGAACAGATATTCAGTGGATAAGAAGTTACGATAAGAACAGTACATAATAAAAACAATAGGCTGCAAGAAACATAAAACAGGAGTCTAAAGAAATCCCAGCCCTTCCACTCCAAAAACATACATGCCTCACCAACAATGGTGCTGTCATCTTTAGGATACACTGAAACATAAAATAGGAGTCTAGAGAAATCCCAGCCCTTCAACTCCAAAAACATACATGCCTCACCAACAATGGTGTTGTCATCTTTAGGATACATTGAACAAACACTCTACATGTAATGGTTCTGTAGGGATCATAACAAAGAAACTGACCTAATAATCTCTGTTATAGTCATATCATTTGCAATTAAAGGGGCATCATATACTCTTTTATTGATAGCAGTTACCAGGTATCTCACTATAAACTAGTGATGTTCAAAGGAAGAAACTGAAACTAAAAACTTGAACAGAGAATCTTCTGTAAGACCAATTTAACTTTTGCTCTTTTTTGTCTGTGACCCAACTTTAAGTTGATCATAATCTTGATTAGAAGTTGAAAATTGTGTTAGGACAGAATCATGAAATATCTCCCTTCTAAACAAATTTCCTCAAAGTTAACATATCTTGAGATTGAAAAAGTTGAGGATGCTCTCTTCATTTTGACCTTGTTGATTCACTTTACTGAAACTGATAGGATAAAAAGTAAATTGTCCGAGTCAATAGTTTTATAGCATGGTTGCTTCTATTTTTCATAGAGAAAATTTTGATGATAATTTGAGCGGACTTAAAACTAGAGAGAAATGGCTTTGATTTGTAATGATCTTGATCTGTTGATAGTTATAAAAATTTAAATAGGAGATGCTAGCTTCTTTACATTGAATAACTTCAAGTGGAAAAGGATTGAAATCAGTGGCATCCCATGGACTCCCTACACAGGCAGATGTGATAAACAAGAATAGATAAGTCAATAATTGTAACGCCATGGGTTTGCTCGCCTACGCATCTAAGACAACCTAAGCCACGGTCCCACCACAGGGCAAGCCTCATCCAAAAGAGCTCTGCTAGCTTAATAGGTACCTTTTGGGTTCATTGTCTTTCTTTTTATACCACTCTCATTCAGTTCTCATTTTCAATGTGGGACTAAATGTTCTCACATTCTCACAGCTACATGCTAACTACTATATTATATATTATTTTAGTCCCATCGTACAAGCCCATGAACCACAAATTAATTCTTATAGCCCACCTAGCAATTATACTAAGTCCAAGGAAGAATTATTCGCATGCCATTTTGAAAGAAAGTGCTTGCAATGATGAAATTTACTTGCTAGTATAGTTAGAAACAGAAAATTCCCTTCTCACAACTAAAATGGATTAACATAAATGAGCTTACGCCTTTAGTGAGTAATTGGAGTGAGGAATTTACTATTCCATCAGCTATCTTTTTTTAAAAAAATATTAGAGCATCTAAAATCATTAAAAAAAGTATAAAATAAAATCCAAGATTCAAGATCACACATTCACAAATAACAGGTTTCTGAGAGAGAGACCAACCCCAAATAACATTTTGGTAGTAGGCGTGGGTTCAGAAGGGGAGCTGGATGCCAGATAATCAACTGTAGGTGGTTCCTTCCTTTCCCAATTTGCAACAAGTGATCTCGTCCTCCCTAAGCAATTGTCAGAAGGTTATATCAAGAAGGCAAATCAATTTGTTTACTAAAATTAGATGCAAATACTGAGAAAGAAGCATACCTCCTTTTGGTACATCCACAGAAGGTATATGTCTGGGTTTATGCATTCGACTGTCATCTACATAAATGAATAAAAAAAAAGCTATGAATATTGTATCTTTTGGAGGTTATATCATTTTTCAATCTCAGTACAGCGAAACAAAGATAAGAAGATACCTCATATCTATTCGTATAATAAAAGAATATTGAGCAGAAGTGCATGTGATGTGATACAGCTCTAAGTAATGACAGTATGTACAAGCTTAATACAACAAGAACAACACACGAAGTTACAAGAATCATTTCTGCTTCATTTTCAGCTCTTTAAAGGATCATCTTCTCTGCCACATCAACTGTCGTACATATGTAATCTGTCCCAATAAATTTGTTCTCAGATTCATTTATAACCAGACATACATAACTACCATGTACCACCCATTCTTTCAAAGATCTCAAAAGCTAAGGAGTTCAATTTGAACAACTTTCCAGAAATTAGAAAAAGCATAGTGTCACAGTAAGGAGTATAGATGTAGATGTGTACGTTGTTAATTTCTTGTCTGTAAGTACATCATAGAAGAGATTACAATAACAATAATCTACAAAGTTAGATATCAACTTGAGAATTTTGATCGTTCCTTCTATGGCCCGCAATACTGTATGACTTTCATATAATTTGTTTGAAGTTGCCTAGTGTTTATGGATATGAAACACTGACATGAAGAAGTTGAAAAAATAATATATAATACAGAGAAGTACTAGAATAAATATAGTTTAATATAATGTAGGAAATGTATTGTATTATTTCTTAGTTTGTAATATGAAAAAAACATTATCATACTGACTGGTACACAAATAATGAGGCCACAAAAAAAATAGTGAGCTGATACATTACACATAACCCTTGTTATCATAAACAAATTCTAAAAGCAAAGATACGTCAAAGAAGTTGTCATTAAGTTCAGTTCCAATATTGTTCAAGTAGTGTCATGTTCAAGTGACCAACACAGTCAAGCTGCCTTGAAGCACCCATGAGATATTGAGATATCTAAAATAGTATTGGTAACATTATATGCAATAAAAGGTGTTATAAATGCACATAGAGACTGAAGCAAGTGGAGTTGATTGTTCTGAAAATATAGAAGAGGGAAAGGGTAAATGTGCAAAGAAATAAACAATTATAATTTGAGCTAACTCTGACAAGAAAAACATACAATTTTCTTGGTGGTAACTTGTACTTGGCTCAGTCAATGGGGTAACCCCAATCTTCGCAGACCCAACACGTCTAAAATCATCCACATTCCTTTCACCTGCAGGGATTGGCCAACTGACACCATTCGCAGAAGATACAAAACTCAAGTCAACATCTTCATCTGATTTGTTGTGCTTACTGCCCACGAATCCAGATTGATTTAAAATGCTCAATCTATTTGAGTCGTTGGCATTTGACAACTTCCGCACATCACTCAATCTTGATTGAACATTGTATGGTACTGTTCTTCCAACACTAGCATCCCTTTTAGGCTCAGACGTCATTTCCATTCTTGAGCTAGTTCTTGGTACAATG
This sequence comes from Hemerocallis citrina, assembly GCA_017893485.1. Lineage (NCBI taxonomy): Eukaryota > Viridiplantae > Streptophyta > Magnoliopsida > Asparagales > Asphodelaceae > Hemerocallis > Hemerocallis citrina. The sequence continues at coordinate 221,355,239 of CM030365.1, forward strand.
ACAGGTATATCAGATTTGTTGAAGGAAGCAGTGTCCCTCTTAGACTCAGAGCTCAATTCCATTCTTGCACTAGCTCTCGGTACAATAACAGGTACCACATCAGATTTGTTGAAGGAAGTAGCATCCCTCTTAGATTCTGAATTCACTTCCACTCTTGCACTAGTTCTTGGTACAAGGACAGATACAACATCAGATTTGTTGAAGGCGTGATTCTTTGATAAACTTCTCTTGAGGGTTGTATTGCTAGACGGTGCTGCTGAATTTACTGCAGTCATTTTAGAGCCAGTGTTTATTCCAGTTCTTTGGGGAGTACTAGGCGCACTACCACTTGCTTCAGATCCAGCAAATGAATTGAAAAGGTAAAGTTAGCAGGTTATAAAAACAAAATGCAAAGCAAGTTTCAAGTTGAATTGATTAGATGGAGATGGATAACGTACATGCTGTAGTTTTTGAGTCCTTCATTGCTGGTTCTGAATTTTGGGAAACTGATGAAACCGATAACCTTCCATTACCAGCCTTTACATTGTTGTCAGCTTGCATGGAAAAATTACTACTTGATATAGATTTTGATTCTGATTGGCTATTTGATCTTCCAAAACTTGCAACTGCATAGGGCTCGATACGCTGTGGTGTCGTACAAGAAGTCACATATCATATATAAGAAAAGACCCTTCTAACTAATAATTTATTATATATGACAATTAATTTACTGAGATTAGTAAAAGAAATCTGCAGTATACCGAGATGTCCACAACCCATACTCCAACACAGCTTTGATTATAAGAGCACCCTAGAAGTTTTCCTTCATGGATGTTTAGATCTGACAATCTAGACCATCCCACATCCACTGTATCATGGCACCTTACTGGCTCCCAAGAGCAAACCTGAAATATGCAACAAGGTACATGCATGAATAAAAGATCCTCGTGATGGCAATCAAACAAATATTGGACATGTTGAGGTCAGGAAATGGAGCTTACCTTCAGACTTTCATGCAATCCACAAAGAAGAGTTCTACCATCTGGGTTGAAGGTCATTGCACGGACACCAGTAGTCTGTGACAGATGTTCAGTGGTCAGTTCTGTTTTAATATGATAATATAACTAATTCAGGTATTCTTCATATGAAATTTTTGTAACACAATGAGGGGTGGAAATAGGACAACTGGACCAGATCAGTCTGACAAAGTTGAGACAGGATAATAGCAGTTTGCCTACCCCAATCAGGACTATTAAATAAATGGGTTTTGTTAATCAAATTGAACCATATCTGTCAGTAAACGTTGTCAGTCTGCACTCGAACAGGTAATTAGTTTCATATAGTTCGCGTCAAAGGTGGGTACAGGGAGTATTATTAATCTAGTGAAATTTTATGGATGCCTGACCAAGGCTTTGACCTGTTTCCTACACAATAGATCCCCTCCATCTTTGTCTAACTAGTAGAATAACCTGAACGTATTTGAGAGTATAAAAAACTATCATGTCAGACAGGTAAAGAAGGCTCTCCATTACATGGGAATTATACACTACCAAGTCTACAATATCAGCCATGTAAACCAGTTTGTGCTAAGTTGAGAGGTGGGGCTTGTTATATTTATAACAGGGTATTACTAGTTTAACTATGCACAATTGATAATCGACATGGTGTTTTTTCGAATAGGTTGATTTTCTTTCTTCAATTTTGATCCAAAAGCTTTATAAAGGATCTATAAGCATGTGCACGATGAGGATATTTACCCATGAATCAAGCATGAATCAAGTAGATGAGTGAAAATGCACATGCATAGGTATAAAGCTATCAAAGAGTCTGATTTTCTGTTAATAAATCTCTTTAAGATGTACATTAATTTGGCACATTAATTGTACAATTTGGTGTCCGACTAAGCATTTTTGTAAATGACATAAGAGCATCCACAGTCGTCTGAGGTATAATATGCATATATGCATATTATAAAATAGCATTTCGATCGTTTGCTGCAATCGTCAAAAGGTATAAAATGCATAAAATCGAAAAAATTGCACGGACGAAACATGATGTTTCGTCTATCAAAATTTATTTATTTTTTTGGAATTTTTTGGGGTTTTTTTTGGAATTTTTTGAAGTGTTTTTTTGTAAAAAAAAAAAAGAAATTCGTGTGGGCCCCACATGAGACGAAACATGATGTTTCGTCCAAGTGGGTATTTCCTTAATTAAGGTTTTAATTAAGTTATTAATTTACTAAACTTAATTAATTAACTAATTAATTATTTAATTAAAATTACAATTAAAATACTAATTAAACTAATTAACTACTAAATAATTAAGATTCGGAAGAAAAAAAATTCTTTGGACGAAACATGATGTTTCATCAATCATCACGCATAATAAGCATATTGCTATATCTCATGCTAGATTTGGCAATTGGCTTTTGACTGTAGCAAAAAATGAAAAAATGGCAGAATAGCTAACGAGTGCAGCGACTACAGTTGAAAATTATGCATAAAATGCATTTTTAGCTAACGACTATGGATGCTCTAACCAAGTTGTTCCCTTAGAATAAAGCTATACACACAATAGCATAGTACCTACTTTCACACTCCAGGATTACAATTATGGATGCTACGTAATAACATATGTAAGGATTGACTTTAAATTTCCTAGTATGGGTAGGACCATCAATAAACTCTAAAAGGAAATCTTTTGTGATTATAACGGTGATCCAAATGGAAGGGGAATGATCTGTTGTAATAATTGTTTACTAAAATATTAGCTCTCTCCCATAGATGTCGTGTAGTATTTGCTGAACCATATAAAAGATCTTCATATCACTTTTACTATTATTTTACTGCTTTCCTGGCATTCCTGCTGTTGTTCATTCTCCTAAGAGGGGTCTTATTCTTCATTGAAGACCAAAGATAAATAGCTGATTTACAGGAAAGCTTATCCAAAATATATATAAAAAAAGGTAGAAACTTGGCCAGAAATTTTTTTACAAGATAATGCTAAACAACAAGTGATGAGATGCATCATACCTCAGGCCCTGCAGAACCAATCAACTCAAATGTTTCAAGATCCCAAAATTTAACAGTCTTATCAGCAGAACCTGATCAAGTTAAGAAACAAGAAATAAATAATTTGTTGAAAACTAACATTTAAATGCAAACTATGACAATTTTAACAAGAAACAACAGAAAAATATAGATCGAAGGCAGTCAGGCAGAGTTATTTCCAAGCTTAGGGGGGTGTTTGGTAGTTAGTAAGTGCAAATTGCAATTGCAGTTGCAAGTGACTTTTTGACTCAATTACCTAAATATCCTCTAAGTATTTGAGGGAAATGATGATTGAAATAAGAAAATAGAGCTTATGTTGAAAAGTAGAGGATATTTTGGTAATTGTGCCAAAAAGTTTGGACGGAATTCATTCATCACTTGCAAGCAACCAAATACAACAAAAAAAATCTAACAAGCTATATTCAATGGTCAGTATTGTCATGAAATCAATCCCTAACTCCAAATAGTGATTGGCAAGTTAGGGTTTAAAAAACTTCCTTCGAAGTGTACACTATATAAACAAATATCATCTTGAAAGTGTAAGCTAAATTAAGCAATTAAAATACCCGGTTACGCCCAATTAATCCCCGGTTAATTGCTAATCGGAGGCTAAGCGATTATTTTTTTAGCGATTTATAATATTTCAATAGTTTTGCGATTTAATCAGGTATAATCGGCCGATTTTTAATGGCCGATTAACCGATTAAATCTCCACCTCTAATTTTCATGTTCGTTTGCATTATTTGGGATCAATCTGACCCAAACTCAAATCCAAATTTCAAACCCCTTCTGGTCGCGCAAACCCAAACCCAACATGTCGCCGCTCTCTTCTTCTTCCTCGTGCAAACCTAAACCCAAACCCAAACTCAAACTGATTCTTTTCTTCTTCCTCGAGCAAAACTCAAACCCGACCCGTAGTCGCTCCCCTTGCGCCGTCGCATACTTGACCCGGCACACATCTGCTGCATCTCCTCTTCCTCTTGTTGCTCGCGCTACTGCTCCTCCCCGATTGTTTTTGTTTGATGGAACCGACCAACAAACCCAACCCGACCCACATCAAGAATCCAAACTTAGCTCAAACCAAGTACTCTCTTCTTTTTCTCTATAACCATATGTTCCTATTTGATAATCTCATAATAAATTTATGTTAGGATTTAGGGTTGCTACATAATGAGGATATATCTTTTTTTAATTATATATATATATAACGATTTTTTCGATTTAATCCCCGATTATTTTCCTATTAACCAATTAATCGCTAATTGCTCCTAGACTGATCAGTTCCAAAAACCAATTTTAACTGCCTAGTAATACAAAAGGTGCACAATTTCATAAATAGAAAACTCTCTCACCTGTTGCCAAAAGAAATTCGTGGGGATGAAAATCTATACACTGAACTTGTCCCTCGTGGCTCTTGAAATCGTGTAAGAGCTTCCCAGCAGTCAGATCCCAAAGCTGTAAAAACAAATTTTCAAGAAGAATGTATAAGAAATAGAAATAAAACTAAGTTTATGTACATAACTAACTAATACTGCTTTCATCAGCAAAGCTAAAAGACATATGGGAGACAAATTTATTATGTACATACAAATTTGTCACAGTACTAAGGGTAGTATATAAAAAGGCACTTAAAGATGGCAAACAATCAAATTAATAAAGTAAGTGCAGTACCTTTACAGTGTTGTCTTCCCCACCAGAAACAACCCACCGACCATCCGGGGTGAATCTAATGGCATTGACCCCTCGTGTGTGACCTTTGTATGTATGAATGCATTCCTTTCGTCTAATATCCCAAATTTTTAGATTTGTATCCAGTGATCCAGAAGCGAAAAATTCCCCAAAAGGATGGAAGTCAACAGATATACAATTAGACCTGTGACCCGTGAGCGTTCGAACAACTACATAAAACAAAACTAAATGTCAATCGACTATCATCAATAGGCCCTCCATTCTTCCTAATATAAGAAATCAATATATACACTCTGCAAGGATAAGCTAAAGTATATACTCTTTGCCTCCTCCAAATCCCACAATTTAATCGTCCCACTAGCTGCTCCTGCTGCCACCAACACCTCTGACGAGTCAAAACTCACTGATTCAATTGCACTTGTATGTCCAGAAAGACTCTGCAAGCCAGTAAATGCAACTCTATTCAATACATAAACATAACTATAAGAGTTCCTTATACAAGTTCAGAAAAATGTCTTCAAAATGATCCCAATTTATGCCTCTGCCAATCATATCAGCAAGACATGCAGTTACATTGTGTTTCTATAGATAAAAGTAGAAAAAATATGCACTTTATTTCGAACAAAACCTGTCGTTATTAACTTTTGTATTTAGCTCGAACTCCCTAATTTTTGCCTAGATATTTTGGGTGGTTACAAAATGCAACTTCCAACTACATTTCTTAATGAACTAACTGCATATCCAAATAGTAACTATATCTTTGGTTGCAAAGTTGCACCCCCAAAAAAATCATCTATGTTGTGTCTCCAATTGCAATGTCTTTTTTTGGTTCATATGACAACTAATTGTGCCGCTGAGTCATCTTCTTTTGCTAATATGGGAATTAACTTATCTAAAGTTTGATTTGTATAGATCATAGTTATCTCAAAGTTAAGGTGATTCTGGTTATCTAAACTCCAATCCAACTTATCTTTTTTCTTAGACCAAAAATGGATATGCATATATACAACCTATAAATTACATTCCTCTACCCCCACTTAAAAAATTATCTATAGGTATCCTACCTTTGAATCCAAACAGGCCTGAAAATTATCTATATCTTTCCGTTGCAAAATTGCACTCCCAAAATATTATCTGAATAGTGTATCTAGTTGCATCTTTTTTGCTGATATGGGAACTAATGGGAATTATCTAAACTTTGATATGTTTGGATCATATTTTGGAGATGCGTCCTGCAGATTCTTTTTTAAGCCAAAAATAGAGGTGCATGTATGCAACTTATAGATTGCATTCCTCTACCTCCGCCTTAAAAAATTACCTATAGGTATCCCACCATTGTATCCAAGCAGGGCTTAAAAAAAATTGTTCCATCGGTTGCAAATTACACCCCTAAAAATGATATAAAATGTGTCTATAAATACAATATCTTTGTTGATAAGGGAATTATTCGTGCTGCCAACTGTCACGTCGTATTTTTTTGCTGATACAAAAATTGATTGGAGTTATCTAAACTTTCACTCATTCAAATTGTACTTTGTAGTTACCTCCCATTATCTCACCTCAAAGTTGAGTATCTAAACTCCAATCAGGTAAAATTCTTTTTGAGCCAAAAATGGAGATACAAGTACACATCCTATAGGTTGCATTCCACCCTATAAGTGTCCTACCTTTGTATCCAAACAGGGCCTAACAAGCAACTCTATTTTTGGGTTTGCAAACTTAAACGGTCTAAAATGTGTCTGTAATTAAAATTTAAAAAAATGTTGATATGGGAATTACTAATTCTTCCAATCAAAATTTAATATTAAAACTCCAAAAATAATAGCGTAATCATAATAAACAAAAAAAGAGATAGAACTAACCAATATAGCATTAGGTTTGCCAATAGCCCAGACATTGACCTTGTGATCTTCACCTCCCGTAACAAGAACCCGCGATGTCCTCCTCCCAATTTTCAAACAATTCACATTCGACGAATGCGCTACAAACTCCTCTGCAATTTTCAAACTCCAAGTCAAGGCATCCCAAAATCTCAAGATCCCAAAAAAAATATTTTAAAAAATTAAATTGAAAACCCATTTCCCTCTCCGAAAATAGTATCAATAATTGCAACAAAACCCTATAATTAAATAAAGGATACGGAGCTTGTAAGCGCGCTTCGTCGTCGCCATTGAATACTACCAAAGTTCCAATAAGAAGATGATGCAGTCTTGGATCCAAACCCTAATAGCTCTCAATTCAATCTGAGCGGCGAGCTGCAATGGAATAGAAACTGGGAGAAGATGAAGAAGAAGACGAAACAGGAGAAGTCCTGATTTGCTGTTTGAAATTTGAAGTGCAGCTGTTGGATAAAAATCCCAACTTTTTATTTTTATTTTTATTTTTATTTATTTTTTTGGGTGGGGGGCTTTTTCTTTTCTTGTTAGATCCTCTCTACTAATTCAATTTTTGGGAGTGGATTTTATATTCTCCCTCCTAAGCTGGGAGCTTTTTTTTTGGATATTTTTTTTGGATTTTTACCCTTTTTTTTTCCCCTTCTTTTATCTCTTTTTTTTTTTTGTACAGTTGTCACGTACATTTGAGTTAGGGTTTGCTTTCTAATTCTAATAGTATTTAACATGCGCATGCACATTTTAATTAATATATAATTTTTAAAATAATATAATATAGCACGTGTTAATAACTATTTAATTTTTGGAGTAATATAAAAAGTATAATGGAAGAGTTTGAGTTGTACGTTGTAATGCATATAAGTTGGTAGATTTAAATAAAAAAGTGTATAATGAGAAAGTTGATAGATTTTAAATAAAATGTATAATGGGAGAATTTGTGTTGCATGTACAATGCATGTAAGGTTAGGGGTGGGCATCAGTCGGTATCCGACCTAATATGGACCATCCACTACCGATCCAAAGAAAATCGGTTTTTTTATTTTCTCATCCGCAACCAATCCGAACCTTAATTGGATCGGTTTCCATCCAAGCCAATTAAGCTCGGTTTGGATTGGATTGGATGGTCGGTTTGGCGTGCTACTTTTCACCTTCAACATCATTCATAATTTAGTTGAAATTTAAAGGATCAACTTCAAACAAACTTATGAAACAATCTGCTATTTGTTATTCAGAAATGAAATTAAAATGAAGATTCATAAAACCACAAGTTGTTAATGAATTTTGCACTAATTGTTTGAGATGATGACGTTTAAATGAGTAAGATAAATTGTTTTTTCACTTGCTTACTTTTGTAATCTTAGTTTATTATCATAAAAGAAACATCAATAACTATAACTAATTGAATTTCAGGTACAATAAAAAAGATTTAGAAAACAATTTATGCTTGACTTGATTAAAGTAACTATTAAATGTTACATCAACTTCATGATTCTATTAAGCTGGGCCACACTGTAAATCAAGTATTTCTCAACAACATAACACACGGGATTATGGAGAATCAAAACATAGGTAGAACAACTACTCAGTTTGTATTAAAGAAATTAAAGAAGACTGTTTGTATCTCCAAGAAAATAAGAAATGATTATTTGTATATTCAAGAAATTAAAGGAGAACTATATTTTTTATGGACTTATGCATAGAGGTACGATCGGTTCGGTTTCATCGGTTATTAGAAAGCCTCACCCAACAACCGAACCGGTCCAGTTGGTTATTGAAGATCAAGAACCAGGCCAATCCAAACCCCCAATTGGTTCAGTTAAAAACCGGTCGGTTCGGGTTGGATTGGTTCGAATTGGTCGGTTCAGATAATAGCTGTCCACCCCTATGTAAGGTGGTATATTTATAAATGACACTAAGGTCTTCTCTCATTATAATATTAGAGATTAAGGTTGTGATTTTCGAAATGGAAGTCAAATCAATTCAATGGAGTGCTGATAATTAGGGATCTGTTTGGAAACATTTAAGTTGGGGAATGGAAATGAATGGAATGAAAATGAATGGAAAGGAATGGAAAGAAAGGGAAAGGGATGAATTAACTTTATAAGTTGTGTGTGTTTGGCAACTGGTGGAATGGAATTGACTTTTTTTGTTTCCATTTCCTAGTCTTGTTTGGCAAACACTGGAATACTATGGATTACAACATTTTAAAAAACCTACGTTCTTAGGGAACCTATGTTTTTATACCCAAAGCATCAAACAAAATCCACTTTTTTTTATATATAAAAAAATTATTCATTTATTTTAATTAGAAATAGTTTCCAAGATTGCGCTATTGTTTTGATCAAGCTAGTTAGCTTGTCTTCTAATCTGTAAGGTCTGTGCTTTCTGTTTATTAATTATCATTTTTTAATCAGATTCAATTTCGTTAATTCTTAGTTTATATTATATATATGTGAACTCGATCTCGATCTCGACTGCAAGAGCAGTTATAATCAAATGTTTGTTTTCGACTACACAAGAGTAGTTGTAGTAGTACTGAATCCAGATCACGTACTCAAAACATCAAACAAAATTCACTTTTTTTTATATAAAAAAATTTATTTATTTATTTATTTATTTTAATTAGAAATAGTTTTCAAGATTGCGCTATTATTTTAATTAGTTTTTGAAGAATGTTAACTTGCTAAAGGCTTTGCGACTCTACATTTGACTAGTATTATACACGTGCTGTGCACGTGGGAAAAAATTAGGAGGAATGAAATGGGCAAAAAAAAATTTTATCTACACGTGCGTTGCACGGGTTGGGTTAAGGACAAAGGCCTTCTCCCATTATAGTAGTAGAGATAATTAGCACTAATACGATAAAATAATAAACTTCGTCCGAGTATCAAAACACTGACATATCTAAGATCAAGTTATTAACAACCAATTTATTTTGCGTTTAACATTTGGAAGCAGTTTCATATATTTCATTTGAAATCATAAAACAACCAAAAAGTAGTAACAAATAAATCGACGATAAAATTGACAATAAAGATAAGAGAGAGAGAGAGATAGCAAGCTAGATTCTCCATTCCTTTACGCAGTTTTCCGAGGGGGTTGGAGTCGGAATAGAAATCGGTTGAGATCTTTCTCTAGGGAATGAAATTTAGTTGTTTCCTTTATTTTCTTTTTCAAAACAAACAGGCTGTGGAATAGGATAAGATGGGCTTATCCGCAGTATTCCATTCCTTTCCCTAATTTTTTGGGTTCCCAAACGCGCCCTAGGCGTTTTGGTCATTTGAGGTAGTTTCATATATGTTTAATATATTTAGAGAAAATTGATTTAGTTGAGCGTTTCGAGAACGGAACAATTGTAAGTCTTTATCACTATGGTACTGCGGTACTGCAGCATTTTATTTTTACTAGTTAGAGCATCCACAGTCATTTGTTATTTCTGCCATTTTCTCATTTGATGAGAAATGAGCGGCTGCAGTCGTTTGCTATTTTGCCATGTTTTGGCAAAAAAAACTACAGTCGCTTCTCATATTTGAGAAACGAAATTGACGATTCTCAAATTATAGGGGACAGAACATGTTGTTTCGTCCTTATTTTATTTTATTTTTTTAATGGGATCAAACGAAACATGTTGTTTCGTCTAACCTTTTTTTTTTTATATAAAATGATCAGACGATACATTACATGTACCGTCTGTATAATAAATAAAAAATTACCGTAAATCGTAAAACGGGACATGTTGTCCCGGTTGAAGCCATTTTTGGCTTGGACCCATTTGGTTAGTTTAGCCTAGGTTAATCTTTAGGTTAGTGTCATAATTAAGTAGCTTAGTATATATCTTATTATTTAATTTATTTAATTAACCTATTTCAATATATAATTATTAGTTAATTAATTTTTAAAAAATATTTTTTTAAAAAAATGGACGAAACAAGATGTACCGTCTTTCTCAAATTATAACAAATCACGACTGCAACAAATTGTGATTTTTGCTGTATTCTATTTTGCCATATTCTCATATTTGAGAAATACCATTGTGAGAGACGGGGTATCATATCCCGTCCGATCGTTTCAAATAAATTAAAAAAAGTTAATTACTTATTAACTATTAAACTATATTAATTAACTAAATTAAATAATATAAAACTAACTAAACCTATTAATATACTAACTAATCCTAATATACTAACTAAAAGTACCACACTAACTAAAATGCCAGCATTAAATGCTTCCTGAAAATCTGGACGGGGTATCATACTCCGGACGGGGGGACGGGGTATGTGTCCCCGTCCCACACTTTTTTTTTTTTTTCCTATCGCTTACATCGTGGCCGTTCGTTTTATTAAAAAAAAAAAAAAACAAATAAAAAAAAAAGGGAGAGACGGGGTTTGATACCCCGTCCGGGGTATCATTCCCCGTCCGACCTATTAAAAAAAATAAATAATAATAAAATAGGAGAGACGGTATATGATCGTCCGTCTGATACGATTAAAAAATTATTATATCCTTCGGACGATATATGATTCTCCGTCTTCTATATTTGAGAATTCTTACTTTCGTTTCTCAATTTTGAGAAACAGATTTGAGACGAATGGGAAAAATGGCAATTATAGCAAACGAGTGCAGCGCACCGTTTGCTATAATATGGGAAAATGGGAGAAATAGAAAAAGACTGTGGATGCTCTGAATGCTCTTATTACGACTTTAAATAACTGTAGCGGTAATTCATTATATAAAAATGTGATTGAAATAGATGATAAGTATGTACGTGGTTAGGTAGTGGGAATACATTACTTGAATAACTTACCATAATTCTTATTCAATAACGATTCATAAAAATATGATTTCTCTTAATTACATTTCGCCGGAATTCTCCGTTTCTCTTAAAGTTTATTTTAGATGTATTTTGTGCTGGTGGAGGACTTCTACTGCTGAGGTGTCAGCTTATTTGTAATATTTTATTTCTGTTGTACTTGTTTCCTTAAGATCTCGTTAATGAAACGATGGCTTCGGTCATCTTCTTATAAAAAAATAAATAAATAAAACTTTATGGAAGAAACTTTATACTGCAAAAGATCTAAAATTAATATTGTAGCCAAAATTGGTGGGCATTTTTTGTTACACGTTGTGTATTCTCATGGTTGTTTTTGCACATCCTTCTCCACTTATTACGCTGGACTTCAAATTAATGAAGAACATTATTATTATTATTCTAACAATATATATATAGTATGCGTACGAGACAAGGTCTTCTCCCATTATAATATTAGAGATAATTATTACTATATCTCTTTAAATATGCTTTTCTCAATATTGAATTGCGAAAAAAGTTACTTTAATCAATATTAAGCTGCTACAATCATTCCTTACTATGCGAAAAATTTGAAGGCAACAATTAGTGGTTATTTGGAGTCGAATTATAGCTAAATAGTAAGCCATAGCTTTCAATATTCCAAACTGTATACCCTATTAGAGTCTAATTATTCATCACATTCACAAAGAAAATTTTGCCGAAATGCCCTTGTTTTTGAAAATAATTAGCGAACTACCTTTGTTTCGAAACATTTAGCCATTTGCCCTTGTCTGTGACACGTCAGCAACAAACGTTATTGGGAAAAACGGCATCAGCTAATTGTATGCCGTTATTCCCAATAACGACATCTGTATATGAAAAAAATTACGTGCCATTATTCCCAATAACGGCATTGGTTATTTTTAGTATAGAACTCTACTTTATTAATCTTGACTCGAGATTAATTCCAAATATGAAATAAACTGATGCCGTTATTCTGGAGAACGGCTTCGTTTATAACTGATGCCGTTTTTCAGAATAACGGCATCAGTTATAAACTTTTTGCACTAATCCCTATACTCGAAAAAACCCTTCCTCTTCCCCCTTTCTCTTCCGCTCGTTCCTTCTTCATTTCCAAACAGAAAACCCTAGACGAAAACCCTAGACGATCTTTAAAAAAAAATCCTTCATCCAGAGTTATTGACTTCTATTTCGGAGTAGACTCTTCAATCCTTCATCCAGAGTTCCTTCTCATTCAGAATCCGAAATCTTTGTAAGTAACCAAAAACCCCTAATTTGTATTTTGTATAGTTGATTTTGACTATTTTATTATGTAGTATAGTACTAATATTGTAGAATAGGGTTATTGAAGTAGTAATTTTGGAAGTATTGTTATCGAAGTAGGGTTTACTATGAGTTGAATTTTTGAGAAGCACAAATGCTGAAATATTGAAGTACTTTATTTTGAAGTAGGGGTTTTGAAGGTCCTAATACACTTAATTACTACCAAGTAAACCAGTCCAATGTCTTCAAACAATTGATAAGATATTAAGTTTTGTAGATTATATGTTTTCCCGTTTTCTAATACACTTAATTACTACTCCTAAGACTGCTCATGCTCTCATTTTTTATACCGAAAATGTTGTTTATTAGTGTTTGTTAATGTGTACAGGTCAATGGATCCTGCACAACCATTTTCTTCGCATGGTGTTGGTGCTTCTTCTACGCCTTCATTTGGACCACGGGGACATCCGGGTCCATTAGATCCTACAGTTCTGTTTCTGCAAGAAGACCACAGATCACAGGCCGTTTGGACCAGGGATGTGGAGAAGATGAGTTTTAGGATGCACAAGGTCATGCCTGTCCTCAAGAACTGTATTGCTATGGAACATTATTTGGTTAGCAGTGGATTTAGCGGTATGTCAAAGCTGACCAACATAAAGTGTGATCACGCCTTGCTTACCGCACTGGTAGAGCGATGGAGGCCGGAGACACACACCTTCCACTTACCGTGCGGTGAGATGACGGTCACCCTACAAGATGTAGCGGTGATTTCGAGTCTTCCAATTGACGGGGTGGCCGTCACAGGCAATTTGATGTTCAACAAGGTTGCACTGGTGCGAGATTATTTGGGGTTGGATGTTGATGAAGTTGACCACGGCATATGGGTTGGGGAATCCATTAGACGTTCATTCCTAGAAGATAGTTTCACTCATATTCGAATCGCACCTGTGCATACGGACATCGAAATCCAGAACTATACGCGGGCATACGTACTGTCGATGATTGGAGGGATTCTATTCCCTAACTCTTCAGGTGACGTAGTCCACCTCATGTATCTTCCATTGATAGCTGACCTGCAGACAGCCGGCAGGTATAGTTGGGGAAGTGCAGCTCTTTTGACTTGTGGTTCTTCACGGCATACATCTTTACTTGATGTTGTAGAGCATCTTTGGATGGAAATCTTTGACCTATGAAGAGTTCATCCAAGTTGGAAGACCCAATGGAAGACTGGCCATGTTCATGTACGGTGGCACGGGACATCCATTCGCTTGACTGCGATCCACGCATAGCTGGACCTGTGTCCTGACTTGGCAACACGCGGGCATTGTTAACCGGCACATGAACATTGGCATCAACAACCGGCACATGAACATTGGCATCAACAACTGGAGCTTCAAGGGCGATCTCCTCATCATCATCCTCGAGACCGCGTACCTCATCTTCTTCCTCTTCTACCAAGTCGTTATTTACAACGGCGTTATCAAAGTCTGTCAAAGCAATGCCAGCTACCAAAAAATTTTGTGGCAATGGGGTCGGATGTAGCTGCTCGTATTCGGAGGAAACAGTTTCCGTTGGAGTTGTGCTAGTATCTCCAACAGTATTAGAAATCCTTGCGTGTGACTCTTCAGATGGTCTCAGAATCCTAGTTGGCCTTGGACCGTCGATAACAACTCTTGTAGTATTTGGAAGCCTCGTTTGATCAATATATAACTCAACTATATTCCAACTACAACTTGGATGAAGTGTCCTAAGCAGGACAGACCTCAGAGAACTGTCACTGTCTATGGGTACCAATATGAAGTACTGCCCATCCCCTTTACCAGCAGAATAACGGGCTCTCAATCTCAGAGTCAATTCACTTCTGCCCCAATTGGTTACTTCATATATCTTATCTGTTAATTCTGAGTAACCAAAATTGGGGGTAGCCCAAATAATTACAGGATCAACGTCACTATAAGAATATCCAATTTTTGGATCCTTAATTACTTCACCCCCAAAATATAACCATATAGGGATATCAAATTCCATACCTATGCATAAAAATTAAAACATATTCAAATCATTCACTACTCAAAATGTGATGAATCTTTGAAATAAAAATCAAACATAAGGTTAGTATGATAATACCTTTCAAATGATACCAAAAAAACCACCGGCAAAATATTCGTTGATGAGGAAGACTGAAAATGAGAGTGGGAGTGAGGAATTAGGATGTATGGAATTTTATAGGACTCAAATGGTTGAAAATTTTTGATTATGAGATCTAGGGTTTGTGGGTAAAAGGGGTGATGTGAGAGAGATGCGTTTTACAAATCAGAAGGGGAAGAAAAGGGGAGAAGAAAGGGGGTTACGCTTATAGGGATTTGTGCAAAAAGTAAATAACTGATGCTGTTATTCTGAAAAACGGCATCAGTACAAACGATGCCGTTCTCCGGAATAACGGCATCAGTTCATTTCTTTTTTGATTTCCAATCTCGAGCCAATGTTGATACAACTATAGTTTTATACTAAAAATAACCAATGCCGTTATTGGGAATAACGTCACGTAATTTTTTTCATATACAGATGCCGTTATTGGGAATAACGGCATACAATTAGCTGATGCTGTTTTCCCCAATAACGTTTGTTGCTGACGTGTCACAGACAAGGGCAAATGGCTAAATGTTTTCGAAACAAGGGTAGTTCGCTAATTATTTTCAAAAACAGGGGCATTTCGGCAAAATTTTCATTCACAAATGGTCTCCTTTTCAATAGTGGCTCTCTCATTCTTAATTATTGATTCTCTTTTAATCTGGCAACATAATTGGAATTCTATATATGTTTCTCTATTATCTGCAAGGTATTTAAATCGTGATCTTAACCGATACGATGAAAATAGTTTTCAAACAAATGATATACGATTCTCTTGACAAAAAGTTGTACTATATAGCTTTTATTATTCATAAAATGATTCGATTGAGGTAAAGCATAGGCAAACTCTTTTATTACATGCTTTGAGTCTCAAACCTATGAAACTTTGATACTGTGATATACTACGTACAACAGAAAATTTTGCGCGAAAAATGAACTCCGACAAAATGCAATATACAAAACATTTTGTTTGAATTGCTGTCCTTAAAATAATATAGAGAAGGTTAGACATGACATTATTAATGGATTTTAGAAAAAAACAAATGAGATGGGAGCAGAGCATGTAGTTGGGTTGTCCAAATGAGGAGAGAGTCTTGGCCTAACTTCTCCTAGATTGTATTCAAGTAATATTGTACAGGAATGTATTGAAATACTCTTTTGCTTGCTCATAATACTCTTTATATACCAACTATTTGGAACCAAAACTTTTTCAAAATACATGATATTGTTAGCGTTATAACTCTGAAGAAGATTCTTTCAAAAACAAAAACAAAAAAATCTGTAGAGGAAAGATATGGTTAGTATTATAACTCTAGAAAGTATCACAAAAAACGAAATATATTTGTATTTGTTTCGGGTGATTGAATGCTATTTTCAGAAGGAAAAAATAGTTTACGATGTATATGCATTATATGTGTTATCGAAACTAGATATATTTTTTTATTAATTCCGAGTAATTAATAGAATTGGATTCCTTGTCTTTTCTGAACAATGAAGAATGAACAATATTATTGTATCTTAACAACTCACACCCCCACCTTCAAATCGTGACAGTGCTGGAACTGTGTCGGTGTGTAATTAAAAAAATAAAAATAAACATAAATTAATAAATAATAAAGAAACAACAAATTATTTTATATGCAATAAAAGCCCAATAAACAATAGAAAAGACATATCTGATGTTTGAATAGTGTTAGGAGTGACAGATCAACTGACTTGAGAAACTTTATCTGCAGTGAGTTTGGGTGAGATTGTCTGAGATGTGGATTAATTTGTAAAGGTGAAGAACTGCTATCATTGAGGAATCTCATTCATTGAGTCAGGTTTGGGTACATTTGAGTACCTACAGAAGAAAACGATATGCTGATTCTGTAATAGTTGTTCACATCCATACTGCACTCTCCAGTAAAAATAATACTTCAACGTTCAGAGACTGGTCGATTAAATGTAAGCCCAGCCAGTTCCTTTCGGTTCTTCTGTTGTTTTTTTTTCTTCAATATGTCCGGTTTTCTGTAAATCCAGACCGTCTTAGGGTCCGGACCGTCCGGTTCTGGTTGAACTCAGTCCAACCAACATGTCACTCCGGTCCGAACTTTTTTGTGATTATGGGAAAGCAATCTGTGGTCCAAACTCCTAATTAATACTCAAAAGAATGTGTTGTTCACACATCACTTGAGTCCTTTGACAGTGTTTGAAGTTGTAGGGACCATGGAGGAGCATGGTCTCACGTGTGGTTGGAGGTGCTACATTACTATGAATATTCCATGTCTTGGCTTCTTGCTTTTCTAATTTTCTTGCATTCTTGAGGTGAAAACAGAGGTGGTGGAGTTTGGCTTTCATTATTATTTTGGAGTGAAAGCTAAGTTTGTTGATAACTCAGAAAGAGTGAGAGATGCCCACTTTCTTGGCTATCATGGATCTCTTCTGCTTGAGATCTCCTTTTTTAGCACATGTTGGTCCATAGTTAATAGTTCATCATTGACCTATAGGAGATTTTTGGATTGCGATCTATTATTAACTCAAGGTATTTCATATGTGCAATGCTTGTGCAGGCACGCCTATAATGAATCTCATTGTGTATTTACAACTACTCTGTATGAGAATATTTTTCTCATAGAAGTATGGGGCTCCATTTCCTTGTTAGCTATTATAAATGTTCTTTCCCTTGTATTAGGAAAACTGAGGATCATGTTGAGTCTTCGATCACAATCAACACAAACCATCAAGCAAAACTAGATCACACCAATCAAACAAAGCACACAGGAATTGTCCCGGTTGGGGCTTTCACCTTAATCTGGGGGAGGAAGAACCAATATGTTATTTCAACTAAAGAAGATACAAGAATATTACAATTTTCACAACGACCATCTCTCAAGCCTAACTAGAAATTGGTTGCTGCTTACAATGAAAAAACTCTCTCACCCTCTAAGATGAAGTCTCTCTTATTCTATTCGGTACTCAATAGAATCATATCGTTCTAGGAACCGTTTACATTGTATTTATAGATATAGAGAAACCCTAGTTTGATATACTTGATACATTAACCATCTGATTACTCCTGAAGAGATAACCCTGCATCGAGAGCCGTACAATCTGACTTGAAAACAATGTTGGGCTTTTCATGAATCTTCAAGACCCGACCCAAATTACCCATCAGTGTCGCGGGCGGTCGACCGTACACAACAGATGGTCGACTGTTCACCTCTCGGGAACCCTGTACAGTGGAGGCGATCGACCGACCCCAAGTGCAGTCGACCGCAACTCCACATATTTGTTTCTACCGACTGCTTTTCTTCTTCTTAGATGCCTCGCTTCGATCCATCTCAATGCTTCATCGTCTTCTTCATCGGACATGTGTATGCAAGACATACAAACCCAACAATCTCCACCTTGGATTGCATACTCATGAATCCATACTTGTGTAATTTAAAACTCTTCCAGACCTTTCTTCTCCGCTTTGTAAACAACATTTCTTTTGCTAGTTGAAATCTACCTCCACTTGTTTTCCTCCACCTATATGCCCCCTCAAGGGTACACCTCAGTAGATGTTATTATGGAGGTGACACTCTCCACACGAACTCCACCTACATCAAGGCTCTCTCCACTTTCCAATGATATTCGAACGTTGCAGTCTCCATTCGGTAATTTTAGGGCCGGCTTACTAGATAACGCTTTAGGAACAATGGGCTTCCATACACTCGGCCGAGTTTTTCTACTCTCATAAAGCTGGTAGAAGTTGTGCTGACCCAGCCCAATCCCCCTTTTACCTTCATTACCTTACGATGACTATCCCTAACTGTCAAAACTACACCTCGAGCTATGTACCTGCAGCCACGAGCATCAAGAGTCCCCAAGGATATCAGATTCTGTTGTATCGAAGGAATATGCATGACCTCTTCTAGTGTGAATCCTTTACCATCTGATGTCTCTACTTCAATTGTTCCTTCACCCACTACTTTACAAATCTCTCACATTACGGCCTGTGACAACTTGTAAGTAGAAAACATCTCCCTATCGGAGCAAATATGAGAAGAACTTTCCGAATCAAGATACCAACTTGAATCAACATATGAAGAACTTGAAACAAAAAGACATAGATCGAAGTTCTTAGATTCACCTGATTTACCTGAACCAGTAGCGTTGACTACATTGGCTTGATCACCTCATTTACTAACACTCTTCTGACTCAACCACTTACGACAGTCTCTCTTGTAATGCCCAACTCCTCTACAATAGTGGTAACAAATCTTACCTTTGTGTGTCTCTTCCCTTCCAATTGAAGTATCACCATCCACCACAAAACACCCTGCAGAAATAGACCCTCCTTTATGAGTCTCCTTTCTTACTTCATCTTCCTTCAGACCCTTGATCACCCCAGCTACTGTAAATGTCTTTTTGGCTGATTTTCCATGTAGCATGGTAGTTATCAAGTGATCATAAGAAGTTGACAGTGAATAAATCAAGTTGAAAGCTTCATCCTCTTTGCTAAGATTGTCAGCGTCAATCACCTTCAGTTCAGATGTTACCTTATTGAAATCCACAATTTGATTTTGAAGATGTGTACCTTCCTTCACTGAAAACCTAAACAACTTCCTCTTCCAATACATCCCATTTAGAAACGACGACATCGAGTAGTCAGATTTGAGTATCGCCCATAGACTCGCCACACTTTTCTCCTCAAGAATATTACGCTTGACTTCGTCTGCCAATTGCAACCAGATTAAACTCAAGGCCTTCAAACAAATCTCATCCCACTTATGCTTCATATCAGTTGGTTTTTTCTCTTCTAGGGCAAGATGCAAGTCCTTCTGAACCAAAACATCATACATGTTCACCTTCCACAGATTGAAGTTGAACTTTCCATTAAACCGTTTGATCTTCGTCTTTTGATCTGTCATATTCTTTAAGAAACTCGAACAAACCTACGAACCTGATTGCTCTGATACCAGTTGTCACGAAAACTGATGATCTTGTTTAGTCTTCGACACAATCAACACAAACCACCAAGCAAAACTAGATCACACCAATCACACAAGAATTGTTCTGGTTGGGACTTTCGCCTTAATATGGGGGAGGACGAACCGATATATTATTTCAACTACAGTAGATACAAAAATATTACAAATCTCACCACGACTCTCTCTCAAGCCTAACTGGAACTTGGTTGCTGCTTACAATAGAGAAACTCTCTCACCCTCTCAGATGAAATATTATTTTCTTCTATTCGGCACTCAATAGAATCATATCGTTCTAGGAGCTGTTTACATTGTATTTATAGATCTAGAGAAACTTTAGTTTGATACATTATATACATTAACCATCCGATTACTACTGAAGAGATAACCCTGCATTGAGAGTCGTACGATCTGACTTGAAGACGAAGTTTGGTTTTTCACGAATCTCCAAGACCCGACCCAAATAACCCATCAACGCAGCGGGCGGTCGACCATATACAACAGACGGTCGACCGTTCCCCTCTCGGAAACCCTTTACAGTCGGGACGGTCGACCGACCCTAAGTGTGGTCAACCGCAACTCCACCTGTTTGCTTATGCTGACTGCTTTCCTTCTTCTTTGATGTCTCGTTTTATCGTCTTCTTCATCGGACATGTGTATACAAGACATACAAACCCAACACCTTGAACTTACCTACGCTATTAAATATTAATGCTCTCATCACGAAGGGTGCAACTTCAACTGATAGCTCCATGTACTACAAACCCCATTTGATTAAGACATTGTTTTATAATTGGGCCCTTTGATATAATCAGTTCAACCTTCATCTTGTAAATTGACAGCTGTATTTGTGGTATGATTGTTCAGACTGATGCAAACAATGAACATGCCTTAATACACTTCAATAAATCTGCCAAAACAACAAGCACCACAATTAATCTTGCTACCAGAACCAAACTTTCAGAAAAGAACTCGGCCTGCATTTAAATCACGATACTTAGACTGCTAACAAGTAGTCTTGACACAGATGACAGTGAATCGACTGTGATGAATTGTTGCACAAGACAGCTAAGTTCTACAAAAGAAGAGAATGAGAAGAAGAAATACACATAATCGTTGTGATGAATGTGGGTAATTTATATCAGATTCATCCAGAGATACCGGATATAAGAGGAAGAGAATGAGAAGGAGAAATACATAATCATCAAAATTAAAACCGTTATGATGAAAGTAATGTATATCCGATTCATAATTTACAGCATGACAAATGCGCTACTCTGCACATTTTTTAACTTCATAAAGTACAGTTACAGCTAAATTACAATTTACAGGTTAAACCTAACCGTATACTCTACAGCCTATATTCATGAACAAAGTCCAAGGTCATCTTACAGATACATGGACAAAATAAGCTTTCGTTTTAGTCCATACAACCATGAATCACAGAAAATAACACTAAAACCAGCTGAAATCTAGCGAAGACCCATCTTGACCAGTGTTGTTCCAGCAGTCATCGTGTCAAATCTCAGCCGACTCCGAGATGCATTCCCCTAATCGAGTTCAAAATTTTCCTATGGATGTTGATTGCCTTACTGAAACGTTCAGTGTCAACAAGCAATGGACGGGGACACTACCAGTCCGATAAATGGCAGACAAATACACGATAATGGTGCCGATTTTTTAACCATGACAACAGTATCTCACTATTCAGGCTCCATCACTCGAGTCACAGAACCCACAGCAACAGTATAGCCTGAAGCTCTTAAGGATACCCTACCAAGAATGCGACAACTAGAGGACTCTTCAACACAAACTGCTTCATCCAGAGATAACTGATATAAAAAGATAAACAGCTCAGCTGCTTCATATGTACTCCGTAAGCAATAACTGCACTGGAAACTGGATCCCAACCATTCAAATATCCTCTTCAGAAATACAATTTCAAAGTTATGGCTCAAAAGAAATTCAAATCGATGCCTCTAATAGAAACCTCTAAACGAAAAACAAGAAAGATCCAGTTGTGAACTGCAGTATCATGCTTACACTCTGCAGTTGCACTTCAACTAACACTAAAACTGCAGCGATGTTTCAGGTAGGTTTTTCAGCCATGTAAGCATTTTTTTGGGACAGAGTGGACTGCTACAGCATGAATGCTTTTGTTGGAGAAAATTCTTTTTCTTTTTTCTAAAAAAAGAGGAACAATATGCAAAAATTCTATACCTGGATTACAGTTGAAGCACCCCTTTTACAACTCAATATGGATTGCATACTGATCTCCATTTAACTGAATAGATCATGTTTAGCTAAAAGTAAAACTTTTGTGATCGTATTAGGTTAAAAAGATTCAAACCTTGCCAGCAAGTAGTTTTGTACACGAGTAAACTGTAAAGCTTCTCATATCTCCACCAACAATGACAACATCAAATTGACACGCAGATAGCATATAAATGATCACTTGCAAGTTCAACTTTCAGCCGGACCAGAGTTACCAGGTTCGCAGGACGTTTCGGTTATGCTACCATGAGCAGTACGCCGTATGGCACGGCAGAGGTTGGTGAGTTGGGGAACTCATTTGAGTATTATATATATGTGTGTGGAATCTGTGGATAGAGATAAAGGTAGAGCTAGAACATTAGACAACGAAAACTAAACTGATGAACTGCATGACGAATTACAAAGAGGTTGACAAGTGAATGATGGATTAATGAATAAAGATGTTCATTTTAAACATATAGCAAAATCCACCATAAATCGGATCACGAGTTCCGGATCGTGGTTTTTTTTGGGGGGGGGGGGGGGGGGGGGGGGGGATGCCCTAGTATGCCATCATTTACTTGTAATTATACAAATAAAATAGGCATTGATGTCTGCTTACCTCTATGATAGCACTGTGTTTGTATGTAAGACAACGTGGTGCTCTTTTGGAGATCTTCCCAGTTTTTTTGATGTATTAACAACAATATCTTCACTACTCTAACCACCGTCCTTGCATGTTGCATATGAAACTCAATCTACATTTTAGTTTCTTTGAGATTAAGGAATGGGAACAAAAAACATTAACAAGTTACAAAGATGTAGAATGTTGCATATCAGTGCTTGCCTGAGATCCAATCAAGATTGGTGTTTTAATCTCTAACACGAGGATCTTGAGCTCCAATTTTGAAGCAATAATTACGGGAGAGTCTGGATGACAAAGCGCTCCGCCAGATATCAAGCGACCCCCATCTATCCCTTGTAAACTTACAGCTACATTGTCTCCAGCTCTTGCTACAGTACATGAACGAGAGTCCCGTTATATAGCTCGAACTGATGTCAAATCTCCTGGAGGCATTACTAGAACCTTAAGGCTCCTCTTTCCAATTTACCACAAGCTGCCACCTGTCCCAATGAATGTGATGAAATAACATCACAAACATGAAGCAGAAGGGGTTTCGAAATGTCCCGAACTGGAGGCTGCAAAGAATCTATGGCATCCATCAGACAAAAGTCCTCCATTCCTGCATAATAATTATGCAATATGTAAAGCAGATCCTGTGCAGAAAGAAAAACAAAAGAACTGCTACATACATTTAAATCATTCATTTTTTGGAACAAACAAAAATAAATTTCAGTTGTCGACTATATGATAGAATCATTTCTGAGGTATACATGAAGAGAGATGATACTTCATCGGCCATTAAAAATACTATGGCAACATAGAAAAATCAAATGGGAAGCTAATGGCCCAGTGACATAACTATAATAATTTTCAGATGGTTTCCAATTTTTGTAAGTAATCAGAACCCTGGATGTTTTTTTCCTTCTACTTCATATATTCAAATGTATCCATTCAAGGATGAATATAGCAGATTAAAAAAAAAAAAAAACAGGTGCATTAAATTTCAATGACTTTTCAGGCTGAAATCCTTTTCTCCTTTTCCTCGTATGTGTGTGTGTGTGTGTGTGTGTGTGTGTGTGTGTGTATATATTAATTAGATGCAAGTAAGTATTCTACTAGATCAACCAGTGACTAGGAGACACTGCAATTAGGTGTATTTGAAAGTGTTCTCACTTAATGCCGCTAATGGAACAAAATAACTACGACAAGCAGCAAACCATATATCTCTTGTTTAAGAATACAATTAAAGTTGTTCTCAAATAAAAAAGAATACAACTAAAGTTACTGCTTAGTGTCAGCCACCACAGACAGGTTGCATAAGGTACGGCCGAAGAAATAGGGTATATGTAACAAACCTACCAACAAGATAACCGAACATCAGAAGAACATCAGAAGTAGCTGTAACCAAAATTTGATTTTCCATAGCACTCAACGGAATCAAAGTAACATGTGATTCCTTGAATCCACAAAAACGTAGGAAAGACCCGAGATGCAATTTTATATAACCAAATATTACCTTGGGAGTACCCCACCACATCCATCTTATTCACAGCAACAATAATCTCCTCACTCCCAAAACTGCGGATAAGTTGAGCATGCTCTAGTGTAAGTCCAGTACCCCAATGCTACCCATACCAGCTTCAAAGGAACCTGTGGATGCATCAACAACAAGAATGGCAGCATCGGCTTGTGTCACACCAGATATCATATTTGGAACAAGATTGATGAGGACATCAAATCTGTTTTATTTTATTTTGAGATTTAGCCATATATAGTTTATTTGAGAGATTTGTTTTAAATTAAAGAGATTTGTTTGAGATTTGTTTTAGATTTGTTTTGAGCTTATATATAGGCCTTGAGAATAATGAGAAAACATGTTTTTCTTGATTAAAAAAATTATTGTGTTGAGTTATTGCTCTTCATCCCTCTCTTTATGTGAGACAATTGAGAAAATTATTAGGATTTGTGAGAAATCTTAATAAAGTATTAGGGTTAGTGATAAACTCTAAAACTACACCCCAAATCTCCCAAAATCAATTAATTAACCAAAATTTATTCCCTGCGCTCAGTAGCCACCACTTCTCCAACTTCTTCTTCCTCTGCAGCCCGAAACCCTAGCCCCTTCGATGCCGCCGTCACCCCGCACCCGTCGGCACCCTAGCCGTCGTCGAACTCCCCCCCCCCCCATCAGCCCCTCCACCATCGACCTCCTCCTTCACCCCATTGTCGCCTCGACTCCGACCCACCACCACAACATCACCCTCATCACGCCCCCACACTTCCGACCGTCTTCGCCGCCATTCCCTCACCACCCGACCAACCCAAACCTCCCTCCTTTCTGACCCGACGCCGACACCACACCCTGCCACTGCTAACGCCATCGCGGGCCAACGACGCATTCCCCCCGACATCGGCCTCCTTCTCCTTCCTCCCGAGCGCACAGCTACCAGCAGATCAAATCAGATCTAATTTGACATTTTTTTTATTGGAAATCTTGGGTGTTTGGTGTTTGGAGTAAGGGATTGGATCTCGGTGTGAGCAGCAGAACACGTGGTAACATATTCTTTGAACTCCCGGTAATCTCTTTCCACTTTTCAATTATTTGTGATATTGCTTCATCATCTCTAGAATATTATTTGATTATATGTCGTCCACAAATATTGAGAGTGTGTGCTTCTACTTACTAATTAGGGTACGCTTTATTGAATATCTTACATGCTAATAATGATTAAGTATTATTGTTGATTGATAGGATTGAATCATTAATTGGGCTTGTTAAACTATTTCATATCTTGAAAATCCATCAACCAATTAATAGTTATAAGTTCTAACTTAATATGCATTACGTGTTGGTAAACTTAATCTTTTAATATTCTTGAAAATTCTCTATTTAATGTTAAGTTTACATCATTTTGGTATCAGAGCAAAGGTTTTTAAAGACTTAGTTCTTGCATCATTTAGTCATAATTTTAGCATTCATTTAGGATCGTGTTAGAGTCATTTATTTTCTTTCTTTCTTTTAGATTATCTCAGTTTAAAGGGGGGGAGGGAACTTAAGTGCATTTACGACACGTTTCCCCAAATTTCAGCAAATACACATCCTTACGAACCCTAGTTTTCACCGTTGGTGAATGCATCTTCGCAGCACCATCACAGATCCTGTAGAGTCTTTCTTGTTCCTCCCAAACCGCCCCATCAGGAACACTAGAATTCAACAAACCCCTCCTTGCATTGAAATTGACAACTCTGATATTTCCACTACCCTCACTGTCATTCAAGCAACTATTATCAATATCAATCAGAGGCTTGAGAAAGTGGAATTGAATCAAAATGTTGCCATTGAGCTTCATCATCAGATCCCTCAAGGGAATGATCGTGACGACCGATATCAAGATCGTGACCCTAATGAACAATATAAGAAGAACGTTAAGACTGACGTTCCCCACTTTGAAGGCCGAATGAAACTCCAAGCTTATCTCGATTGGATCTGTGTCATGGACCACTATGTCGTGTGGTTTGACATGAGCGAAGCCTTGAAGGTTATATTTGCCATAATAAAATTGACAGGTAAAGCTCAACAACATTGGACCAATCTTGAACATGCTCGTAGAGGCCGAGGCCTAACACCCATAACTACTTGGGAGACCATGAAGGAGAAACTCAATGAGAGGTATGTGCCCCTATCTTTCCACACCCGAATGCTTAATTTGTGGAATCAACTCTATCAAGAAAGCAAATCCACCCAAGAGTATGTGGATAAGTTCGATGACTTTCTCATTCGGTACAATGCTTTAGGTAAGGAGAGTGAATAACAAACTCTCTCTAGGTTCAGAGCTGGATTACGAGCCGATCTTAGGAATAAGCTAATTCATTGAAACGTTAACTCCTTGGCAGCAACTTATGCCATTGTCCTCGATATGGATTCCCTTAAAGCAAGTTCCCATTATAAGTCCAGCGATTCGAGAGATCATTCCCCTAAAATGACCTCCACTGACCCCTCTAGGCCTAAGACCCCCTCTTCTCAATACCCCACAAATCTTACCTAACAAGCCTAATTCAAATTCCTATCCACCTAGAAATAACAATAAGGGTAAGAACACCGAAAGAGACTACTCTAAGATTGATCCTCTCACTAAGTGCTATAAATACAAAAGATACGACCATGTTGCTGGCAATTGTCTCAGCCTCAGTAGGATCAACATTGTAGAAGGTACCGCTATCGTTGCTAATGAGCCCGACAATGAGTTTACCCATGAACCTCATGTCAATGATGACTTCGGTGAAGAAAATGATGACCAACCTCTTAACTGCATTCGGTTCATCTAATAACCTCTACAGAATGTACTTGAGTCACTCATTCTTTTCCAAGTCACTTGACAGCCCATAGATTTTATCAATGTGTTAGAACATCATAGTCTCAGAATCTGCATCCACATTTGCATATCACATTCATGACTGGCATATAGAAATTTTCAAAAAAATTAATGAGAATAAGTTTAACTACAAGTTAATTGCAGATACTAGAAGAAAGTTTAAAACTCTTGATGTTGGTGACAAAGTAATGGTTCAGATTCATCGGGAATGGTTTCCAGCTGGATCCGTTAAAAAATTGAACATACGTGCTGTAGGCTCATTTAAAATTCTGCAAAAAATCAATGATAATACATATGTCGTTGACCTTACTAAAGGTTTTGTCATAAGTAAGACTTTCAATATTGAGGATCTAGTACTTTATTGAAGGCCCAAAATTTAACCCTAAAAATTTTCTTATAGGTGAACCTACCCTGCAGCCTAATAGTGAGATTTCTGCATTTAAAAAATTGAACATACGTGCTGCAGGCCCGACAGACAAATTGGATAATATTTTATTAGATCAGACAATCTCTACCAGAGATGGTGATATTTAAGGGTGTAAAATAAACAGGATGGTCCGTCGTCCGTCCGAGTCCGGCTTAAAAAATGGTCCGACCGTGGACCGTCCGAACTGTTATACGAACCGAACTCGAACAAATTATTAGGTCCGATTCTTTACCGAGCTCAAGCCGGACATAAGTCTGTCCGAGTATTATTGCGGTCCAATACTTTATCGAACCAAATCCGGACTATAAAAATTTTGTCCGACCTAGACCGAGCCGGACATAAGCCCGTCAGAGTAGAATTTCGGTCTGAGCTTGAACATATGGTTGTCCGATCCCGTCCGGTCCGATTTACAGCCCTAGTGATATTCATTAGGTATTTGGTGAGGTGGAAGAACAAGATGAAGTTGGATGACACTTGGAATGATCATAAGGAGCTCCAAAGGATCCAGATCTTTTGGAGCACCATGACAGGATCACTAGTTTTGACTCGACTGGGTTGAGCACTCTCCCATCCGGAGAGAATGATGAGGACATCAAATCTGTTTTATTTTATTTTGAGATTTAGCCATATGTAGTTTATTTGAGAAATTTATTTTAGATTAGAGATATTTGTTTTATATTTGTTTGAGATTTGTTTTGAATTTGTTTTGAGCCTATAAATAGGCCCTGAGAATAATAAAAAAATATGCTATTCTTGATTAAAAAAATTTATTGTGTTGAGTAATTGCTCTTCATCCGTCTTTTTATGCGAGACAATTGAGAGAATTATTAGGGTTTATGAGAAATTTTAACAAAGTATTAGAGTTAGTGATAAACTCTAAAACTATCCCCAAAAATCAATTAATTAACCCTAATCTATTCCCCACCCTCAACAGCCACCACTTCTCCAACTTCTTCTTCCTCGGCATCCCAAAACCCTAGCCCCTTCGACGACACCGACACCCCGCACCCATCGGCACCCTAGCCGTCGTCGAACTCCCCCCATCAGCCCCTCCACCGTCGACCTCCTCCTTCCCTTGCTGTCGCCTCGACTCCGACCTACCACCACAGCATCACCCTCAGTGTTCTAAATGGCGTCCGCCTCGGATGCCTAGGCGCTCAGATGGAGGAGAACGAACTGCCTTTGCATTAGGCGGTGGTCTAGGCGGTTAGAGACGATTAGGCGGCCGTCTTGTTGAGTATGCATCCGTGGCGCCGATCAGGCATCCGCCTGATGTCCAACGCCCAGGTATTTTTTATTTTTTTAAATTTTAAATACTATAAAATAATACAAAAAAAGAACTACTATTAATCTACTAATCTGTTATATACTATGTATGGATCTTAAATAGTAGTGAAATTGTTTACTTTTTTTTGTATTATTGGTGATGAATTGCACATATTACACCTACTACACATATTAAAATAGCACATGTTATACATATTACATCTATTGGCATATTGCACATATTACAATTGGACAATTATTTTTTTTAATTGCATATATTACACATTAATTGCACGAGAAAGTTTGTTTTATGCATAAACACCCTTTAATTACACATTACACAAGAACATGATGAATATTTGCAATTGGATTGCATAATTATACTTACGATTGAAGAATAGGATTGAAATTAACTAACTTAGCAAAATAAATTCAACCGCCTAGGCACCCTAGGCGCTAGGCGCCCCTTGACCGAACCGCCACCGCCTGACGCCATTTACAACCTTGATCACCCTCATCACGTCCCCACACTTCTGACTGTCTTCGTCGCCATTCCCTCACCACCTAACCAGCCCAAACCTCCCCCCTTTCCGACCCGCCGCTAACGCCATCGCGGGCCAACGACGCATTCCCCCTGACATCGGCCTCCTCCTTCCTCCCGAGCACACAACTACCAGCTGATCAAATCAGATCTGATTTGACGTATTTTTTTGATTGGATCTCTTTGGTGTTTGGTGTTTAGAACAAGGGATTGGATCTCTGTGTGAGCAGCAGAACACGTGGTAACATATTCCTCGAACTCCTGGTAATCTCTTTCCACTTTTCAATTATTTGTGATATTGCTTCATTATCACTAGAATATTATTTGATTTATCTGTCGTCCACAAATATTGAGAGTATGTGCTTCTACTTGTTAATTTGGGTACGAATTTTATTAAATATCTTACGTGCTAAGAATGATTAAGTATTATTGTTGATTGATATGATTGAATCATTAATTGTGCTTGTTAAACTATTTCATATCTTGAAAACCCATCAACCAATTAATAGTTATAAGTTCTAACTTAATCTGCATTACGTGTTGGTAAACTTAATTTTTTAATATTCTTGAAAATTCTCTATTTAATGTTAAGTTTACATCAAAGATCTTTATGTTCTGGAGAGTCAAGTAAAACTACACGGAATTTTTTTGATTCAAAATATGCGACCGCTACTGTCATTGTTAGTATGTTACACCTCTCTCCCTCTCTTCACTGTTCTCATCCACTGCCCATGCATAAGCAAATAATCCTTTTCCCTGCAGATAGGAATAAATAATACAGATTTTAGCCATTCATACCAATCTACCAACAAAGTCAAACATTATAAAAAAAATAAATAAATACAGAAAACTTCAATAAAACCGTTAACAAGGTTTATCGGTTGGTCCATAATGATTCATGTAATACTAGAAAAGACATTGCCACAAGTAACATAACAGGATTATAAAAACATTGACATTTACTGTATTATCATAAAAATAGTTCAAGTAGATAAAATCACCTTTTCTTTGGACTCCTTCTCGTAATTGTGCAGCTTTGGACGGTGGATTTCCAGAATCCACATGACCAACCTAGTACGAATGGTAGAATGGTTAATCAAGCTTAAATCTTACGGAAGCTATCCTGAAGAACTCAAGAACCTTTAGAAGCAATCTCAGATGTTACCAAGTTAATTGCTGATAAGTTACAATTGCCAGGTTCAACTGACTTGGGATTCCATCTTCTTGGACAGAAAATAACCATTTTTCTGGCTTGTACTGAGCAAGTGAAGAAGTTTTTCTGCTACTTGTGGATTTCTTATACAGGTTTTATATTGGGTAGGTTGTTGGATAAAATTTGTGATGCATCTTCATCCTTAACGCTGCTGCTCTCACACTCATTATGAAGACGACCATTAGTGATTGAGGTTGATGACTTGTCTGCATTTTCAATCTTCGGTGAAAACTTGAGTATTCCCTTGCTAGCGGTAATACGCCCTGGAGGGTGGCAAATCACCTAGGAGAAGAATACAAGGCATATCAGGTTACAGTGTGTGTGTGTGTGTGTGTGTATTGTTGCCCGAGATTACCATCCTCCAATAGATTAACAAAAATATTCCATATTTAGGTTGGGCCAGCATAAAACCCTTTCTTTTGTTGATGTTTCCACCCTACTATAAAATATCTTGTTAAGAAGAATATAGTAGGCGTTGCCACCCTCCTATAGACTATAACAAATATCCAATATTTAGGTGTTGCCAACATAAAACATTTTTCTTCATTTAGATTTATTAAGGATCATCTCCTCTATCAGATTATCAACTATCATATCCTTATTTAGTGCCTCAACCCAAGTCAGAATAGGTAGTGTTAAAATATGAAGTACAACATGAAAAAGGTTATACTGCTGAAGACTGGACATACAGTTCAAATCTAGACAACCTAGATGCTCATTATAACAAGGATTCCCCAAGTATTACCAGATAAGATTAAGGTGCATTTAGATAACAATGCCACTCCCAACCTTTAAGCAGGTATAAAGTTCCACAAGCTGGGCTTCACAAATCAGGTGAACTGGTGTGCTAATGACAAAGATCGTTTGAAGTATGGTAAATTAATATGATGTTTCTGTATCTGGCCTCTGGCTAATAAGCTGATAATAAAAATGTAAAAGCAACAATTGCTGTCATCATAAAATATTTGGCCCATAATAGGCTAAATCCATTGACAGATAGCTTACGGCAATATTGTTGTCTTTGTGATTATGCAATGCTCAAGAGAAATTACATTCAAGTCGAAACTGTAACTACCTTAAACTCTCGAAACTTGAAAGTATCATAGAAGTTTCTGAAGTGTATTTGTAAGTTCCAGAGCCAACTTATAATACTCCAAATATAAAATAGGGGTTTCATAGCAAAATTCTTGACAATGACGATAACGAGGCGACTCTCACCTCATTTAACATCAAATTAAAGACCTATAAGAGAATTGTTTCCGATGAAATCCTAACACATCAGTGGCATGAATTATCTGATTATGTGAAGGCTCAACTTTTAAGTCATGCTAGCATTAAGCAGTATTGAGTATTAATCTCTTATATTGGAAAGTGGTAGAAATTTGATTTATTATGTACATAAGTAACAGAGACAGATTAACTTATGAAGATTGCTCTGGAAAGAAAGGTTAGACTAATAACTATAGTCAATGGTTACAAGTGAATGGACCATGGAAGCAGGGCCGGCCATGAGTTCCCGGGGGCCCAAGGCGAAAAGTCCAAATAATTATTTTTTGGGGCCCCTAATTACAATATAATTTTTTTACGCGCAAAATACGTGCCTATATTTACAAGAAAAATACAAATTTGGGGGCCCTAAAATTGCAAAAAAAAAAGGGGACCTAAGGCGGCCGCCTCACCGGCCTTAAGGTGGGGGGCGGCCCTGCATGGAAGTATCAAGTACACATTAACCACAAAGGAGTGCATATTAACAACAGCAAGCATAAACCATTAGAGAAAAAGGACTAAAATCAGCCTTTGTTTAAATCTTAAAGAACAAAATTCCGGAATTAAAACGCAAATATTGTTTAAGTTGACATATTTACATAACAACATCATAATTGTAAACGTTATAATTTAACCCATAGTTTCTTATTTTTGTAGGCCTTTTACTCTATCATTTCATATTCCATGTTGCTCGGTTCCATTAGATCAGAAAGAGAGAGTACTGCATTACTATCCTATACTACCATTATTCAATGCCAAAAACTAAGTAGAACTATTGAGAAAGCATTGAAGCAAATAGAATAATCACAAAATAAGTAAAAAGTATTGTCAAACCTATATCGATGAACTTATTGTTGTTCCAAACCAGGTATGTTCTATGCAGAGCCTCAGAACTTCCTTTAATGTTTCCTTTGCCATTGAAACCACTGGATTCTTTGCTTAGAAAGCCATTAGAGAATAGATTCATCTTGGACATCTGACAAGGCTTTTGTGTAAAAAGAGATTTAGCCATTATCGATGGTCCAGAATCCTTGCCCATACTACGAGCTGTACAGACACAATGATATGCACTTAGTAGGAGGTCTTTAAATGGGTTGTTAGTTCAGTTTTAGTGATTGTGCTTGCCGTCGAAGGCAAAATTGCAGCAGCATCAATAATCAAAAGCTATAATACAACTTATTTTTAAAAATAGACCTTCCTCGTCGTCGTTATTTTCAGCAGCACTAGAGAACTTCCTAAACACTCCACAAATGCCACATGACAACAGCCGTTCATCATTATAGTATGTTCAAATTGGACATTGCCAAAGCTCCATCTCATCTAATTTATTAGATGAATCCCCTTTCAGATCAAGAAGAACATTGACAGAACAACTACCAATGGTGAAAATTATAAAGATGGGGGATAAGAAATAATCTTTCCTCATCCAAGTAACTAAATTTATTTCAAATATTAGAAGAAGCACACAACTGTTATCGGAAAGAAAAATTCAACAAGTTTCAAACCCATTGTGCTGTTCAAAAAGTTAACTAATCAGAAGATTAAAAAAAAAGAAAACAGTCCCCATATAAAGTCCAAAACTTCTATTTTCCAAGTTCTCAGGTAACCAATTTATGCGATTAAGAGAAGCACACAATTAGGAGGGCTTCGGAACTCAAATTTGCAGTTTCTAAAAAGCGGCCTAGGCGGCCGCCTAGGCGCTAGGCGGCCCTCCAACGCCTTGCCTGGGGGCGTTTAAGAAAATCGGTCAATGGTTCTAGGTGGTTAAAAGCAGGTCTAGGCGGCGCGTAATCGGTGTAAGCGGGTCTAGGCGGGCTAGATCCGCTTAGACCCGCTTAGGACTTAATTATTAAAAAAAAAAGTAACCCGACTTATTCCAACCCGACCCGTCTAATACACTCAAACCCCTAAAACTTCTCCTTCTCCTCTAAATCTCCCGTAAAAAACCCCCAAATCAATCTATTCTCTAAATTCCTAATTCCTCTTCTCTAAAATCCCCAAATCACCTCCTCCGCCTCCCTCCTCGCAGTCGGAGGCTCGCAGCTCGCAACGCGCTTCAAATTCGACCTCATTCGCCTCCATCCTCGTAGTCGTTGCTCGCAGTCGTTAACACAACCTCTTCCGCCTCCCTCCTCGCAATCGCAGCTCTCACTCACTCTGTCACTCAGTCATCAAAACCTCCTCCTCCACCTCCCTCCTTGCAGTCGCAGCTCGCTTCAACTTCAACCGACGTCAACACAACCTCTCTCTCCTCTCTTCAGCTTCAAAGTCAAGTCGTCAACACAACCACATACTGCCTCCCGCCTTGCTTCACCTCCGACGTGAACACTACGTCCTCTTCTCTCTCAAACTTCTCCTGACGGAACCCTTCCCCATCCCCCGACTCAAGCCTCCCGCTTCCCCACACTGTTTGCTCCTTGGACTGGAATAACCGAACAGATAATCTCCACTACTGATCTTCGTCATAGATTAATACTAATCTAATAGATGAGTATAAGACTATACAAAAAAAAGAAAAAAAGACTAATAATAATACACCAATTCGATTTTGTAAAGCTCATCCTGCAATTGGAAGGAGAAATATCAAGAGTAAGAATTTGTAACAACAAAACAAAACAAAATGATAAAATATATAAATAAAACATATACATAAATAAATAAATATATCTATACTATTATTAAGCAAACTTTCATTTTGATGGCTTTTTCCTATCATGCCCCCATATACATAAAAGCTAAAAAAAATATATAAGATTAATTCTGTAAATTTCACTTCACATTTAAAATCTCCATAAAATTTTGTTCTCTCAAAAATCGAAACCGTCTCTTCCTCTCCCTCCATCGAATCCGTCCATTGCACGTGCATATCCCCATTACAAATTGCACGTGCTAACCCATAAAATGTGCATCGCACATGCGGATTACTAGTAATATATAAATAAAACCGCCTAGCGCCTAGCCGCTTAAGCTCCGCTTACAAGGCCTAGGCGCTAGGCACCCATCGGTCGTCCGACTACCGCCTAGCGACTTTTAGAACATTGCAAATTTGTTATCAGAATATTGTTGCCCTACTCTTCCATAAAAGTTGTTTTAAGAAGAAATTATTCTGAGTTCCCAAAATAAATAACTACATACTAAATCTTTAAAATTAGAGAATTAAGCACTTGTGATATGAAAGAGCAACAAAACTCAATTGCTTTGTTGCATAGCTGAAATTAAATGCACATGGCAAACTCAAGAGTATGAACTTTCACCAATTTGGAGAGAGTAGAGGGCTCTCGCCAAGGCCGGCCCCACCCTTGAGGCCAGTGCGGCGGCCGCCTCAGGCCCCCGGATAATTTGCAATTTTAGGGAGCCCCAAATTTGTACTCTTCTTGTAAATACACATATTTTGCGCGTAAAAAAAATTTTGTTATTAGGGACCCCAAAAATAAATATTTTGGTCTTTAGAATTTTGTTAAAATTATTTGGGTTTGGATTTGATTGAATTTGAGGCTTTAAATTTGGGTGATTTAAAAACAAATCCACATTTAAATCAATAGAAACTCAAACCCGAAACCCACATTTAAAACAAACCCTCTTTGACTCTTTCTTCTCAGTTATTCGATGATATATATCTTGCATATTTTGCTTTGAACAATGTGCACATTTTGTATTGTTTTTTTTAAAATAAAAGTATGGGAGACCCCATTTCGGGAGTTCGCCTCGGATCCCCGGGAACCCAGGACCGGCCCTGGCTCTCACAGGTTGAGGCCTTTATTTGGCTGATTAAAGTAGTGAGGACTTGTTGCCAGGAAGTAGTGAAGACATAATAAGTAATAACCATCTTGTGTATGCACGGCATTGAGTCGGTATACCATCTCCTCATCTATATTCTGGTTATTTTTCATGTCTAGGTTGAATATCGCAAGACAACAAGTTATCTCCTTTCTACGATTACAAAGCCTTCTACCCCCAATCCTTTTTGCTCCCCCAACTTCCATCCTATCAATTTTCCTAATTGGAACGGTTCTCAGTCAAGTTATCTCCTTTCTCAGTTGACTAAGCTGGAAGGGAAAAAAACAGCAGATATAGAATTCAACAATATTATTTATTCCCGCACCTCATTCAAATGTTTAATAGTATAATTTTGGTCTAAATTAATATCTTCTGAAAACATGACGCAATAGTTCGCTTAAATGATTCACAAATTAGTAAAAAGAAAGCAACTTTAATCCAAATTGAAGTGAAGTGGTAAAACCCTTTTATAGTCGGAATCGAATCAAACGACAAACAACCAGAACTTTTGGGTATGAACGGAAACTGGGGGTTTGTTCAATAGATTCCAAAGACGTCACCTTTAGTGTAAAATAATAATTGAAATTGAAATTGAGGATTCCATACCTTACCAAAAATGAGAGAGACTCAACTGAAGAAGTTGACCTTCGACAATGGAGTGGTTGAGAACGAAAAAGAAAATTGGTGAAGATTTATGGATTTAGGGTTCCGGGTTGAGGACTGAGGAGAAGGGAGAAGAGAGGTTGAAGGAGTAACCGACAGAGTAATACACAGTCGATGGTTATATTTGTCATTTTCTCATAGTTTAACAAACGACGGCCTGCTGCAGTCGTTTGTTATTTGGCCATATTTTTGGCAAAAATCGCTACGGTCGGTTCTTATATTTGAAAAACGAACTAGCAATTCATAAAACCATCCTTTTTTTTTTTTCTTTTTTAATGTGATCAGACGAAACAAGTTGTCTCATCTGACCTATTTTTTTATTTTTTTCATTTTATTTTAATGATCAGACGGTACAACATATACCATTTGTACCGTCTCAACAAAAAAAACCAAAAATTCGTCGGACGGGACATGTTGTCCCGTTTGAAGCCAAAATGGCTTGGACGGGACAACATGTCCCGTCCAGCCATATTCTGGGCTTAAGGTGTTAATTCATATAGATTGGTGTAGATTTTAATATTTAATTTATTTAATTTAACTATTTTAATATCTCATCAATAGTTAATTAAATTAAATATTATTAACTTAACATTTTTAAATATTTTTTTTTACTCAAAGTGCTAGACGATACATGTTGTTTCGTCTTGTTATTTTTTGAGAATTTTTTAGCAAACGTCCACTACAGATATCAGTCCTATTTCCTATTTCTATTTGTGCCATTTTCTCAAATATGAGAAACACCATTTTGGATGCTCTTAAGAAATACGGGTATGGGTTAGAAAATTTAGTACTATGTTTTGTCATAAGCCCGACCCGTTAACCGTTGGTTGGGCCGGGTTAACCTAATGTACCCAATAACAATAACAATAACAATAACAAAATAGAAGACCAAAGAAAAGACAGACAAGAAAGGCAAAAGAAGAATAACAAAAGGTTTTTTTAATACAAATACGTAAATATCATATATGCCCCCTTACAAATATGTATTTTCATATTTGTCCCCAACAATATATACCACATCTCTTAATTACCCCTCTAGTTAAAAAAAATTCAAAACGATGAAGAATTTTCAGTTTTTTTAATGGACTTGATAAAAAAAATACTGAAATATTCTCTTCTTTACCATTCAAACGTTATCTTCTTCATCCTTGTAAATCTGGGCAATTGTTAATCCAACTGAGACTCATTAACGTTTCTCAAAATTTCTTCATTTTTTTTTCTTCAGAAATGAACAAACTAATAGTGCAAGTTTGAAAACTACATATTCTTCATCACATTACTTCTCCAAAATTGCCACCAATCTCGTTTTTTAATGATAGATTATAGACTTCATCATTTATTTTCCTTAAAACTCATAAATATTTTATCATTTGATTGTCTAATCTGATCTTTTAATTTGATTTCTATTTGTCGCGTAAGGGTAAGATCATTGTTAACTTAGTGATATCTAATATAGGGATAAATATGAAATAAAGTCCAAATTAATAGGGACATATACAAAAATATACATTTGTGAGGAATATATATGACATTATCATATTTGTTAGGGGTATACATGTTAAAAACCCAACAACAAATAGCATCCTTAGTGAGCCAAAAAATAGCGGTTGTATTTACTTTAACTAGTCTTTATATTTATACTAACTAGTTGAAATTTTCCGTGCACCAAGTGCACGTTGTTTGGCGGACGTGCAAGTTGAATATTTTGACAACATTTTATGTTGTTGAGAAAATATCATTAAGAATCAAATGAATATAGATGTTATAAAATTTTAATTATGACTGTGTGGCAAAAGGAATTTCAAATGATTTTTGTTTTTCCTTTCTTCTACTAGAGTAAAATCTCAAGGGACTCCTTCTTTGACGAATCCTGAGGAATGATTATTTTGACACTAATCTTGGAATTTGCTGACATATGAAAGTTATACATTATGTGTTAACTCGTGTTGTGTGTGTGTGCATAATGTCAAGATGACAAACATAGCTCGTTCAATTGCTAAGTAAATCTACCTTTATGAGATATTCACTTTTGAATTCGTATCATGTGAATTCATATCATGAAGTCCTATTATGCTCATGTTTGGCTTCATTTTTAAGCATTTACTGCTTTGGTGATGAGGTGCAAAACCATCACTTTCGGATATGTATTTAACATTTTGCATTTCTTGGATACAACATGATGATGACTCTATGAGTCGCATCACTTGGATACAGTCATTAAATAATTTCTTTATTTTCTTGTACATGTTTCTTTGAAAATTTTCTTGTTTGGAACTTTTGTCCGTATGGAATTTGTAGTTTGTGAATTCTGTATAAGACTTCTATCACAATTCGATAGTTTTTTAGGGATTCATCACAACCAAAAATAAATAAACCATAACCCGATTATTCAGCAAAAAAGATTTGTTGTTAGCATTTGGGTAGCAATAATTTAATATGTTTGGACCTATAACTATGACATATTATGATCTCTTCCTACTTTTTACACTGTTTGGGGTTTCTTTCTTCTTTTTGACTGGTAAAATGTAGGACAAAGTCCTACCTCACAGGATCATATATATATATATATATATACACTAGTGACCTGCACGTGCGATGCACGTTCTAATTATTTTTTAATTTATTTTATAAAGTAAATAGTAAGATGTGATATGGCTTCGAACCTGAGATCTCCCTTTACTCATACGTACTTTTTACAAATTATCTCTAGTGGCACAAACTTTTATTTTATGTGAGTGACACTTTTGTGAATAAATATGTTGTAAATTAATTTGAACTTTGAGGGTATTATGGTAACTAACAACAAAAATTGACAGAATTAACCCTATATTATTTTTTAGCCTTTTATGTATATGGGGGTATGATAGTAAAAAGCCGCCAAAATGGGGCTTTGCTTAATAATAGTATGTATATATATATATATATATAGGGAGTCAAAGTACATATATAAAAAAAGGATTGAGCTAAATACTGCTACAAAAGAAGAAAGCTATAGTCCAATTGGTAGCTTTCAAACTTTGAGCTTAAGTCGAAGAGAGGGCAGCGGGCGTCTGCCGTACACCTCAATTTGCCTTGAACTCTTGGTTTGTTGGTCTTAGATTGGATTACATCAAAAATAAAACAAGCCATAGGGTGCTCAAGCCCAAGAAACCACAAAAAAACAGTCCAGCTACAAACTATATGAAAGGAAAGGCAGCAGCCATTGTTGCCAAATTTAACAACCCCAAAAAAATCTCCAACATCATAGTAGTCCGTTAGCGTGAAACCCGGATTCATCCAGAGTTGTTATCTTCCCCACTGCCTGCCGGAGCGACCCCCGGTACGTTCCTCTGATAAGAACTTCTGTCGCTCCTGCAATCTCCAATTCCTGCAAAAGCTTCTCCTTCTTCTTTACACTTTCACAACCATCTATCCAAGAGCGAAACCAAAAGATTGCATTAGAAATCACTGTCCATGTTGGAACAATTTTTGAAGAAAAAATGCGTTCATTTCTAGCTAGCCATATACTCCAACAAATAGCAATTGTGAGAAGGTGCCAAGCGTGTCTGTGCACGTGTGGGCCAAAACACCATGATGAGAAGCAATCGTGCATGTCAATGAGCATAGTGTGAATGTGGAAAAGGGTGGTGAAGAAGTTCCAGGTGGTAGCAGCCTTTGGGCTGTCGAAGAAAATATGAAAGATTGTTTCAACCGGACATGCACAGCTAAGCTGTGCATGTCGGATCTCTCGTCCATCCCTTGGAACGAAGAAAAGCTTTGGAGTCGATCCTCTCCCCACTCAACTGCTAGATAAAGATTTTACATTTCAGAGGAGCGATGGACGTCCAAGCTGCTTTCAGGAATGGGGATTGGAGACCAGAGATGGTGAACAGGTTGTAGGCTGACTTGACAGTGAATATGCCTGATGTAGTGTGTCTCCATGTAAGAATATCCCTAGAGTCTGTAGGATGTCTGTCAGCTATGAGCTCAAGCACTCTCGCTCTTTCTTCTCTAAGTAAGGAGTTTGAGATACAGTAGAGACGTGGCCTCCAATGCCAGGTGTTGTTGATCCATGCTCCTTGAGATATAATAAATGTTGCGGGGTTCCATGCAGCAGCTGTTAGGGAAAGGCACAGGGAGGAGATATTGTTAGCGTCTATCCACCGAGATGTCCAGAAGTTAATCTAGTCACCGTTCCCAAGCTTCCAGTTTATTTTTTACATGAACTGATCCTTTAGTGGAAAGATACCCTTCCAAAAGTTTGAGGCTTGAGCGGGGTACCCGAAGCTGCTTGAGTTGGCATTGTAGTATAAGGATCTAAGGGTTTGGCTAACAAGAGAGTCAGATGAGACAATCTTTCACCACCATTAGAGGAGAAGAGCCTCATTGAAGACTTTTAGGTCAAGAATACCAAGTCCTCCCTGATGCTTAGGTTGTCAAATTTTCTTCCACTGTATACATGCCACTCCTCGTGCATCAAAATCAGTCCCACTCCAAAAGAATCCGCTTCTAATTTGATCAATTCTTTTAATCACCCAATGTGGGAGTTTAAAGAATGAGGCAAAGTATACCGGTAGAGCACTGAGGACTGAATTTATGAGCACAAGCCTCCCTCCTTTGGACAACATCCTGCCTTTCCACACCAAGAGTCTTCTTTCAATCTTAAGAATAAGTGGCTACCAATCTCTTTTCTAAGCTTACCTTTAGCCAGCGGCATTCCAAGATAGCTAATGGGGAGCCTCTCTTGCTTGCAGCCAAGAATGCTTGAGAAGGCATGAAGCTTAGCCCGTGATTTGTCGAAGTAGATTATGGAAGACTTGTTAAAGTCAATAGCGAAACCAGAGATATTTGCAAAGATATGGAGTACAACCTTGAGATTAAGTACCTCTTGCTCATATCCTTTACAAGAGAAGGGTATCATCAGCAAATTGGAGCACCGATGGGTTAGCTAGGGATCCCCTGAGTGGAAGTGGAGAGAACGAACCATTTTGTTAACCACAAAAAAGCATATAGGCAAGAACATCCACTGCTAAAATAAAGAGCATAGGCGAGAGAGGGTCACCTTGCTTGAGACCTCGTTTGGAGTTGATGATCTCCCCCCCCCCCCCACTCCATTGATGAGTATTGAATATTTAGCCGTCCTAAGAATCATATGTATCCATCAGCACCAAGCTTGGACCAAAGCCTCTCGCAACCAATAGCTGATCAAGAAAATCCCAGCTCACTGTATCAAATGCTTTAGCGAAATCAATCTTGAACAGGATTGTGTTTGAATGTCGATTACTGCAGAGATTAATAGCCTCGTGGGCCACTAAGAAACAATCAATAGTTGATTAACCCTTGAGAAAAGCACTTTGAGAAGAATAAACAAGAGAATCTAAAATTGGGCCAAGACTGTTTGCAAGGATCTTGGTGAAGATCTTGAAGGAGCAGTTTAAGAGACTGATAGGCCGATACTCAGTAACAGTATTTTCTCCCTCACATTTGGGAATGAGTATGATGTTGGAGCAGTTATGTATGCCCAAGTCGATGTCACCCCTCTGCACAAACAAGAGCATTGTGAATAATTCATCTTTTATGGTGTCCCATAAGGTATGGTAGAAGCTCATCGAGAAGCCATCCGGCCCGGGGGCCTTATCACTACTCATATCAAAAACAGCTTTACACACTTCTTCTAAAGAGAAAGGGGAGTCTAAGTGAGTCAGGTTGGCATTCTGAGTGGGATAAAGAGATCACCAATTAATCATAAAATCTGATTGGGAGTTAGTGCCACAAATAGCCTGGAAGTGATTTTCGAAGCTTGTTCTAATAGCTTGAGGCGGGGTAGAAAGGTTCCCATCAACTAAGAGGGAGTGAATAAAGTTCCGCTGTCTCCTGCCATTAGCGATGGAATGAAAACAAATTGAGTTTGCATCTCCCGCCTGGACCCATTGCAGTCTTGATCTTTGCTTCCAGTACACTACCTCTGCTTTGATGAGGGTTTGGTATTCTAGCTGTGTTGCTTGGAGAAAGCTATCAGAGGGGGATTTTTCTCTGCTTCAATCTCCAGACTGAGCAGTTTCTCTTGCAATTGCTTCTTTTTAGCTGGGAGGTGGCCAAAAGTTTCATTACACCACCTGCAAATTCTTCCCTTGAGGAGTGAAGTTTCTGCGCAAATATGTCAGCAGCCAAACCAGTGCAAGAAAACAGTTGCCACCAATCCTTGACTACAGGGATGAAAGATGCATGTTGCAGCCAAACCTTCTCAAATCTGAAATAGTGGATGGGAGGGGAAATTACTTGAGTGTCGAGTATGAAGGGGCACTGGTCGGACGATATCCTAGGGAAGGAATGTTGGATACAGTGAGGGTAAGAGGATTCCCATGCAGAGGAAATTAAAAATCTGTCAAGTCTAGCCATGGTGGGGGCGGCTCTGAGATTCGACCAAGTGTATTTCCTACATGAGAGGGGTAAATCAATAAGAGCAAGATCATGGATAAACTCCCTAAAGTATCTCATATCACGATTAGAGCCTCTTCCACTAGATCGCTCAAGATCAGATGTAATGACATTGAAATCTCCATAGAGGACCCATGCATCAATAAGGTTGCTTCTCCTCTGCTTGATTTCATGAAAGCAAAGATTTCTATCCTCCAGATCAAAAAGAGCATAAACTGTGGTGATGGACCACTCTGCATTAGAGGTACGATGCTTGAAGGAAGCAAAGACAGAGAAGATATCAATAGCCGAGAAAGTGCAATCAAGCATAGAATCATTTCAACCCAATAAGACTCCACCACAGCTATCGATAACATCCAATTACAACCATTTGTTGATATGGCTCCCCCCTAGAGAGGAGAGCTTGCGGGGCTTGGACTGCCTAAGCTTGGTCTCCTGCAGGATAGATTACCGAAACTGCAAAGCTTCTGATGCCCTCTTTGATCAATGAGCATTTATTGGGGTTGCCTAACCCCCAACATTCCAAGTAGCAATCTTCATTGGAAACAAAAAAAAAATGAATCAAAAAGCACAAGAAAAGAAAATCCGATCTACAACTCAGAGCAAAGACAAATCGGCTAGGAAGAATGTCTTAGTTGGTCATTGTGACCAACTAAAGCATTCTCTGGGCCCTTTGAGATGTGCACCGAGTGTGGCCCCTTAGCCTCCACTCCAATAGATTCAGCTACTTCAAGAATATCCTCATTTGATAAGATATCGAAAGGATTAAACAGAGCATTTGTAACTAAAGCAGTTGAAGAGGAGGTACCCGTAGATTTCTTCTTTATGGTGGATGAGAGATGCTTCATAAAGGGACGAGTGCTCCTAAGTTTGCCAGAGGACCTACATCGCTTCAAATGCTTGGATGATCTTGCTTCGAAGCCGGGAGGAATGGAAGTAGAGGTGTGGAAAGTTTTCAGCTTAGGCCTCCTAATCAAAGAGCGAGTCTTGAAGCTATCAGTACGAGCTTTGCTTGCTCCAGCCTGGTAAATCATCATATCTTCGTTCCTTGTTTTGACCACTTCTTCAAGAACAGATTTTCTGAGGGCTCCTTCCACTGCCGGCGGGATCTTCGTGAAAAGGGATAGTGGGAGAGTGACAAGCTTGCCATTCCAGATCATCTGACGAACTTCTTCATTTGAATCCTCATTTAGAGAGTCGGTGAGTTGTTCAAATCTTTGGTGGACCCCCTGGTACCCTATTCCTTGTTACAATCTGAGGATTCTGATAGTGCAATGATAGGAATATCTACCTCCCCAGGATTCGATTTCAAATTGGACCCCTCCTTGATCTCAGGGGCAGATAGGGAATGTGAAGAAATTTCCTTTTTCATACAAGAATCCGCTAAGTCCGGAATATTTAAAAACCTTCCCAGTTTGTTGCTTTCAAGAGCGGATTCATCGGCGATTTGTTTTCCCT
The DNA here is from genome assembly GCA_017893485.1 of Hemerocallis citrina. Taxonomy (NCBI): domain Eukaryota; kingdom Viridiplantae; phylum Streptophyta; class Magnoliopsida; order Asparagales; family Asphodelaceae; genus Hemerocallis; species Hemerocallis citrina. The sequence continues at coordinate 221,399,286 of CM030365.1, forward strand.
TCCTGATTTTTCGTGATTTTGGAGAATCACCATGAGGATCTTGCATCTGCAGTTGAGGGGGGGCATCGCCGACACCGGTGGGTTGTGGTTGTTCAGGGGCCTTCGCACGCCAGAAACTGCCACTACCCCTTTCACCTAGGAGCCCACCGTAGCGAAAAGCTGAACCTTTCCAATGTGGACATCCTCGACCAGAATAGGTTCCCCAAGAAGAAGAACTGGGACATCATGCACGTGCTTTTCGAGGCTCCACGGGGCAATATACTTGATGGTGAGGTATTTAGGAATAAGGGTCAGGTCATCAGCTTCATTGAGGACACGTACTTGATATCATTGTGTTTGATGTTTATTATGTGCTTATTTTTTATCTTTTAATTTTGAAATAAGTTTGTTATATATCACATCTATGATTAAAAAGAATAGGATATAGGTATTAGTTTGTTGTAGAAGGCTTTAGAACATCTCGTTTCAAATTAAACAGATTATGTTAAAATGAGTTTAAAAAAAGATTGAAAAGAATACGTAATTGCAACACACTTAAATATCTATTATATAAGACCATGAATTATCTGACCATGCAACTGGTTATAATAGATATTTAAGTGTGTTTTCTACTTGTGTTCTTAGTATTCCTTCAAAATATGCAAATCTTGGAGCATCCTTAATAGTATATTTATTTATTGCTTGTTATTTATGATGATAGTTTAGTATGGCTAAATTTGTTGTAACTGTTTTCCAGGTGCTGCTCATTTCATTATGAACCCGATGATAGAAAGGCAGAAGTAAATAGCATAATTGAAGATGTGATCAACAACATGACGGGTGATGAAGATGGTGACGGTGATGGTGATGGTGAGAGTTCTGGGGATGATGAGAAGAAAGAAGACACATGGGAAGAAGAGTCCGGTGGAGATGGCGAGGAGTAATCTCTGTTGGCATTCTCATAGCTATGAGGCAATCACTTTTTATGATAGTTGATTAATGTGAAGGTCTCCTTATGTTTTTTAATTGGGTTTTTTACTTTGACTTTTAATTTTTGAACTCTATATGATAACTTGTCTTTGTAAATCACCCTTAGGGGGGGGTGAATAGGGTGATCGTGCGGATTTTAAAATTAAAGAACTAAAGTAAAGTAAATTAAAGTAATGCAAGAGAGACAAGAAAAGCAAACTCAGATGACGCAGTGATATAATGTGGTTCGACCTCCAGGTCTACGTCCACACCACCTACTTGTTGCAATTCTCCGCTACAAGCGTTCCACTATACTCAAAAATCCTCAGTACAGTGATTCTCGGATTCAGGCCGAGAGACCTATTATACCCACAGGACTTCTAATCCAAGTCCGTCAATCTCACCGAAGTGGAAAATATAATAAAATAAAACTCAAGATCGTTTGAGATCTTGACTAAAGAATACAACCAATTCAATGCTCACACTCGGATTGATTATCAAGAGATTAGTTCAAAGTAATTTTCTCAAAAGGAATAGATGAAGAAGACATAGTGGATTCGTTCGATTAAATAGAAGAGGAAGTATATCGATCAAAAGAAGAAACTATACATTCCAAAAAAGATATACAGCCAAGTTGCGGTCGACCGGTCAAAGTGTGCGGTCGATCGTTCAGCTCTCTGGCATAGCTAGAGAGATGAAAGGTCGACCGCTGTTTTCGCTAATAGAAGTTGCGGTCGACTGCGATGGTCGACCGACATTAGGTATGGTCGACCGGACCGTGACTGTATAGATCGAATCCACTTTATTTTCTTACCATAAACTCATCTCTCTTTAATCAATCAATTACAATAAATATCTCACGAAAATATTGCTAAAAATCCAGACTTGATAGATTGCTTGGAGGCCAATTAATTGAGAGCTCTTTCCTCTTTAGCTTGTAGATGCAATCTCCCTTTATTACTTTCCTTGTTTGTATATTTATGAATCTCTCTTGGATCTCTTTTTGATATTAATTAATCCTGAAAATCTGATACACTAAATTCAAACTTATTAGTACAAGTGAGCACGTTTTGTGCACATCAAACTAAGAGTCAACAATCTCTCCATTTTGGTGTGAACAAAACATGCACGAATGTTTGAAGATTAAAACAAAGTATGCAAATACTCTCCCTAAATTTAGTACATCCTGAAAAACAGATTTTCATATAGATAAAATTTTTAAGAGAGTGAATACTCTCCCTTAATATAATATTACCTGTAATACAGAGTTTAATGAACAAATATAAGATAGGAATGAGAGAATTAATTCATGAAATGATTTGAAATTTGAAAATCATTTGAAAACATTCGAAAACAATATTCTCCCCCTTTTTGGAACACACCAAGGACAGATAGAGTAAAATAATCCTTGGAAAGTTCGTAAAAACAATCATCAATTTAAAACAAAGAGGATGAACATTCTAAGATATTACAATGAATACAAAAAGAATCATGGAAGAGAATCTTCTTACATGATGCCATTGATAACAAGACTCTTTGATATACAGTGAGAGCACTACATAATATCATAGATTTTAGATTCTCCCCAATACATATGAAAGCAACAAGAAAATCAAGAAATTGAGAGAGGATGCATTGATTTTATAAAAAGTTGAAGAACAAGACCAGAGAGAGAGCCGGTCGACTTGACGGTCGACCGCAAAATATGATTTTGCAAAACAATATCCAGAGAGCATACCAGTCGACCACACGGTCGACCGTCACATGTGGTTTTTCAAAAAGAATTTCCAGAGAGTAAACCGGTCGACCGTCACATGTGATTTTGAAAAGAATTCCCAGAGAGCAAACCGGTCGACCGCAAGCCCACCAGAGGCCACTGAGGGCGAACCAGTTGACCGTACGGTTGACCGACCAATAAACAGAAATTTTATGCTGAAAAATCAATGACATTTAATGCACTTCTCAAGAAATAAAAACGTTTTTCGTCTAAAGATTTTGTGAAAATATCTGCAAGTTGTGAATCAGTAGAAATACACTCAAATAAAATATCGCCCTTTTGAAAGTGATCTTTAATGAAATGATACCTAACATCAATGTGTTTTGTGCGACTGTGTTGGTCAAAATTTTTAGTTATGTGTACGGTGCTAGTGTTGTCACATTTTATTGGGATATGGTCAAAGAATACCTTATAATCTTCGAGAGTGTGTTTCATCCACAATACCTGCGCACAATAGGATCCTGCCGCAATGTATTAGCTTCAGCAGTAGAAAGAGTAACAGAATTTTGCTTCTTGGATGCCCACGAAATAAGGCAATCGCCCAAGAAGTGACATGTACAACTAGTGCTCTTTCTATCGGTTAAGCTTCCAGCATAATCTACATCGGAATATCCTACAAGAGAGAGATTTCTATTTTTCGGGTACCAAAGCCCAGTATTTGGTGTGCCCTTAAGATATCGAATGATACGCTTAACGGCAACCAAATGTGATTCTTTGGGACACGATTGAAAACGTGCACATAAACAGACACTAAACATAATATCAAGACGCGACGCAGTAATATAAAGCAAACTACCAATCATACCTCTGTAAGCAGAAATATCGATGTTATTACCAAATTCGTCTTTAGATAGCTTAGTGGTAGTGGCCATTGGAGCTTTGTAGGCATTTGCATTCTCAAGTCCGAATTTCTTGACAAGTTCTTTGGCGTACTTGGATTGATTTATGAATATTCCATCTTTTCTTTGTTGTATTTGAAGTGCAAGAAAATAGGTCAGTTCGCCCATCATGCTCATTTCGAACTCATCCTGCATTTGCTTTGAAAACTCCTTGCAAAGATTTTCATTAGTAGACCCGAATATGATATCATCAACATAAATTTGCACAATCAAAATGTCTTTAAAAATATGTTTTATAAAAAGTGTGGTGTCTACTTTTCCTTTAGAAAACCTTATGTAAAGAAGGAACGAACTCAGTCGTTCATACCAAGCACGAGGGGCTTGCTTCAAACCATAAAGAGCTTTATCAAGCCGAAAAACATGGTTTGGGTGTGTGGGATCAGTGAATCCCGGTGGTTGTGCTACATAAACTTCTTCAGAAATAAAACCATTTAAAAAAGTACTTTTGACATCCATTTGAAATAGAGTAAAATCCATGTATGCAGCAAAAGCAAGCAAAATACGAATAGCTTCTAGCCTAGCAACTGGAGCAAAAGTCTTATCAAAATCTACACCCTCTTGTTGATTATAACCTTGAGCAACAAGACGGGCTTTATTCCTAGTTATTGAACAGCATTCGTCTAACTTGTTCCTAAACACCCACTTAGTACCAAGGATGGTCCTATTTTGAGGTCGAGGAACAAGTCTCCATACTTGATTCCGTTCAAACTGATTAAGTTCTTCTTGCATGGCAATGATCCACTCATTGTCTTGCAGGACCTCCTTAATGTTCTTAGGTTCAAGCATGAAAACGAAAGCGGTAAAACACATAAAATTATTAGCTCGAGTGCGAGTAGTTACCCTTTTGGTCATATCACTTCGTATAAGAGATGGAGGATGACTAGCCATGATTTTCCATGCCGGACGTTTCTCACTTGTGGAGCCTTGATGTTGTATATTTTCATCTCCCATGGCATCAATTTGTTCTATAGATGTCTCATCTAATTGATTTTAAGGTTTATCTTTGTCTTGAAGCACCATTTGATTTTGATCGATTGCTTGTGGTTCCTCTTCAACATGCACCTGTTTCTTTTCAACATGAACCCCTGCCTCATCATCATCAACAACATGTAATATTTCTTTTGAGTAGGGGTTAGTTTCATCAAATATAACATCAGTAGATTCTTAAATAGTGCATCTTCTTTTGTTAAAAACACGATATGCTTTGCTATTGAGAGAATATCCTAGGAAAACACCTTCATCATTTTTACGATCAAACTTTCCCAAATTATCAAGAGTGTTTAAAATAAAAATTTTGCATTCGAAGACACGAAAACAGCCTAGGTTGGGAGTTTTGCCATAATATAGTTCAAATGGAGTTTTCTCAAGATATTTTCTAATAATAATTTGGTTGATGGTATAGCATGCTGTATTGACAGCCTCTGCCCAAAAAGACTTAGGCAAATCTTTTTCACTAAGCATTGTACGGGCCATTTCTTCGAGAGATCGATTCTTCCTTTCAACAACCCCATTTTGTTGGGGAGTGCGAGGACATGCGAATTCATGTTTTATCCCCTTTTTGTCACAAAATGATGTGAAGAGTTCGTTTTGAAATTCTACACCATGATCACTACGAATAGTAACAATGATGAGGCTTTTCTCATTTTCCACTCTCTGACAGAATTTTTGAAATGCATGTACTGTCTCATCTTTTTGTGGCAAGAAGGCAACCCAAGTAAATCTACTATAGTCATTAACAATAACAAATGCATATCGTGCACCACCATTGCTACGTGTTCGTGATGGACCAAAAAGATCCATGTGCAAAAGCTCAAGAGGTCTAGAGGTTGATACAATTTTCTTTGGTTTGTGAGAACTTTTTGTTTGCTTACCAAATTGGCATGACTCACATGGTTTGTCCTTTTCGAACTTAATTTTGGGAATTCCTCTCACAAGCTCCTTACTTACAAGTTTGCTGAGGTTGTCCATATGCATGTGACCAAGCCTACGGTGCCATAGCCATCCATCCACGTTTCGTGCAACAAAGCATCTCATACTTTCCTGTGCTAATTCATTCGAGTTTATGACATATACATTATTGCATCTGTTAGCAAGAAGTAAACAATTTTTATTGTTATCTATTACAGTGAATGTGTTTTTATCAAAAGTAACAATATACCCTTTATCACATAGTTGACTAATGCTAATTAAATTGTGCTTTAGAGCTCTTACCAATAGGACATCCTTAAAGGAGCATGAGGAACCAAAATTGATTTGACCTTTACCAATGGTTTGACCCATGCTATTGCCTCCAAAGATGATGTCCTTCCCCTTTTTCCTTGATAGTGATGAAAAGTATCTGCTTTCACCAGTCATGTGATTTGAGCATCCACTATCAAGGTACCACCGATCTTTAGTTTTGATGCGATGGGATACCTACACCAATATTAGTAGGTATAACTTTGCGTGCCCAAATTTATTTTGAACCTGTATTTGTATCCTTTCTCACCCACACAAGGTTAGTATTCCTTTTTAGTGAACAGTTATAAGAAATATGTCATAGTCTACAACAAAAATGACATGTGATTCGTCTATGTCTTAGGTCATGCCCACTTGCATAATTTATATTTGATTTATGATTGTGTTGATTTTTATGCACGTGCTTATGACAAAATGATTTTTGGTGATGCATTGGCTCTTCGTAACCAAGCCCTCTATTATCATAATATGATCTTGAATTTTTTGTAATAAAGTAACTGGGCCCTTTATGCTTTTCAATATTTTTTTGAGCTCAATTACCTTTTTACAAAGCCTCTTTCTAGTTATCTCATCATCTTTTGTATTCCAACGAAGAGTATCTAGTGTGGCATCAATAATCCTATTTTGTTTAAGGGATTCGTTACATCCTTCCACTACTTCTTCAAAATTTCTTTTACATTCATCTAAGTCTTTTGTGAGCTTGGCAATATAGACTGACTTCTCCTGAATCTCTCTTAAGTAATTATCATGTTTTGCTAGAGATTCACAAATTTGTTGTTTCAAGGTCTCATTTTCATCAAGCAAAACATCATAAAATTTTTGATATGACTCAAGTTTTTCCAAAATAAGGGCATTCTTATTTTTCAGTTTGTGATTCTTGCACTCGTCATGTATTTCATTTGAATTTTATTTATATTTCCTAAGTTCACGACTTAGTTTCTTGGCATAGTCTTTCAAATCATTACATATGTCTACGAGTTCATCATAAGTAGGTTGTTCGATTACCTCTTCTTAAGAAGGTGATTGCACCTCACCACTCACAAGAGCCATGAAATCGACGTCGCCGCGATCTTGCTTTTCCTAACTTGAGTCCGAGTCTAGCCAAGTCGCCTTTAGCGCCTTCTTCTTCTGTCTTAGATTTAAACGATAATATTCCTTGTTCCTGTCTTGTTGACTGGGGCAGTTTGCACGAATGTGTCCGAGCTTCTTACACTTGTAGCACACTTTTTCCTTCTCTTTTTCTCTTTCCTCTTGATACCTGCCATACATTTTATTTTTGAGGTACTTACGAAATTGTCTTGTTAATAAAGCAATGTCCTCGTCTGACTCCTCATGTTCTGAGTTAGCTTTTGATGGTCGGGCCCTTTCAGCTTTTAGTGCAATGCTTTTCTCCTCAGTCTTCGGTTCGATCCCAATATTCTGCCTGTATCGTTTTGTCTCCAACATTTCCATCTCATATGTTTTTAGCTTTCCTTGAAATGTATAGTAATCGAATCCCTTCTCTTCAAGAGTTTCCCTCATTGCCGCGGCCTTAACGTCCCACTCCGGCGTGAGACAGCTTATGAGCTTTCCGATCTTTCGGTCATCATTAAGCCCCTTACCCAATCTTTCAAATTCATGACCAATGATGTCAAACCGGGCGAGCATTTGATCCACGTTCTCCCCAGGCAACATGCGAAACACATCAAATTTATAAAAGCACAAATTCACTTTAGCTTTTACCTCGGAAGCGGTTCCTTCATGCCGCTTCAGCATGTTGTGTTGGATCCTGTAGGCAAGGCATGAAACACTAGAAGGGGGTGAATAGTGTTTTATAAAAATAATTGCGGAATTGAACTTTTTCTTCGGTGCAGTCGAATTGAAAAGAGAAACCAGTCGACTGGGGCGATAGTTAAGAAGAGTATTTTAAGACGAGTCTGATCAGTCGACTTATAGAAGAAACAGTCGACTTACCAGACAAGTTTTCAGAGAAAATGTAGTACAAGTCTGATCAGTCGACTTAAAAAGGGACACAGTCGACTGTCCAGACAAGTTTCACAGAAGACTTAAAAAAGCAAGTAAATGAAATGCAAGTTCAGAAAAATACAACCACAGAGTACACATGATGTATCCTGGTTCGGTCCTCCCGGCCTACATCCAGTCCCCAAGCAACTCACTTGAGGTTTTCCACTATTCTTGAAAAATGTACAAGAATACCCTACGGCGTTAGACAACAATCTTGTCCAACCCGTAGTCCTTTCACACCACTAGAGAAAGCAACCCACTATTCCACCAAGAGTGAAAACCGGACTCTACACCCTAAAGTCCTACTCTCCAACCGAGAGGAACCACTCTCACAACCCGAGAGTGAAGAACAACAACAAAATGTTTACAATCAACTATAGCCTTGTTGTGAATGTGATTTTGTGCGTGGCTGTTAGGTCAACTTCCGAAACCAGTCTAAAAAGAAATCACTGTTATACTAGACTGATTTCAGAGAACCAAAAACTTAGAGGATTTGAAAGCTTGTGAACTCTTGTTCTCTTTTTGAAAATAAGTACTTGAAAGCTTGTAAAAGATAGTATTGTCTTGTAACCTTTTCCAAGTGATTTCTACACTCTATTTATAAAGTTAGAATCACTGGACGTTAAGAAGCAGTTGTACCAACTGTCAACCAACGGAAATAAAACTTTTGAATTCGAAAAATCAAGTTTTGAAATCAGTTTACTGTCGAAACGACTTGAACAGTCGACTGGGTTGCCGTAATGAGACGACTAGTCAGAGTTTGAATAAGTTCAGATAGTTTCGTACTAAGACAGTCGACTGGTGCCTAATGGCGGTCGACTAGTACTTAACAGCTGAGCTTTTTCAATCTTGTTTCGATCTTTTTAAGATTGAAAAACATTCAATTAAAAGATAGTGTGAGTGTGTATGACAAAGCTATTACAGAATTTCTAAGACTCAAAGAAATAAAAAAGTTACAATTGTTACAAGACACTTAATACAACATATTGAAGCATAGGTCTTGTCTTGAGTCTTGAGTCTTGAGATGGAGCTTTATCCTTCGTCTTTTTCTTTGAAGCTGGCAACCTTGCAGCTTTCATGATCAATTAGCTATAAGAGCTTTGTTTTGTAGCTTTGCTTGATCAACTTGCTTTAAGAACCTTGTAAAGCTTGTTAGAACATTTTACCTTTGTGTATATCCTGTAATATATAAGAAGTAGCACAACAAACTTTGCATTGTGTTGTAATCATCAAAATCAAGAATCAACATGTTGTTCCAGATCTCGTAGGATGTTTTGCAGTTGCGCCCACATCGCATTAGCTCTTCATTGTTCAACCCCGCATAAAGAGCCGTCATTGCTTTGGAATTTGCTATCTTGAGGGCCAACTCCGCCGGTGTGAATGCCTTCTTTCCATCGCTAACTGGAATTTCAGTTTTGTTGATGCATACATTCCATACCTCTTCTCCGAATATCTGTAAAAAAATGAGACATACGAACTTTCCAGACGTCATAGTATTTTATCAAAATTTGGTGATCGTGTAAGACTTGTCCCATTGGAGATGAAGGGCTCCGATGAGTACAAGTTTTGGGGAGGAGGGATTTCGGCTATTGGACCTTTCGCTTAAGCTTTTAAACTTTTTATAAGCACATCGCTTTGATACCACTGTAAATCACCCTTAGGGGGGGTGAATAGGGTGATCGTGCGGATTTAAAAATTAAAGAACTAAAGTAAAGTAAATTAAAGTAATGCAAGAGAGACAAGAAAAGCAAACTCAGATGATGCAGCGATATAACGTGGTTTGATCCCCAGGTCTACGTCCACACCACCTACTTGTAGCAATTCTCCGCTATAAGTGTTCCACTATACTCAAAAACCCTTAGTACAGTGATTCTCGGATTCAGGCTGAGAGACCTATTACATCCACAGGACTTCTAATCCAAGTCCTGTCAATCTCACCGAAGTGGAAAAGAAAAGAAAATAAAACTCAAGATCGTTTGAGATCTTGACTAAAGAATACAACCAATTCAACGCTCACACTCGGATTGATTATCAAGAGATTAGTTCAAAGTAATTTTCTCAGAAGGAATAGGTGAAGAAGACATAGTGGATTCATTCGATTAAATAGAAGAGGAAGTATATCGATCAAAAAAAGAAACGATACATTCCAAAAAAGATATACAGCCAAGTTGTGGTCACCGGTAAAAATGTGCAGTCGACCGTTCAGCTCTCTGGCATAGAGAGTGAGATGAAAGGTCGACCGCTGTCTTCGCCAATAGAAGTTGCGGTCGACCGACATTAGGTACGGTCCGTAGATTGAATCCACTTTGTTTTCTTACCATAAACTCATCTCTCTTGAATCAATCAATTACAATAAATATCTCACAAAAATATTGCTAAAAATTCAGACTTGATAGATTGCTTGGAGGCCAATTAATTGAGAGCTCTTTCCTCTTTAGCTTGTAGATGCAATCTCCCTTTATTACTTTCCTTGTTTGTATATTTGTGAATCTCTCTTGGATCTCTTTTTGATATTAATTAATCCTGAAAATCTGATACACTAAATTCAAACTTATTAGTACAAGTGAGCACGTTTTGTGCACACCAAACCAAGAGTCAACAGTCTTCCTATATCAAGCTTTGTTTATCTTTGTACTAGATTTTTAGTTGAAATGAATATCAACATAGTTTTGATTTTATTTTCAATTCCAATCAGTTATCATGATTGTTGCGTTAGGAAGATGAAGATGAAGGTGAGAGATAAGAAGGTTGGTGCAATATTATCTTTGCCATTACGACAAAGTTAATTTTGACTGTTTCATTTCTTTCTCGAAAAAAAATAAATTCCTTATAGTGAAAATCATGGAAGAAAACAAGGCGGATGTGAAACAGATAAAAAATTCAGTTTTTTAAAACAATTTTATTTTGATATTGTGAGAAATTTTATATCTGACTAATTAAGATGAAACAATATTTGTTGTGTTTATGGTATTAATGTTTTAGTGCTAGCACACTCAAATGTAGATACAATTTACATTTTTTCCTCGTGCATGGAGTATAATCACACTGTCAACCTGATGAAAAAGTTTTCAAGAATATGTTGAATTTGCTTTGTGGCTTTTCTTTTAACTCTTTAAAGTTGTTTGGTAAATATTTTGTGACTACTATTTATATATTTTATCATTTAGATGATATAATTATTCACTGCAGGTCTGTGAATTACTCCAACTAACTCATAAAAGTTGTTTTTATTTTATTTTTTTATTTTTTTGATTTAATTGATTTTGTTGTATTTGATTTTTTATTGACAAAGGGAAGATTTGTAGAAGGTGATGGATTTTCTTGCTCTGAAAGAGTAGATTGCGAAGAGTTGTGTTCTTCTGATGCAATGACTTGTGGTATCTGTTTCGCGGATGTTGATCGTGAGGCGATTTCGGTGATGGACTGTGGGCAATGGTTTTGCAACGATTGTAAGTTTCTTTCTTGTGCTTTTTGCATTTTGATGGAATGTGGTTTGGGAGGATTATGATTTTAGGGTGTGGGTTTGTAGTGTTTGTGTAGCCTCCATGGTTTTCATATGTTACACTCACACACACATATATACATATAACCTCGTGTAGTTGTGTGTTGTTTAACATAAAGATAATAGACTAATTTTGTTGGTTTTTTAAAACCTAATAATGATACCGCAAAATACCCCTTCTATTATTATTTAGCTTTTGATGAAACAAGATAAATGGAAAAAAAGCATTAAAAGTTCTCATTTTTATGTTGATTAAAATAAAAATTAACATTGATAGAAAAAGCATTAAAAGCTGAGAACATTTATTTAGCATCAATGATTGGTCTTTTGTTATTTGCTCATGTAATTGCTGCCTTCTTCGTATGCGTTCTGTGTGACATGATAGTCGACTATCCTATTTCTTCAAAAGGAGGAGGATTTAAAATACCTCCAATGCTTGCTTGGGCATCTTTTACAATGGCCTTATCTGGTTTCTTCGCCATGCTTTTAAACATCCTCCTTATGTTGACCGATTGTCCCAGACTTTTCAAGATGATGTGCTTTTAATTTCGTTGACATCTGTTTCCTCTATTATACATGGATGTATTTCTTTTGTTAATCATAAGTGATATATATTAATTAATTACTGAGAACTTATATATATATATATATATATATATATATATATTCTTAAGACTTGTGTAATTGTTTATTTCACTTTGTTGGAAGGAGATACAATGCATGCTTTAATTATTTATTTTGTACTATCGTACAGTTTACTTACTTAGTAGTGGCTTCTACAGTTTTAGAACTTCAATTGTGTTGGATAATTCGATAATGGGATCAACTCATCATAATTAATAGACTTGTGCGGTGCATAAGCTTTACAATTTTTAGTTTCTGAAATATAGAACATTACTGTTCCTCATAATCCAAAATTTGGAAATTTAGAGAACGATTACAGCTCGTTTTTGGCCAAAATTTTCAAATTTTGGAAATTTCGTCAACGACTACAGATGCTCTTATGACAGGTTTTTGCTCTGTAACACCTGAGCAGCTTGCATGAACTCTACAGGGCCTGATGTTGGTTTTTGTTGTTGTTTTAATTATTTTGTTGTTGGTTTGATATATTGATCGAATGAATGCCTTAAGACATGTAGAGGTTATTGGATTAGTCTTTTTGACATCTGGTTTTTGTTTTTTTTTTGGTTTTTGTTTTTTGTTTTTTGTTTTTTTGTTTTTTTTTCTTCCATCTTTCTATTAATGAAAATTGATTTGTATTTATAATTACATATATGCTTATGAGATATCCTTATTGTGAGGCAAGGAGCTAGCTTCGGGCAAGGAGGAAAGCGCAGTAAGAGCTTCCCGACGATCAAAAATGAGGAGTGAGAGTTCGCTGAAACTGCGGCGTCAATAGCTCTTTGCAGGCCTTCTGGTGACATAAACGGTCCGATCTGGAATCCGGGACACGTACATCATAGACTTGTGCAGTCCCCTAGCGATCCTAATAAGATCTGGCACTGGACGTTCAAAAAATGGGTACTATCGGGTCGGGTGAATTAGAGAATAGATAGACGCCTGTTGGCATTCCAGCCTAAAGCTAAATCAGAGGAGTTTTTTACGCAAACATTTCAATCATGGGGCTCTCTATCCCCGCATTTTTGTGGATGGACTCCGACGAGGCAATACCGCACCAATGATGATATGGATTTTTTTTTCATATATGAGTCTTTCTTTCCCGAGTGTGAGATAGAAAGCAAAATAGGAGCGTAGTGATGAACATAGTGAACAGACTTAGAAGCTAACGCCAGATATATTAGTTCGCTCTGCCCGAACAGATAGGCAAACAAAGCTTGCTGGAGAACTCTCATCTAAAACGAGAGAAAAAGAACCAGATTCCGCTACTTCCAATATATATATATATATATATATATATATATATATATATATATATATATATATATATATATATATATATATATATATATATATATATATATATATAGGGAAATGCTCAGTTGAAAACGGAACGGGTTTGTTTTCACGGGTTTGGAAAACAGCGATCTGAGCCATCGGATCGATCATGATCGCGATCAGCGGCTCAGATCTGCCTCCCCATAACCCGTTTCAATTGTTGAGCGGAGGGTTATTTTGGAAATTTCGTCTCAAATAACTCTTCGCTGAACAGATTCTAAAAAAAGTAATATAACCAAGGCCGTTGTTGGGAACAACGACCTAGGTTATAAAAAATTGAATCATAGGCCGTTGTTTGGAACAACGGCATTGTTTTCAATATTTATAACCTAGGCCGTTGTTGGGAACAACGGCCTAGGCTATAAAATTTCTATAAATTTTTTATAGAAATTTTATAGCCTAGGCCGTTGTTCCCAACAACGGCCTAGGTTATAAATATTGAAAACAAGGCCGTTGTTCCAAACAACGGCCTATGATTCAATTTTTTATAACCTAGGCCGTTGTTCCCAACAACGGCCTTGGTTATATTATTTTTTTCAAAACGAATCAGGCGAAGAGTTATTTGGAACGAAATTCCCAAAATAACCCTCGGCCACTTAAGTCATATAGGGTGATGGGCGGGCTCGATCTGAGCCGCTGATCGCGATCATGATCGATCCGATGGCTCAGATTCGTGTTTTCCAACCCGTGAAAACAAACCCGTTTTCAACTGATCATTTCCCATATATATATATATATATATATATATATATATGTGTGTGTGTGTGTGTGTGTGTGTGTGTGTGTGTGTGTGTGTGTGTGTGTGTGTGTATATATATGAATGTTTGTTTAAAATTTTAAACAAACTCACACATGTAATAAACTAATTTTAAATTAAAAACGGTAGGAAAAAGAAAAAAGAAAGAAAAACCCACCACGAACACCTAAACAACAACACCAAAACCCAGAACACCTAAAACAAAAGTAGGAAAAAAAACAGCAAGTAGAATCCCGGGACCACATCCACTTCTTCTTCTTCTCCGACATCAACCCGACTTCGACTTGTCCTCCTTCTCCTTGTTCTTATTCGTGGCAAAAGCGGCTATACCAAATCCCAATGAAGCTACGAGTGCAATCCAACAAATATAGATTGTCCACTACGAACCTCCGATCAACTTTCTCCTAAAAAGAAGAACTGATGCACTGTGAGAGACGAATAACAGGAAGAAGAGAATGGAGAGCGATATATTCATTGTCCAGTGGTTCTTATCGGCTGTGTACTGAGATGCATCGAGGGTGAGCAAGGCCGTCATGATTATGAGACGGAGCATGCCAAGTTCCTTCATGGCGATTGCCCGCTCCTCCTCCTCGGGTGTAGCCTATCCGACAACGACGTTGGGTGGCTGAGTCGGTAGGCAGCTATTGTGAAATATGTAGGCAGCGCTTCCCAATCTTGCTCCTTCTCCTCCTCCTTGTTCTCCATGGATGGAGAGGTAGAGAGCACCCCACCATTGTGTGGAGGGTTTTTGTTGATGATGTCGTTGCTGGGACCCACCATTTTGATTAATTTTGAGTAGGAAGAAAGAACTGAGGAGGAGTTCTTTGAGAGAGAAGGATCGAAAGCTATGAATGCGAAGATGGTGTTAATTTTAAAGAAGCCATTTTGGTAAGAGTTTTCCTTAATGAAGACACCCTTAATTCCTCTTTCTTTGAACACCTCCCTAAATTTAGAGGGAAAAACCAAAATTATTTTGAACCTTTTCTCATAAAAGTTTAACTCCAACTCTTTATCAAAATGTGCATCGCACGTGAAAAATACTAGTCCTATTTAGTAAAAATAAAATAAATTAAAATAAAATATTGATGTATGCATAAAAAAAAAATTTGAATATAGCTAAACATATATTCAAGTTTATGGGTATTTATGTTAAATCTTAAACATGAAAAATAATTCGAAACTTATTTAAGCAAACAGAGAGATAAAAGATTGCATATAATGACATTACTGGGAAGATGACAATAAGAAAGCAAATGTATTTGTTAAACTTCAGAATCATGCAGGTCAACAATATCTTGGAATTTAATGGAATTTGGATGCTTTACATGTTAATTGCCTTGCCTTTTCAAATAAAATAGACAGATCTTGGGATGCTTTTAGAACAAGCCAAGAACACAACAAAGAATGTCCAAAAGGGGCTGGGGATGTTACACAAATTAGCCGAACTCCATGGATCGACAAAATCATTGTTTGAACACCTTCGATCGACATCTCTTTGGAGAGCAATGCATACGTGTACTATATAACTTATATATTGACTACTTCATTAAAATACAAGACATTTAATTTCACAATTCGGACAATCAAAGTATTACTACTTATGTATCGATATGCATAGAGAACATATCCATATCATCACAACATAAAACTCTTTTCCATCCAAGATAAAGTGTAGGTATTCCGTTATGATTAAGCGATAAAAGCCAACCCTCACCATACCATGTTAGGAGACAAGTCGATAACAATTTTCGTTATATGTACCAAACTGATCCTCATTATCGGCAAACTTTTGCAAGGACAGACAAACATGTACGCTAAAATTCTACGACGAATTAAAAAAAAAAAACCCAATATCCAAAAGACAATAAAACAACAACTAACAAAAACCAATATCAAACTATCAAACAACCAATATCACGTGTGATAGATGTTCGACCGAGGCTGAAGACACCAATCACATTTTTTTCACTTGTCATAGGGCTAACCTAGCATGGAGGTCGTGTGTTTAGGATTTGGGTTAGTAGATTGTCCGAAGTTGTCACTTGATATTTGGGGTCAATGGAAAGGGAATCAAGTCCATAAGGACGATGTAGTAGCATGAGATATTCGTGTTGCAGCAAAACTGTTTGGGGTCTTCGGCTAGACCAAAATGATTTTTGTTTTCGTAACCAAAGCAAAAAAATCACAACTTTCGATTAGATTCAATTACAAGACTCCAACTTTTTGACAGATTCCACAAAAAGATTTGAGAAATCAGGGTACCTTGACGATGATTTTGAGGTATATGTCGTTAGAGCGCAGGGCGGTGTGCTTGGTCTTATTGCTGTGGCCTCTGACGAGATTAGTGTTAAGGTTTGGGAATGGAGGAGGAGGACGAAAGAGAGGAACGAACCATGGTGGCTAGGGTTAGGGTTTTGGTGTAGCAATTTCGTGATGAGTTCTGCTTAATTTTTTTTCTTATTTAGAGGGTTATTTGTTTCGGATGCGGGTTTAGTCTCGGGTGTTGACCCAGTCGCTATATTAGGGAGTTAGGGGACCCAATAACAGTTAACAAGTTATAACTTGGTATAAAGGATCTAGGGTTGTGATTCAATCTCACATATAATCAATCAAATTCAATCGATGGTCCGGATATGCTCTGGACAGATTTATTGTGGCTTTTATAATAGAAATAGATAATTTTCAAAAAAAAAAAAAACATCGAGAATAATATACAAATTTTTTTAACAATAATATGAATACTACACAATTTTTTGTATAATTTATATCTAATTTGTTTATTTTCATTTTAACTCTACTTGTTGAAATTTTATGTGTACCAAGTGCACGTGGCTTGGTGAACGTACCAATTAAATATTTTAATAATGTTTTATGTTGTTGAAAAAAAATAATTATAGAAAAAATCTCATTAAGAACGCAAATGAATATATAGTATGATCACCACATATTAATTATGTACACAAAATACTTAAAATTTTAATATTAAAGACACTAAATATTATACCTAGTCTTGAGTAAATACAATATAACATGTAAATAATTGTCACATCTAAAACATAAAAGATATTACAAAAAGTAAAAAAATGGTAAATCATAAACTTGTGTCGTTGTATTTTTTATAAGATCAATCATTATTTTCAACTTTAACTTTTCGAAACTTAAAACTGATCGGAATTTCTTGTGCATGCTTTTTTTTCATTATAGAGAAGAATTCTCTCTGTCAAGGTAATGAAATCACTTTAGTGGGTCACTTCTCGGATAATCCACATAGTGCATCTTGATCTATATATCTCATAACAGCCTAACAATAAGAAATGAAGTTGTTTGAATATTGTTTGCCCATAAACCAACTTATTCTTAGCTTCACTATCATTTTAGCCATAGAAAATTTTGAAATTGCATTATCTGACTATATTAGTCATGTAGATCAAGTTGCATGATGTGGATCATTTATACAACGACACACAAAAGTGATCTCATTACTCTACATGAGAAAATTCGTTCACAGTCTACCTAATACCCACTATAGATTTTGTTATTATACTATTAAATGTTTCAAAGGTAATGCATCCAATCTTATAGTATATAACCATGAAAAATCATTCTATGCCCATTTAAATTAGGTAAGTGATTATTAGCCACTGGTGCATTTAGTGGTGGATGCAGTGACCCAGATGTAATTGGCCGAATTACTTGCATATATGGCACTAACATCGGTTGTGATAAAGGTGGAGCCTGACCTGATGACTGAGTGAAATGCATTGATGGCTAGGGAAAATGGGAAGGAGGCATAGCAACATTTGATCCACCCATTCCTTGTCCAACTAGTAGGAATTAATGGGATGTTGGTGGAATGAATGGATGAGCCTGTTGAGGTGGAATCACAAGTCAAAAGTGAAACAACCAATGCAAAAGAATCTTTCAGAAACTATTAAAAGACTAATACTAAACTGACCCATCTAGAAGGTTTAGAGAATCTAATACCACTTGTAGTGCCAATTGCGGAACACACACTACAAGAAACAGATACGCCCAAGACTTAGATTGTTAGCCTACCTAATTATAGTTAGTTAGTTATCATAGATTGATTGTGAATATCTCTTAGCATAATTATTGTTAGCAAAGTTTAACCAACTCTTGTATATATATCTCTGTTGTTAATATGAAGGGGCACAGTTTAATCTCCTTTATGGTATCAGAGCTTCTCGACTCCTAGCCTTCTCAAACGCTTCCGCCGTCCTCTTATCATTCCGCTGCTTCTTCCTTTCATGGCGTCTCCAACAACCAACTCTGCTGCCATGATAGAATCCACCAACAACAAATTCCACCCAGCACTTGCCGTCTCCAACATCAAGAACTCCATCCCAATTCGTCTTGAATCAGAGAAAGGACACTACGCCTCTTGGGCTGAATTATTCCAAATTCATTGTCGTGCCTATAACGTCTACGAGCACATCATCCCGTCACAACCATTATCGGAGAAATAAAAAGATCCAGCCTTTCATAAGGATCTCTGGACCCGTCTCGATGCCATCGTCCTAACTTGGATGTACGGCACGATCTCCTCTGAATTACTCATCACCATCTTGAAGCCTAATTCCACCGCCAAGGCACAGTGGGATCGACTTGCGAGCATTTTTTTGGATAACAAAAACGTGCGTGCATCGGCTCTCAAAACCAGGTTTGCCAACACCTTTCTTGATGATTTTCCCGACGTCTCCTCTTACTGTCAGGAACTCAAAGACTTATCGGATCAACTTACAAACGTTGATGCTCCGGTTGACAACCATCGGTTAGTTCTTCGCCTTATCAATGGATTAAATGAGAATTATGACACAGTAGCTTCTACTATTTCTCAAATGGATCCATTGCCGGAATTTTATGCCGCTCGGTCTCGTTTGCTCTTGGAAGAGACGCGAAAATCCCGCCAGGCAGAGGTTACCGCTCGCGTACCATCACAGCAGGCTCTTGTCGCCCAGCCCTCCAATGACGCAGCCCGCCCTCCAACCTCCGGGCCCAGAACGAACTCAAACTGAAATCAACAAAACAAAGGTTCGGCCAATTCCTCAACCCGAAATCAGACTTCAAATCGTGGTAAAGGGAAAGGTCGAGGTCGTGGAGGATTGAATCATAATGGAGGATCGACTAACAGGGGCGGGTCGCGCAGCCAACCGCCACCTCTTTTTTAATCTCCTTTATAGATGCACTAAGAACAAGCCACCACAATAATCACAATATCTCATAATTACTCGAACACAATAACATGCAGAGATAGTCAATACTTTTTATTCCTCAAGAAAGACAATGATTACAAAGATATCAAAACTCTCAATCTTTCTCTCTCACCTTTGAAGCACTCAACACTCACCTCTCTTGAAGTTTTACAGTGATAATGGCTCACCTTGATTCTCTTCGGTTGTTTAACCCTAGAGTTCACATCTATTGTTATATATATAGCCTCAAGTAAACCCTAAAAGATATACACAAATACAACTTATTGGACCCAAAATCTGCATCCCAAAATAACATACATCGCTGCTACGGTCGACTGATTGAGTCTCGCCAAGACCCGAGAGTGACTGCACAGCCGACTGCATGTGACAACCGACTGTCCCCTCATCTGTCTGCCTTCTTCTCTTACTGCCTTGTTGCATTCTCCTCACTGCTTCGTGTCTTCTCTTCTTCTTCTGCAACTCCAAGTTGACGTGTATTTGAGGCCACACTTCCTAACAGAAGGTCCCCTTGTAGGATTGTCTTTTTGACAAAAAAAATTGAGGTTGACCTGATCCCTCCATAGGTTCAAGTGGCTTCTCAAATTATATATAACATGTGGAATTCATCTAAAAAAAGCAATTGGTTCTTATACTCCAAAGTAATATATTTTACTCACAACAAGAGTAGAAACTACATCGAAATTCTTTTACCTAGCCGGTAGAGAGGGGACTAAGTATAAAAATGTGGTTAAAATACTTGATGACCAGAAGATTGTGGATTGTCGGTCACTTCCACAAATAATTAAGACCAATGATGAACAAGATAGACAAACTGCAATCACCCACAAATATAGGAATGAGTTAGTAGAGTTCAACAACATAAAATTAATCATGCAAAATATATATAATAAACCTGAACCCATAGTTTTCCTACATTAAAAAAAAAGTAATCAAAGTAAAGCATAGAATAGTAATATTATTTCCTAACTTCATATAGCAAAATAATATACATTCATGTTGAAGGTGTCAACTTCTGAATCTGGGCCGAAAATTTATACACTTCCATCAACCTTTTGATCTCTTCTTCCCTTCTCATGTTCCCACATTTTTTCGACAATTTAATTAGAGAAGCTGCCAATTTCAATATATTCAAAGCCTATGCCTTTCTTTGTACATCTATTTCTACTTCCCTTTAATTACTACAACAGTATTAACAAAAAGAATCATCTAGCTTTCAATGTTGATCAAGGAAAATCCCCCAATTTTGGTCAGACTAATTCAAATTTTAGTTTTTTTGAAGATAACCAATTTAGTTTATTACAAAAGTTGCATCTTTCTTCTTCCTCTTTGTATCTTAGACATATTACAACCACTCCATAAACTAAATTTAGAAATTTCAAGCGAACTACATACACATTGTTCAATTTCCTCCAATATCTCAAATTCCATCAATAACCAACAATCCAGAACAAAAAAAGACAAATTTTCTTCCAACTGTTTCAGATATGTCACAATTAGCTACAACTATAATCAATTCAGCATCAAAACCTAATCAAAATCTATTTTCGAATCACAACTGGATCTAAGAAAACCCAGATCACCTTTTTAAACCTAGTTTCCCACCATGATCAATAATTGTACCAAAACAGAGCTTCAAATCAGAAAATTGAGAACAAGGGAATAAGGTGTTTTTTCAGTTCGAGGGTGGCAATGAAGTTGAAGGACATTGGGGTTAAGGTTCAGGCGAGAATTTAGGGAGGCTAAGGTTAGGATTCAGGCGATGAGAAGGAAAGAACTGAAAGGGGAATTTGGGATCGGTGAGTTATAGGGTTTGGGAGGGTTTGGGAGAGTTGGGAGAGGGTATTCTGATCTTTTACTCACATATCACATGTAAGAAGTACAATGAAGTACAATAATATATAGGAAATTTTGAGGTAGTGAAAGATATACATACAAAGGTCGACTTTCAAATCAACATCAAATTTAGGTAAGTGCATATATAATGCAATAATTGTACAATAAACATGTTTCATACAGTATGTCTTAGTAATTGACTCGAATACTCATGTGTACAAACTACATTTACAGTACACATATGAACGTTTAATTCTTCAAATCTAGCTGAACTTGAACTCATTAGTTGACCTATTCTTTTTTTCGCTAATCATTAGTTGACCTGTTTCTACAGTTAATAACATATATTTACACACGTACAATCGAATATATTTGACCCTGTAGCATAAATGTCAATTACAATCGAGAAATCAAATAGAAATGCATAATCAAAATACACTGTTCATCATTTAAAACTCGTACGCAAATTGTCCAAATTGCCTCAATAACAAAATTTACATACACGAATCTTGCTACTGCAATCATACATCATCATTCCTAGTTAGGAAGGAGACAACAGCCAACATCACCAACTCTTGTTGTATGATCACAAGACCCATCCACATTTAATTTCAACCAATCCACATCATGTTATTTCCAACATAGTAACTATAGACCTCATCGTAGAATTGCAAGTAGAACTGTTCATCACTGTGAGATAGTCTTTAGCCAATCTCTGTACTCGACTTCCAGTGCCACTAAAATTACCATCATCGTCTTCAAAAACAACCTCGTTTCAACCCTTCCATACGAGCCAAACTATATAATACACAACATATTGAAATGAACTGACCTTCTCATTGTATCTTACCAGCTCTGTATGGAATTGTAGCTAAACAAAATCCCACACCATCTTGGATGATGAACACCCATATGTGAGATGGAAGCAATCTGTATTCAACAATTCCATGCTTAGGGCACAACATAGTATGAGACAACCTTCTCTCAAACCAAAAATTCTGAGTATGAACAACATGTCTGACTTTCCACAATCAAACCTGCAATTTCGTTCCCGTAGTAAATCTCCAAATTCACCGGAAACTGGGAAGAGGATGGTTGGAGATCTTTAACTGAGTTTGTTTAAATTGGCATACCACACCAAAGCATAAAATCATTACTTGCAGCCTTAGAAATTGGCAGTTGACATTAGTGATATTTAATTACAAACTTCAACTCTTTGTTTGTTACTGTAATTTTTATAGGGTGTTGGGGATGGTTTATTTACTTAATGCACTATAATCGAGTTCAATCCTCTCAAGAAAAAAATATGTGAGGCTTAGGGATCTAGTATCGATAAGAAAACTTCTTATTTATATATCTAGCCACATAATACTTACCTAAACAGGATTGAGCCTATGTGTCCAATTATCCTGATCGCTAGATCTCAACATCAAGGCTCATGACAAAAAAAAGAAAATATTTTGACTATATGCGGCCAAGTCATCTGCAGATTTCTCATTTAATTGAAGCTACCGCAACACCATAAATGAACTTTGTAACATTTCAACAGTATGTGCCCAATTCATCCTGAAGGCTTGATCTCACTATCAAGGCTCTGATTAAAAGAATCATCAATAATCCTTTAAATAGTATTATTGGCGGTGCTAGATCCAATCTGGCACATAGATTATTTGGAGTAAACATACATCCAGACTTTTGTATAAGTCTTGAAGATAAAAATATAAATAAGGCATGTACACTTTCAATAAATCTTCAAGGAATAGAACTTTTACCCGGTTCTAAAGTTTTAGGAATATAATAGGAACATTGTATGGCTTTAAATGATACATCAACATTTAAATCTATCACACCTACAAATTTTATAAAACTATTCGAAGTTGGAATTGGAAAAACAATTCAACCTCGCCTAGTCGATATTATGCATCTCAAATTTGATCAAGACATGCAAGTCTTTATAAGATCTTTAAAACCAAAAATTCCCGTCCCAATTGAATACTTTACAGCTTCGGGAAATACAATATCAACCACACGAATGAATCAACACGAAGGATCTTCATCAGCCCCTTCTTTACAAAGATCATTTTCTTCCAGATCAGATATATTAGGAATAAATGATTCATTTTCTAACATACCACCACAGTTACCTCGATCGAGTTTTCAACAAGATCGGTTAGAACCTCTTGAAGGACATGCAAAAAAATTAATTCAACAACGAGAAAGGGAATCTGAACAACAACAGATCCTAAAGATACCCTTAGCTCAAATCCGCAATAATGATTCGCTCTATTGATTTAAAAAAAAGGCCCAATTACACATTTATATTCACATTACAATATGTATCCCCAACATCCAAGAATTCACTTTACATGCTCTAGTCGATACGGGAGCAGAAGCTAGTCTATTACAAGAAGTTTTCATTCCTCAACAATTTAGGATACCATTAGACAAAAAATGAATGCTCAATAACTTCATGGGTAACAATGTCCTATAACCCATAAAGTAGTTGGACTCCAAGTCCAAATTCGTGACATTCATAATAATATTATGACATATTCTTTCGACTTTGGTTTATTACTAAGCGTCTTAGAAACTGATTGTTTAATTAGTATGGATAATCTTCGATTCTTCGAACCGTTCAATAAACAATATCTTCAACTTGATAATCATTTAATACCCAAAGTTCCCTTAACAACACCTTTGGCATCCCATTATACACCTGCAGCACAGCGTGGTGATAATCCCATTACCTTAATTCACCAAAATCAACACCATTCCAACAAACAAGGACAGGTCAATACCTATCCATTACATCCTGCAAATAAATTCGAAACTCTTATCCATAACATGTTAAAACCACTATATTCTAACAATCCATTAAAATGGTTTGAGAAAAGCCCACGATATTGTAAGTTAGAACTATTAAAAGAACACCAAGATACAAAGATCTGTGTAAACAATATCATGGTTTCTCCTATAGAAAAAGTAGAATTTGCAAAACAGATTCAAGAATTACTAGACTTACAAATAATACAAAAACGCTCAAGGCCTCATTCATCCTTAGCTTTCCTAGTAAGGAATCATGCCGAAGTAAAACGAGGAAAAGCAAGGATGGTAATAAATTATAGAAAATTAAATAGTTGTACAAAATTCGATGGATATACTTCATCCCATCTGCCGAACAACTCATTAAGCAAATTCAAGGAGCAAAATATTATAGTAAGTTCGACGCGAAGTTTGGGTTTTGGTAGGTAGAACTCCAAAACAAAACTTCTATAGAACTCACAACATTTAGCTGTCCACAAGGACACTTTGAATGGTTAGTCAAGCCCTTTGGATTAAAAAATTCTCCCCAAATATTCCAGAAATGGATGAATTCTCTCTTTGGACACTTACCATTTGTTGTTGTATATATCGACGATATTCTAGTCTTCTCCGCTTCAGCAGAAGAACATAAACAACACCTTTTACAAGTAGCTCAACTCCTAATTAAACATGGAGTAATCTTAAGCCCCAAAAATATTGAATTCTTTAAGACAGAGATTGAATTTCTAGGAAAATATATTAAACAAAGAACTATTGAACTCCAACAGCATATTTATGCAAAAATAAAAGACTTCCCTGAAACATTCTCTACTCTAAAGGAACTTCAGAGTTTTCTTAGTTTATTGAACTATGGACGAAAGTTCATTCCCAACCTATCTTCCAAAGTTCAAAATCTCCAACAGAAACTTAATGAAGAGCAAGCTAAATATAAAGCTTCAACAGGTGAACAACCCAGAAGATGGAATACAGATAAAATTTCTGTTACATTATCTGATAAAGAAATAAAAGAAATCCTAGAGATCAAAAATTCAATCCAAGACCAAAAAGTACTATATTTTCCTACTGATCAAGAAGTCATTATTTTACAAACAGATGCTTCAGATCAATTTTGGGCTGGAGTACTAGTTGCTAAACATAAAGAGATTATAGCATATACATCTGGAAAATTTGACAAAACACAAGTCAAATATTCCACATATGATAAAGAATTACTTGCTATAAAATTAGCAATAAAAAGTCTTAAAATCTATTTGTTATATAGAAGTTTCTGTATAGAAACAGATAATAAATTATTTGCACAATTTCTGAAAAGAAAAACATACAACAATCCTGAAGAAAATCTTAGGAGAATTAGATTAGCAATTTATTTAGAAATCTTTTCTTATGAGGTTAAATATATTCCTGGTTATACTAACCATGTTGCTGATTTTCTTACCAGGCTATGAACGAAGATTTTAACCAAAAGCTGAACGAGTTACTGGAACAAATGAAGCGCCAAGAGGCTTGGCAACAAACTGGGTCGAAAAAGACTCAGAAGGTCTCCACTGAGACCAGAACCTCATCCACTCCCACAGGAGTAGATTCAGCCCGAAAGGGTAAACAGGTCCTACAGACCGAAACTGCTCCACAAAGCAACAAAGTCTCCACAGAGACTGTTACTGCTTCCACTGAAGCAAAAAAGACCTTTGTTCCATACAACAAAGGAAAGATGGTTCCAACAGAACCAAAAAGAACATTGCCGCATCAATAAAAAAGGATTGGTATAACATGGAGATGAAAACCCATGACCCCAATCTGTATGAAAAATTCAACGGATGTTTTAGAGCTATCCAGTCTGCCGATTTTAGAACGGTAAATTTCTGGCTCACAATCCAAACCCATTAATTTAGATTTGTCTTCAAATATGGATCCCACAACATTAAATGGTGTATGTTTGGGGTATGATTTGATGTAGGTGTAGTATTTCTCTCTCTATATATATATACTAGGTTTATCCGTTGACACGTGCCTACGGCACGTCTTCGGAACGGTGCACCTTGTTTGATCATATAAAATAGTTTTGAAGGTCCATCAAATTAATTGAAGTAACAAACATAGAGCAGCAAACATAGAGCAAAAAATATATTATATGATTTTTTTTGAATTATTTTAAAAGTTTTTAATTTTTATTTTTTTTAGTTTTTAAATTTTTTTATTTTTTAATTTTTTTTAAAATTTGTATTTTCTTAATTTTTTGAATAGAAGAGGGAGGGAGAGAGAAAAAAAAATTAAATTAAATAAATATAGGAGTTGTTTTGGGTGGGAGATTTGAATTTGAGTTTTGGGAAGAAAATATGTTTTGTAAGGTTAAATGTAGACCTTTGATTTTTTTGAAATTGAAGGAGAGCCACTTGATAGCTTTCTTTGTGTTTTATTATATAGATACTTCGTGCGTCTCCTTTGCCTTCTCTGATGCAAGCTTTTGTTTTTTTTAATTAGGCTTTCTGCCACTAGATGGCTTTATTATATATGGGTTGTCACTAACTGTTATTGTGGTGATTGGTATTTTAATTTTACGAGCTATTACTATTGAATGGTGACGACCCTTTTATGATTAATACAGGTGTGCTATGAGTATGATGAATTATACCACTAGTGTGTTTTGCTGCATTTGGTGGTCTTCTCGATCGGTGGCTGGTGGGCGTGTCTACATTTTCTGCTCATCCCCTTCTATCTCTTCTTGATTTTTTTTCTATATATGCTTTATGCTCTTTTCTAGGTTTTTATTTGTATTTTCTTTCTTCATTTACTTTTGCTTTCTTGTTTAATGTATTTTGCTTCCTCTCTTCATTGTTTTCTTACATTGCAGTATTAATTTATTAATTTTGTAAAAATCTAATCTAATATTATAATGGGAGAAGACCTTAGTGTCATTTGTAAATCTACCAATGCATGCATTTCACTACCAATGCATGCATTTCACGTGCATAACTAATATGAAGGAGGTTTCAGGTTCGAGTCCTCACTACGTTATATTTTTTACTTTAATTTTTTTAATATATTAAATATGCATCACACGTGTAAATTATTATCTATCTATCCATCTATCTATAATATAATATATAATCTCTACTATTTTAATGGGAGAGTTGGAGCTGTAAATCTGCCTACTTATGTGCAACGCAAGTACAACTTCAACTTTTCCATTATAGTCTTCACATTTTTTAAAAAAAATATATAATCATATTTATTAAGACATGCATCGCACGTCTAAATCAGAGTTTTTACTTTAAATTTTTTAAAAAAATTAATACGTGCATATTACTAGTTTCCTTAATGAAAGAGGAGGTTGTTTTCTTGTCCACCTTTAACTATGAATTTATATTTTAAAAAAAAAACAACTTACTGCTCGATCTATCTCCGTCACTAATTTGTTGGTACATCTCAACTACTGTACACAGTGGTGGAGGGAGGAAGAGAGTAAGGGAGACATTTGGGATCCCAAAAATTTTGTAAAACCTCCTAATATAGACCAAAATTTTTATTTGGCCTCCCAGTTAAAAAAAATTTGGGACCCTAAGTCTAATCCGTCTCTTATTAAAGGCTCAAAATAGTGGTATGAGCTTTGGGCTAAAAATTAACAGTGATACTTATTATTTGATCTGTGTAATCATTGGATAAAATTTTGAATAAGAAACTAGTGTGTACACAAGTTACAAGTGTATTTATTCATTTGAGTCGTATCTCTTAACCTCTAGTATTATAACAATATAAATAATGTAGTATGATTATTGATTAGTATTACTCTTATCAAATTTAGAGTACAACTGTACACGTGCGAAAAAATACATGACACTAAAAATATAAATTCGAATATTTACTTTGATTATAATTTTATTTTGATCCAATTACTTTAATTCTTCAAAACAAAAGTAAAGTAAAAGATTTTCGGCAACAATTATGTCGATGCCGGGAGAGAGAAAAAATTGGAACCCCTATTTTGATTTGTCTGGCTCCGTCACTGGCTGTACATACAGATAAATGTACTCAACAACCTCTGATCTGGTCTTTTAATTTCTTAAAGAGCAAGAATCTCCAAAAGTATAAATTCCTTAAGTTCCACTACTTGTTGGTGATCAATCCACTTCACACTCTCTCATCTAACTCATCGAATCATTCCTAGCTACCTCTACTTTATATTACATCCACTACTCGATCTCTTTGTGAACACCAACATCTTCTCCTCAGTCTTCAATGGCTTCCAAGCTGGTTCTTATCTCTATCTTCGTGCTCGATCTCATCGCTTTCTCCCTCGCAGTTGCAGCAGAGCAGCGAAGAAGCACGGTAATACAATATTCATGAATTGAAGATCTGGGCTGCATGGAATGGTAGTTTTTTCCAATTAACTATTTAATTTTGTTGATTGTTTTCGATCACTTAATTTGAACTAGGCATGGGTGGCAGCTGATGAGGAGAAGAACTACACGTATTGTGTGTACAATTCCGACATAGCAACTGGATACGGAGCCGGGGCATTTCTGTTCCTAATGGTGAGCCAGGCGCTCGTTGTGGTTGCTAGCAAGTGCTTCTGTTGCGGACCGTCTATGTTGCCCGGGGGATCGCGTGCATGTGCTCTTCTCCTCTTCCTTTCGTGTTGGTATGCAGTAATTATTAATTTTTTTACTCAGCATCATATGGCATATAGAGATAGAAAGCACAATAATTTTTGTTTCTTGTAGGGTGACCTTCATAATAGCGGAGTCATGCTTGATAGCGGGTACGGTTGAGAACGCATACCATACCCGGTACAGGACTATGTTCGTTGACAATCCACCATCGTGTCAAACTCTAAGAAAGGGCGTGTTTGGAGCCGGAGCTGCCTTTGTCTTCTTCACGGCAATCCTCACTGAATTCTACTATTTCTCCTATGCCAAGGCTCGCAATGCTAGCCTCCCACCCTTTAGCAAAGAATCCAGCGTTGGACTCAGCTCATACAGTTAGGGTTTTAAAAAACAAAGATATATGATTGTCGATTATTTTGTAGAAATTAATTTTTGTACAAGTATTTTTGGTAATATGTTATTGCCGATCGTGTATTGCTTGGTTTGAGATGGACCTGAAAGCAGCTAGAGTAGTAATTGGTTTGGTTCATCGATCTTTTCCATTCAAAGTAACTAGTAATTAATCTTCACGTGCTAAGGATGTCTTAATAAATTATTATTTTTCTTTTAAAATAAATACTACACATATTCTTGCCCTAAACCTGATACATTCCTTTACTTATTACATACAATTTATAAATTATCCCTAGTGCCATCAACTTTATTTTATATGAGCGACACTTTTGTAAATAATTATGTCGTAAATAAATTTAAACTTTGAGGGTATTGTGGTAACCAACAGCAGATGAGTAAATGAATGGTTAATATTAACTCTCACTTAAAAATAAATGGTTGGTTATCCAAAAATTATAGGTTGTCTATAGGGCCGGCCTTGAGTTCCTTGGGGGCCCAAGGCGAAAAGCCCAAATAATTATTTCTGGGGGCTCCTAATTACAATATTTTTTTACGCGTAAAATACGTACCTATATTTACAAGAAAAATACATATTTGGGGCCCCTAAAATTGCAAAATAATCGGTGGCTTGAGGCAGCCGCCTCACCAGCCTCAAGGTGGGGGCCGGCCCTGGTTGTCTATAAATGACAACCCCAACTCTCTCATTATAATAACTAGTAATTCACACGTGTGATGCACATCTGTATAAATATAAAAAATAAAAAATAAAAAAATTCGACGTTGTCTGACATCGAACTTAAGACCTCCTTTATATTAGTTATGTATGTGCATTGCACGTATTTGTTTGGTTACAATGCACATGTTACTTTGGTTACAAATAGAATTTGTTTGGTGACAAACTCTCCCATTAAAATATTAGATACTAGTATAATGCACGTGCAATGCACGTCTATAAAAAAGTTTAGTCATTAAATTAAATGAATTTGTATTTGTATATTTTGATTTGACGTGCATGATACGGGGATGTTTAGTAGATGTAGTTTGCATGTATATTGCACGGGTTTACTCAGTTACAAAATTTGGGTTTGTTTGTTTACAACCCCAACTCTCCCATTAAAATATTAGATATTATAGATTAGATTTAACCTCTGTTTCTGATTTTTCGGATTTCTATTTGTAATTTTTATTTTTCTTAAATTCTTGTATTCTGATTTATTTAATAATAAATTTTGCTATTCTTTGAACCCTTTTGTTCTCATTTGATCATCCGAATTCTTTTGGCTTGAACCCTAGTTTTCAAGTACACTCTATTTTGTTAGTTGTGTATTGGATATTTAATTTAATCGACTATTTTCTTAGTTGTTTTCTTATTCGATCCTAAATCAAACCCAACCCCGTTAACTCTAATCGAAACACAATGGTTTAATTCCCTATATATATTGATTAATACCCCTAACCCTAATCATTTAAACCCTAAATAATTCTCCCTTCAGCCGCTAACACCCCTCCCCCCCCCCCCCCAATGCGCTCGCACCTCATCACCCTGAACCCCGTCGTTCCCGCATCTCCGCAGCCACCCTTGCTAACCCTCCTCGTCGCCAGTGCCATTGCCGTCGACCTCCATGTAATGCCCCGATTTTTCATTTAATGAAAAATTATTTATTTTTGCACGTAGTGTGCACATGCAATATTTTTTGGTAAATATTTTCATCATGATGAGTATAGATATTTAAATATGGGCTTTTAATTATTTTATACAAAGCCTTCTTTTAATTAGACAAAAAGCCTTTTTCTTAAAGCCCAAATTTAATTCATTTATTTTATTTTAAAATTATTATTTTGGCCCACAAACTAAAGCCCATGAGTTAATTTATTTTTAAAATACAACTTTTCATGTAGGATACAATTTAAAGATTATTTTGATACAAAATTTAATGTACAAATTTTTGGAGGCAAATGCTTGCACGTGCATTGCACGTACACGTGCAAAGTGCACATTCCTACACTAGGCCGGATTGCATCTTGGAGGGAAATGAAATTTTGAGTGGGATCATAGTGGAGATGGTTACTCATCATGGGTAGTTAGTGTAACTCCTCCTTAAATCTAAGCCATTTGTTCCTAACTCCTACTTCAATCTTAGCCATCCATTTTCCTAGATTTTTAGTATAAATACCCCCTCCCATGGCTAGTATTCTTGTGCAAATCAATTCTTCCAAACCTATAGTTTAATTACATTATCTAGTAGTTAGTAAGTGAGTAAAAGATTGAGTTGTGTGTGGGAGTTGTGCTTGCAACAAGAAGATGAGGCCGGCATCAAGGAGGGAGTGCTCGGGTTGGCTTGTGGAGTGCTTGGAATTTTGCTAGTGTACGCGCATCTAGGAGGAGGAACATTTCGTTGCAAGGACATTCGTCTAGGAGGTTGCTAGTTGTATTTTCTCTCCATTTAAGGTGGGTAAATTTTTCCTATTTCTAAATAGGAATGCATGCTAGATTTAATTAGAAAAATGATGCATGAAAATGATTAATAAGAGTGCACATTTAATTGGAAAAAATGATCTAAATTGATTGAATTGTTGTTATGCAAATTGTATGTGTTTCTATTATTAAAATTCAAGTGTATGCGATATGAATATGGCTATGAATTGTGTAAAGAAACCCTCGTTATTAACATTAAAAATTATGTGCAAAAATTGGTAGATTGACAATGTCGCTTTATGTGCTAAAATGGAATTTTTGTTATGACGTTGTAACGAATGAATTAGGATGAAATTGTTATGTTTGTGAAATGAATAAGAGCAGAAAATTGATGTAGAGCTTAGTGAAATTAAAATGTCGAAAAAGAATGCATTAGTAGGAGTATATCAAATTAACCAAATTGTATGGTAGAAATGTATTAATTAATTGTATGAAAAATATGTTTTAATTGTTAAAAAAATTATTTTGTTCATACTGGTGTGTAAATTATGTGAGGAAGAATCAATCTGGAATTTTACAGTAATTTTTATAAAGGCAAATGAAATGAGGACTAGTTGAACATCGAAACGTTTTAATAACAGAGAGAATTGGTTTAAATAAATTTTGAGTTGCGTTATTGACAACCTGAGCGTGTAGTTCAAGTGGTCGGGATGGCTTTAATCGCTACAGTGGTCTGAGATTGCTGGTTTGAATCCCTGTGGAACCATACTTTTATTTCTTTTTTCAAAAATAATATAAAACAGCGGCCGAGAGCATTTAATGCTCTCAGCGCCTTTCTATACCGCTGGCGCAAGTGGCCTAGTGGCCTGTGCCTTCGACTGTGTTCTCTGTGGTTCTGGGTTCGAATCTTGGCTTCGGCAAGATTGAAAAAAATATTTTTTTGAGTGTTTTGGTGATCAAAAAATTATGGAAAAAATATGATTATTCTTCTAAAAATATATGGGACTTATGAAAAATAATTTGGGAATTATTTATACAGAATAAAATATGATTTGAGAATAAAATGTATAATTTAGACTTATGGCTATATACTTGTATGGTATAAAAGTTGCACTTTGTAGAAAGGCTTGAAATAAAATATTAGAAAAGAAGTAGAATAAAAATAGAAATTATATGTAGTGATGCATTGTGAATTATTCTCATTTGAGAATAGTGTGAAATTTATGGTATGTGAATATCCATTTAGTGATGTGATTTCAATGTGAAATTGATATTTGATGAAGTATAAAATTCCATGTGTGATTATGGACTATTGAACAATTTAGAGATCATGCTATTGAAAAAGAAATCTGTTATGATTATGAAAATGAATTTATGAGTTGGAAATGCTCAAATTGGAAATTGTGAGTTGGAATTGAAACAAAAGAGTAGCTAAGTCTCCCCCGGCATTTGGAAAGAAACGAAATGAAATTTGAAATGAAAGACCAAGGTTGGTCATGTTCGAATAAATGAATAAGTCCGGTTTAGTGGAGAAGCTAACTCTCGAGCTTTGATTTTGTTCATGATTCTAATAAAAACTAAGGATTAGTGCATAATGAAGACGTGATGAAAGTGAGAAAAAAACACGAGTATGAGAACTAGAGTTTACGGTGCGGGTGTGTGAGCCACAGAATGCATGCTTGATGAGTCAAGACATGGCGTGGGCACAACTCAGTAATGATCGGACTTTAGCCACGCTTGTGGGATGTTTGGTGACTGCAAGAGGATCGTGTGCCATGAAGGAGGCTGAATTGCCACAGAATGCATGCTTGATGAGTCAAGACATGGCGTGGAATTCCCCTCCAGGTTTTCTGTACACGAACTTGTACTCATAGATCATCTAGGACACTCACCGTAGTTACAGTAGTAGATTAAGTCATGGCGAGGGATTGAACCCTACAAAGATGAAGAACGATTAAGAGGCTTGCCCTCGGACCTATGTAGTATGGGATGCATAGAATCCGAACAAGTGCGCATTAGTGTCATGTAAAATAAATAACTACATTAAGGACTAAGTGCACAATCACAACACGACATCAATAAGGTAGTCCCTTTAGTTTGATATGTGACAAGTTTGTATTTGTTAAATATGGAAAATAAGTTATACTATTTCCGGCATAGAGAGGATGGCCGTGTATAATGTTCGTCGGTTGAATAAACTGACGTACCCACAGTCTTATATGCAGGTAAATGACATGATAAAGATTAAAGAGGAACAGATGCTTAAAGATTATACAATGTTGTTGTACATTTATTTAATTGTTGTAAATTTTACTTCCGCTGTACAATGTAAAGTGTAATGTTTTATGTAAACTCCGATGTAAAGTGAAAAATTTAAATTTCCTTGTAAAATTGTACTAAATGAAGCGGAAAGATCCTGTAGAACTCTCGAATCCAGTTGTATTTGGGATTCGGGGCGTTACACTCCAGACCCATCACCACCTTCGACCTTACTGCACTAACCCGACCGTCATCCTCACCACCTCACCCCACTGCTGCGTCCCCTCGCTGTCATCATTGACGCCCCTCGTCGCCTACTCCTTCCCCCTCGCCGCTCCACCTTGCCATTGCTGCCATTGGAGCACTCAGCTCTACCTCTCTGCCTCACACCCACCAACACCCGCACTGATCGACACCTCTGTTGCTTCCCTACACCTGAAGTCCCCTTGCTGCTATTTGTGTTTGTTGTTGTTCTCTTGCTTGCTGTCGTTGTCGTTCTTTCTTGCGCTGTCACTGCTTGGTGTGTGTTGTCACCACTCCTTCCTACCATCGAGGTCGTCGTATAATCATCATAAGGTAAGTTTTTCTTGAACCAACTTGTTGTTCTAGTTCAATAATTCATTTGATCTCCGCAAGTAGTCCCTATTTTGTTATCGTATCTTATTTTGCTTGATACCCTTCAAAGAAACTATTACGGATTTATCGGCGAAACCAAGTAGTAGTTTTCTTTTTGTGCCATACCTTTGATTCAATTCTAAGCCACTTATCCCTCATCATGTGCTCACAATAGCAAAACATAAACTAGAAACACGTATATGTAGAAGAATCATGATTTGAATGCATTTCGATTGGATATGATATTATAACTAGATTCGTGAATTCAATACTATGGAAATAATAATTTATCTTTTTAATAGAATTCCACCCAAATGATTGAGTATAATTTCTTTTTAATTATTGCCATAAATTTATATGCTTGTGTATCTCGTTTGTTGCTAATTAATAATAATTAACTTGCTGGCCTGCTGTTTATTCCATATTGTTTTGAGATTATGACCCAATTTCTGCTATAATTAAGTATAACTTTGTAAATGACATTTGTAGCCCTCTGAATCTATTTTCCATAACTTTTCACGGATCTAAATTACGATTTATAGACTGTAAGTTATCATATTTTTAATACTGCTAGGTTCTTAATTTCAGATTTCTGTCTAGAGGCTTATCAACACGATTTAATATTTAAAATAGTGTATTAACAGTAGAATAAAAACATGAGATTAAATAGGCTGTTACTAGACATGATTAGGAGTCACTTTGAATTTTGAAGGATTATTTGGTGAATTTTCCAGACCCGTTATATGTATGAAAACATGACCCTAGGTTGCTGCCAGAGACTAGTTCAGTGAAGAACCAGACTTTTGATCTATCTGCAGATAATATTATTTAGAACTTATTAAATGAGAGTTGTATCCCTCTGTGTCTGGAATCAAAACTATCTAATGGTTTTACAATCTAACTTACATATTGCAAGATATTGAGATTCTCGTGGTATAAAGTCTGAATTCCAGAATACAGTATGAAAATACATTACGATGTCTAACTAATTGAAACAGTAGATTAAATAGAGAATTTAGACCTGAGATTATTCGTGTTGTTGTTTAACACTGTTAAGAACAAAATTATGATTTTTATAAGATTTTTTAAATGAAGTTACAATCAACTTTTATATATAAGAACTTGACCCTAACATGCTGTCTGAACATGGAACCAGTAAAGAATGAAATTTTACACCTAGATATTGTATTTATAATATATCATTTGAATATGCGTTGGAACCGGCAGAGAGTTTAGTTTCTAGATCCCCTGACGGAACCTTATTTACTTTATTGTAGCAACGGAAAAGTCAATTTTGTACAACAATGTCTTGTTGTCCAGAATGAGTATTTTTGTGTTATTAAGTATAACCATGTTTGATTTTGCATCTAGTGAATATAATTAATTATACGATGCATTGCACAACCTTGACATATTCTTGACATCGCCTCAATACTTCTATACCATTACATGCCCACATTTGAGTATAATAAAATAATAACAAGCCGCGGGGGGGGGGGGGGTAATAAAGGCCGACATAGTATTGGACAACGTCAGTGTTAAAGTTAACAGAGAGATTGAAAAATATTATTGAATTATTGTGAATTCATACAACTTAGTACAATGATTCCTATATAGAGAAGAGAACCAAACACTAAACTAAACTAATACATATTCAATATGGGACTAAATTAATATTTAATCTGATATAATATCTAACACCCCCTCTCAAACTCAAATTGGCTCAAGCAACATGAGTTTGGAATATTGAAGATATTAATATGGCAGGGACGACAAACTGTGATGTTGGAACGACGCTCAAGTAGATGGCATAGGAAAGATGCTCGATGACGCATGTATTGAGATCTCACCCCGGACTTGAGAATAGTAGTAGTAGTGAAAGGAAGTAGTTGAAGGAAGTAGTGGTGACACACTGTTGGAATTTCCATATCCCGAACTGTGGTGGGATCTCCATATCCCGATCTGTTGGGATCTCACCCCGAACTGAGAAGTAGAAGAAGTAGTATGTGGTGGCGTACTATTGGCGCATGTTGTGATCTCACCCCTGACTTGAGAATTGTTTATGAACTGAGAACTGTGATGGAATCTCACATCTGACTTGAGAATTGTCCTTGAACTGAGAATTGGATGCATAAGATGATGGACGTCGATGGAAGATGAGGGAGACTGGAACTGTGATGATGTTGATACTCAAACTCACAATGGATTAACCAGTGCGAGGTTGTATCTGGATCTGGATGTAGAATCAAAAGCTGAGGAATCAGCAAGATTATTTTTTTTTGGGGGGGGGGGGGGGGAGGGGGGATCGGGTCGGGCATGGGAGTTGGGTATTGGATTTGTGGGTTTGTTGGTTAGATATTATAATTGTTGTTATTCGAGATACGTGAGAAAATAGCAAAAACGACACCAACAAATTTCAAAACTTTGCGAGTTGGTCTAACTCACGTAACACAAGTCAACGCAACTTCTACAGTTGAGTTTCGTCTCACGGTTTGCGAGATACGACTGTGTACCACTTTACTTTGGTTTATCTTGACCAAAAGCGATACTCGGCCGTATCTTGCAAACCGTGAGTCGAAACTCACTTATACAAGTTGCGTTGGCTTGTGTGGGGTGAGTCCAACCTACTAACAAAGTTTCAAAATTTTTGGATGTCGTTTGTACAGCTTTTTATATTTTCATACTCAAAATATCCAAAATTAGTTGTTTATGTTATAAAAGTGAGCAAAAACGTGAGAAAATTACACAAACGGCATCCAAAAAATTTAAAACTTTGTGAGTAGGTCGGACTCACCCCACACAAGCCAATGCAACTTGAAGTAGTGAGTTTCGACTCACGGTTTGCGAGATACGGCCGAGTATAACTTTATTTCAAGAATATTCAAATAAAGCGATACACGGTCGTATCTCACAAACAGTGAGTCAAAAATCATCTCTACAAGTTGTGCTGACTTGTGTGGGGGTGATTTCTACCTACTCGCAAAATTTTGCAATTTTTGGATGTCATTTGTAGGGGTTTCTAGTGTAACCGTACTAACAAATTTCAGATTTTAGTTGTTCTTGTTCGAGATACGTGAGAAAACCGCACAAACGGCATCAAAAAATTCCGAAACTTTTTGAGTTGGTCTTACCCACGTAACACAAGACAACGCAACTTCTAGAGTTGAGTTTCGTCTTACGGTTTGCGAGATACGGCCGTGTATCACTTTATTTTGGTTTATCTTGACCAAAAGCGATACTCGGCCGTATCTCGCAAACTGTGAGTCGAAACTCACTCATACAAATTTCGTTAGTTTGTGTATCGTGACTTCGACCCACTTGCAAAGTTTGGAAATTTGTTTTTGTAACATCATGTATAATTTCCAAAATAATATATATATAATTTACTTTAAAAAGTAAAAGTGGCAGTTTGGTAAATATGTTAAAAAAAAGAAAATGTGAGTGCATAAGTGGGGGCCCACGTGAATTGAGACAGTAGGCTTATGGTGCAGTGTGTTGCTTGTAACGTCAAAGAAGCTGATGTGGCGTTCATGGGGCCCTCCTGTGCAGAGGAGAAGAGAACAGTAGCGTATGCTGCTATCTCTGCTTGTGCCACGTGGGCATGGGGTCCACGCCGTGGGCTCTATGCTCGCGGGAGGAAAAGAACAGTGATAGAAGAGATTTGTCCCATATCGGAATTTGAACTAAAAAATAATAATACATAAATACTATTATCTATGATCAAGAGTCACCAATTCGGTTAATCACCTTTTGAGAGGCAGCCTATGGTGGGCAGTTGTACTACATAGTATCTAATTTGTCTTCTAAATTGAATAAATTGTCCGAGCTCGGGGCAGGGGCGTTACAATTTTTCTCGTTTACGTGATTTTACTAATATTGAACAATTATAAATACAACTCAATCTATAATTTGGACACACAACAACAACTACGACTAAAATTCCACGTAAATATACAACTACGAAGCCAAGGATTAAGTCATTACTTTGCACAACTACCAATTTTTCCAATGTAGGTGTTGTCGCCGAACCAGGGTTTCGACTTTTCGATTTGCATTTGAAGATTGGATGAGGAGGGGTTCCGATTGGAGGAGCGATTGGGAGTGAGAGAGGGTTTGAGAATGGAGGAGGAGCAACAGCAGTGGATGGAGGAGGAGGAGTTTGGGAGATGGTTAGGGTTAGGATTTCTTGGGTTTCAGGAGGTGCTTCAGAAGAGGGAGAGAGGGAGAAAAGGGAAAGAGTGAGTGAGAGAGGAGGAGTCGCCGGAGTGAGAGGAGATATGGTTTCGCTGGGATTGGATTTGGGTTCGAGGAAGAAAAGAGATAGAGTAAGGAGAGAGTGAGAGATAGAAGATGGAGTAGGTACGACGGGCTAAGTTAAATTTTTTGTTTAAAAAAAAACTGAGTAGGGTTGATCAGAACCGCTGGATCTGATCTTGAGCGATCCAACGACTCAGATCGCTGTTTGCAACCGGTCTATGTAAACATACTCGTTTGCAAATGGAATAAACCCATATATGTACAAATTTTGCACCCACCGCAAATTACCCTATAAGTATAAGTTGGAAGACACTTCAACGAGAATCAACTAGAATCGGATTGCAGAAATGTTCCGGAGGGAATTAAATACAAATTAAAATGAGGAAGGAATTATTAGCTAATTGGAATAAAGGTAAAGTGTACAATTCCAATCCTCTGTATGGTACCCGATATTGGTACCCCGATACTTGATATTAGTTGAATGTGTAAGGCAAAATTTAAAAAAAGTACACAAAGTTTTAGGACAGTTTAAAAAAAGTACACAATTTTTTATTTATTTATTTATTTTTAAAAAGAACACAATATTTAAATAAGGTCTACTGGGTTAGTTAGGGTTAGTTCGGGCGCGGGGTGGGGGGGGGGGGGGGGGGGGGGGGGGGTTATTTAAACATATGATTAGTTAAGTGGTGTTTTTTTAAACACAAATAAAAGATGAATGTGATTTTTTAAAACACAAATGAAAGATGAAAGTGTTTTTTTAAACCCTACCTTAACCCTAACCCTAACTAACCTATATAAACATTGTGTCCTTAAAAAAAAAAAAACTTTTGTGTACTTTTAAACTAACCCAAAACTTTGTGTACTTTTTTTATATTTAGCCAATGTGTGAATCCAAAAACTAAAGAATCTGCCAAGCATGCTAATCTCTAATCTCTAATCTCTGATCTCTAATAATATTATAATGGGAAGGCTTAGTGTCATTTGTCATTTTGTCATTCTACCAATATGTACAACGCATGTACCTAACTAATATAAAGGAGGTTTCCAGTTCAAATCCTCCCTATGTCTGAGTTTTTATTTTTATTTTTTGAAATTATTAAAACGTGCATCGCACGTGTAAATTACTAGTAATCTCTAATCTCTAATATTATAATGGGGGAAGGCCTTAGTGTCATTTGTAAATGTTTTGTCATTCTGCCAACATGTACAACGCCCGTGCATAACTAATATAAAGGAGGTTTCCAGTTCAAATCCTGCATATATCAGAGTTTTTATTTTTATTTTGTTGAAATTATTAAAACGTGCAATGCACGTGTAATTGGAATAAATGTAAAGGGTAAAAGAAGGCTGGTATAATATGTTTGATACGACATTTTGCATTCATCTTGTAACTTGTTGTTCAGGTTACAACCACTTGTTCACGGATAAATTTTGGCGGCTGTAGATTGCATATAAATTGTGGCAACTTTTATGCCTCAAACAACTACAAGCATCAGGCCGTAGGAATTAGGAAGATCAACGAACCCATGGGCTTTCGACATTGTCATGCCCATTTCTCAACTGGGACCAATTGTACGGTAAATGGGCCAACCCCAAATTCTGAAGGGAATAATATTTGGTAAAACAAACCCTCTCTCATTTTTAACTTTATTTTTCAAATTCTAAACTCTCGATTTCTCATTACCTCCGTTGTTCGGTCGCCGTCGGAGAGCTCCGCCGCCCTCAGCCATATTCTCCGGTAAACTTCCGGTCATCTCAGTCTTTCTATTCGTATTATCGTTAGGGTTAGAGATACGGTCGGGTTTTAATTTGTTCACTTATTTGTTCAATTTTGGGTTTTTACTCGAAATTTCTTTGTTCTAATTTGAATGTTAGAGTTTTTTATGTAGGGATTTTACGCAATACTTCATCGAAATTGGGGGGTTAACCTTTCTAATCACAATGCTTAGTAAAAAATTTTATAAAAATATTTAGAAGGCTAGGTGTTCGATGAAATGCTCATTTCTTGTTTACTTGTTCGTTTCACAAATTGATCACACTAGATTTTAGTATCTTGGACTTATTCACCCCAATAAACAGTTAACCTTAGCTTTTTCCAGAACTGAAAGGGCTCAGAGGAAGTGAGGAGATGGCATGGATGCTAACCACAACCGTTGTAATCGTCTTATGGGTTGCATCACTGTATAGGGTCTTGTTCGGCCCTTCGTCGGTGCCATCGAAACCCTTGTTCCTCTTGAATGGTTAGTAAGTGGCAACGTTTTGGTTTCTAATGTGTTATCCGTAATTGTTTTGAAAAAGTTGTCTTGAAATTGTGGCAGATGGATCATTAAGCAAGAGTTGCAAGAAAAGGAATGTTTTGTTGGTAGTAGCACATCCCGACGATGAGTCTATGTAAGTCTTTATGTTGTTGATTAGTGGTTTGGTAGAATTAGGTTTACATATGTCTTTGATTTTTCGTAGATTGGAGCTTATTCTCATAAGAAAAGTTATTGCAGCGAGCATTATTGGAGTAGAATGACATAGCGATCTAGTACTCAACCGTTGTACCCACATAAACATAAGATCAAAGAGAATTCATGCAAAGAGTTTTATTCTTGGTTACAAATTTATCACCTGCATCCTCTAGCTTCTATTTCCTCATCTTAGCTTCCTGTTTTCATCCATGTACAATGAACAATTATATCCTGTAACAACGTTTTGGCCATGTTGGATATGCATCTGATATTGACATTGCTCGCACTGTTGTGCATGTCTGAAAAGCTTTTCAATCTGTACTTTAAGTTTATAATGCATTTTATTACTTTAAAGATTTTTTTATTTGTATTACACCTCAAGATATTGCTTCTGTAATTTGAAAAATATTTTAGAGAAAGATATGTCAAACCATGAATTGTGTAAAACTGTAGCGAATTTAGGACTTAGAAAGTTTCAGTATAACAACTGAGATATATTAATTTGACTAAAGAAAGATGGATACTGGAGATCAAGGTCTATTCCTTATATCAAAATTATAATATGGTAGGTTAACTTTCACTATTTTAAAAATATTTTTTGTATTATTGCTATTATTTTATTTACCTCACATTCGCATTTGTTGGCATATATATGAACGTATGCATCACATACCCACACTATATTCATCTGTATGTATTATGTCATGCCA
The DNA here is from genome assembly GCA_017893485.1 of Hemerocallis citrina. Taxonomy (NCBI): domain Eukaryota; kingdom Viridiplantae; phylum Streptophyta; class Magnoliopsida; order Asparagales; family Asphodelaceae; genus Hemerocallis; species Hemerocallis citrina. The sequence goes on from CM030365.1 coordinate 221,440,961, forward strand.
CCATACCCATGACCTTTTTTTCGTATCATTTCCATAGTTGCCCTATCGTGTCATGTCCACAAGGTTCTGAATGGCAGGTATCTGTAATGTTGCCGAGAGAAGTTCGACATCAGATGAGGACTGTCAAGGACATATGGGGGGCTTTTGGTATATGTTAAGAAGTGATGATAAATGATAATAGATGTTCTAACTGTGATTATATAACTTTTAGATTCATCTAATGTCATCATTATAATATGGGAAACTCAAATTAATTACAAAGGTCGTTTACTTAATATCACATGCAATACATAATGAAATGCTATAAACATAAAGATTCATCAAGAAAGTTTTCATAATGATTTTGCATTGTCAATAAGAGCATCCATAGTTGTGTATGCTATAAAATGCATATATGCATAAATAGAAATAGCATATTGTTATTTTGATGCAGTGGTGAAATGACAAAATATAGCAAAGTTAGAGAAAATTTGAATGGATGTTTCGTCCCACTAAAAATGTTAATTTTTTATAATTTTTAAATGAGCAAAACTCTCGGTCATCCGGGAATTTTGTTTGTTTTGTAAATTTCCCCCCTATATTTTAGTTGTTAGTTTAGGATAAACCCATAGAAAATCATGTCATTCAATCAATAATCCATAGAAAATCCAACGGTCCCAATCAATAATCCATAGAAAATCATATAAAATTCAACCCATAAAATTCCAAAAAAGTCAAAAAAAATTAAAAAAACCACTGGACGAAACATGTTGTTTCGTCCGTGGTTTTTTTGTCCTTTTCCGGGAGTATTTTTAATTTTTAAAAAAGCTAATTTTGTTAATTTCGTCGGACGTCCGATCCCAAAAAAATATTATAAAATATTTGGGACAAAACTTGATGTTTCGTCCTCTATAATATGCATATTGCTATATCTTCTCTCAAATATAGCATTCTCCTGTAGCGAAAAGGGAATAATATGCATATATAGCACATGACTGCAGTGCTAAAAAAGCTAAAATATGCATATTATCCATATATAGCAGATGACTGTGGATGCTCTAACGATAGGATAATATAGCACAACAATTTGTAAGTCATACAACTCCAAATTTAAAAACTTTTGTAAGTCAAATCCAGTTTGAAAATAATAGCCCGCCTTAATTTTAAATCTGTAACTGTTTCCTCAAACATGCTGTTTATCAATGTCAGATATAAGTTGACACAGTGCTGACTTTGGGTTGAAAATGACATGTGATTTTTTTCCTGCTTTCACATCACTTTCAGTTGGCCTAACATTAAATCTCCAAATTTCATTTTTCATAGGTACTGTAGATGCAATTATACTTCACAAAGTACTAAAATAGCACATTTAACTGAGGGCATTATTCTCATTGATTTAGGTTTTTTGCTCCAACTATCCTTTTTTTGGCTTCTGAAGGTCACATACTTCACATCTTATGCTTGTCTACTGGTAAGGTATACCTGAATTTACATTCCCCCTTCACAAATGCATTCTCAATCACATTTTTAGATGCATTATTGTATTTGGTTTGGCAAAAGAAGCCGAAATCTAATGAACAAATATGATCACTTACATAAATGGCCATATCCACAATGGACAGAGTAAAGAGGATAGATTGTTGTATCTTATGGCTTTGGTTCTTCTATATATTACCGTTCACCATTTTCAAAATACCAATTCTGGACATTTGAGCTCGACGTTTTTTTTTTTTGACTTAATAGGATAGAGTCGTAGGCTCCAGCCTTATATATATATATATATATATATATATATAGAAACAAGTGACACAATATCCTCCAAGTTCAACCCCATCGAAGTACACGTCCAAGTTCAACCCCATTGAAGTACACGTAGCAAAACGAAAGACCACTAGCACAAGAGAGAAAACGTAGAACAAGAACATCATAGTAACTACATGGTTGAAAGCTTGCTACAAGAGAAAGAACATGACACATGAGTATATATATATATATATATAGAAACAAGTGATACAATATCCTCCAAGTTCAACCCCATCGAAGTACACGTAGCAAAACGAAAGACCACTAGCACAAGAGAGAAAACGTGGAACAAGAACATCATAGTAACTACATGGTTGAAAGCTTGCTACAAGAGAAAGAACATGACACATGAGCAGCCATCGCACCACAACAAGAGCCAACCAAGAATTCCAGCACCGAGCATCCGGAGACATGGCAGCATAATGGCTGAAACAAGAGTAATCACGCAGTACGAGGAAGTGACAGCGAACAAACAACAGCTACTAAAAGCAACAAAATCTAGCAACCAGAACTACCCAAAACCTCACCACCTCAGAAAGCAATAGCCAGGCTGATAGCAGTGAGAAGGAAAAATGAGACTTAGACCACGATAATAGGGTTACAACATCAAAATCATCCAAGATAGGCATGAGATCAGCACTGCATCAACAGAAAACAGGAACTGGAGAAAATCAGCACAGTTATGGTAAACTATTCATACCCTGTTGAATAAGAGATGACACAACAATATCAAGATTATAGAGTTTAAGAGACTCCCTTTTATAAGGCGGGAGAATCTCCGCCTACAAATGAGCAAAATACAAAACACCATCAATCAAACGATCAATTGCAAGGGATTTGTTAGTCAAGATTCTATTGTTTCTTTCCTTCCATATGACCCAAATTAGAGCCATCATAGTAATGTCCCAAGATAATCTGAACGAGCGTTTAATACGCTTGTTCCTCCAACTACTCCACAACAAAATCTTGGAGCCTGGTTTACCCCGCACATGCCACACACTCTTGCATATGAACCAAATCGGTTGGATAGAAGAACATTGAATAAAAAGATGGTTATTCGACTCATGTTGAGTTCTGCAAAGCAAACATTTCTGACCCAAAGCCAGATTCCTTTTGTTCAGAATATCAACAATAAGTAGCTTGTTGTGAACCGCCAGTCAAACCAGAATTCTAGCTTTAAAAGGAGCAATATTTTGCCAAATATGTTTGTAAAAATGGGAGACGACACCCCCATTATTAAGAAAAGTATAGAACGATTTAACCGTGAAGGTACCGGTGTTAGACCACTGCCATCAGATGTCATCTCCCGCTTGCCATTGGAATGACCCCAACAAGACCGGGAGGCGGATATATTCGTATTGTTATTCCAGTGAAGGAGATCTTCTAAAAGGGATAAGCCAGTAAGGTTATTATGAACAATAAGATAAGAAGCCACAATTGCATTTGGATTAGAAGCTAGATGAAATAGCGAAGGAAAATGAACCGCAATTTTATTGTTACCGATCCATAAGTCTAATCAGAATCGAACGGTCGAACCATTCACACAAATTTTCTGAAGACCGCATTTGAAAGATTCGACTTCCAAATTCCTTTCCAAAATGGGGATGCTTGAATAGGCAATTTGGAATTCAGGTCCCAGACCTTCTTTCATTTGTAATACTTATTTCTCACCAGTCTACTCCAAGTGAGATCATCCCGCTTAAGCACCTTCCATAACCATTTGCCAAAAAGTGCAAGGTTCTGGTGCCTCAAGTCGAGAATCCCTAAACGAAGCCTCTTCCAGTTACAAAGATGTTTCCCAATAGAGTGGGTCGATACGCTTAATAACCCAGGAGGGAACATAAAAATAGGACATTATGTATAAGGGGATAGATGAGAGAACGAAGTTGATCAGAATGAGTCGACCACCCCGAGACATCTGCCGACCTACCCATACGTTGACTCTGGACTCAATTTTATCAATCATGGGCATCCAATCTTCCTGTGGAGTTTGCCCCATCTCAAAGGAACCCTGAGGTAGTTAACAGGAAAAGAACTTGAAGAACTGTTAAAGAAATTATCGATCTCAGTTTGTCTATTATTAGAAACTCCAATAACGGATGATTTGTTAAAGTTAATGCACTCTCAAAAAGATAAAGAAGAAGCTTCGGATTACGGAGCGTCGGACCGTTAGGTTTAGCGAAGAGGATGGTATCGTTTGCATATTGTAAGTCGAGCTCGACGTTGATTAAGCATACTTGTGAACTTTAGCCATATAAATCTGAATTCTAGGGTGTTCTATTTTTTGTATTCAAAGTTGAAAGTAAAAAAATATTAATAAGTATTAAATTCTACTGAAATTTTACATAATTTAAACTTGTATTTATTGGAAAAGCTATACTATATAAATACAGAGTTACTTAAATTAACAACAAGACAACTTTCTGGACATGCATATCTTTTATTCAGCATAGTCTAAGAGAGTTGGTCCAGCTCTTTAGTGTTTATTATATATGATAACACTTGATCAATAATTGAAATTAAAATCGCCTTATATGGTCCCTTAGCTAACGTTGTCGAAGGAAGTAGGCGCACATGGAAGCGAGGAGGTAGCCCAACGAAAGTGTCACTTAGCTTCTGGGTATATATAAAAAAAAATTAAGAAAAGAGAAGTAGAAAAGGATGAAATATGTTGATCTTATACCATACTGGCTGCATTCTCCTCTTTTCACGCTTCCTGTGCTACCCTTTAATGCCTGTTGCTACTTTTTGTTTTTGTTTGTTTTTGTTTGTTTTTGTGTCTGTTTTTTGTTTTTTGTTTTTGTTTTTGTTTTTTTTTTTGAAGAAAAAGTGGAGCAGGACAATCCCTTTCGCTATTTTTTTCTTGATGCTGCTATTATTAATTGGTGATAAATTGGTATTAATTCTAATGTTACCACTAAATTCAAAACCTTCGAACTCATCCTCTCTCACTTAAATGTCTCAAGAGTTCAACCTAACCTAATCCCTCTGACTGGTGATACTAAGAGACATCAGTTGGAAAGATGGGAGGTGCAAGAGGCAGGAAGGTGGATGTTCTTTAAGTTAAGTATTTTCTTTCATTGAAAGTTAATAAGGTGGTGGTACTTGTCCTGCTTGGGCTAACTCTGCTTATGCAGTGGCTTTTCACAATACTACCTGAATAGAGTTGAATGGAGAAAATCCCAAAACATAGCAGATAGACTATCTTGTTGTATACTTTGGAGTTATACGTTGGTGCAAATATTTTCCTTTGTATTAACTTAAAGGTTTATTGGGTGATAAAGCTGGGTACTTAAACAATACAAAATTGATTGATTAATTTATCGAAACTGGCCAATTAGGTTCTTGCTCGTGGAGATGCTTTACACAAATGAATATTATAGGCAATGTATGATTGATAGGGTATATTCTTGTTTCTGATTTGCTTGTGTATGGAGTATTTTCATCTAGATAATCAAAAAAGCGGTTATTTGGGTGAAGTATACTTAACCTTCTACTAACTATTAATTAATCATTTAAAGAACATTATCAATTATTCAAGTAAAGGGTAAAACGGATCAGAAAGCCATAATAGATGGTCTATGGATAATTGTGGTTTACGGATCCATAAGCTACTCTGATTATACCTCTTTAATAGCTCTGATTAGTTATAGTTTGACCAACCACCTCGGTACCTCCCAATAATTCTAAACCCTACACTACCAACCTAGGCAGTTAAAATCGGTTTTTGGGACTAATCGGTTTGGGAGCGATTAGTGATTAATCGATTAATCGGAAAATAATTGCGGATTAAATTGGAAAAATCCTATGTGTGTGTGTATGTACATATATATATCTATATAATAAAACACAAAGAAAGCTATCAAGTGGCTCTCTTTCAATCCCCTCAAAAATTAAAGGTCCAGATCTAACCTCACAAAATATATTTTCCCCTCCAAAAGTTTCCCTCCAAAACTCAAATTCAAATCCCCAACACAAAACAACTCCTATATTTATTTAATTTTCTCTCTCTTTCCCTCCCTCTTCTATTCAAAAAATTAAGAAAATAAAAATTTTAAAAATTTTTAGAAAATAAAAAATTAAAAAACTAAAAAAATTAAAAATTTAAAAACTTTAAAAATAATTCAAAAAAATTCAAAAAAATCATATAATATGTTTTTTGCTGGACCCCCAAAAATTTCTGATATAATATGTTTGCTATTTCAATTAATTTGCTGGACATCCAAAACTATTTTATATGATCAACAAGGTGCATTGTTCCGAAGACGTGCCGTAGGCACGTGTCAACGGGCAAACCTAGTATATATATATATATATATATTAAAAAATGATATATCCTCATTATGTAATAACCCTAAACCCTAATATAAAACTATTATGAGATTATTAAATAGGAACATATAGCTATAGAGAAAAAGAAGAGAGTACTTGGTTTGTGCTGAGTTTGAATTTTGGATATGGGTATATATATATATATATATATATATATATATATATATATATATATATATATATTAAAAAATGATATATCCTCATTATGTAATAACCCTAAACCCTAATATAAAACTATTATGAGATTATTAAATAGGAACATATAGCTATAGAGAAAAAGAAGAGAGTACTTGGTTTGTGCTGAGTTTGAATTTTGGATATGGGTCGGGTCGGTTCCAGCAAACAAAAACAATCTGGGCAGGTTTGGGTTTGCTCGAGGAAGAAGAAGAGAATCGGTTTGGGTTTGGGCTAGCACGAGAAAGAAAAAGAAAGCAGTGACGGGTCGGGCTTGAGTTTGCACGAGGACCAAAAGGGGTTTGAATTTTGAATTTGGATTTGAGTTTGGGCCGGATTGAGCCCAAATAATGCAAACGAGCATGAAAATTGAAGGAGAGGATTTAATCGGTTAATCGGCCACTTAAAATCAGCCGATTAACCACGTCGGCCGATTATACCCGATTAAATCGCTAACTATTGAAATATTGAAAATCGCTTAGCCTCCGATTAGCGATTAATCGGATTTTAACTGCATAGCTACCAACCGAGAATATTATTGAATTCCAACAAACAGAAGATTGGCTGTTATAAGGGAGAATGTAAGGGAATTGACAAGTGATATGGGGCGCATTTTGAAGGATTAGAATATTTAAAAAGGAGAATTTCCTATCCAAGACAACAGAATAGGGGTAGGATTCATGGATCTAAAATCAGCTTTATAGCCATGTTGATGGTGTTCACGATAGATGGACACGATCCTATGTTTAGATGCTAAAATCACATCATTTGATTTTTATTAGGGTTAATAATACTGAATTTTTAATCAAAGCAATAGCTTGCTATCTCTTCTAAGTGCTTTAGGTGTTTTTGCAGGAAATGCTGAAGGGAAGGGAAATATCCGAAAGGAAGAGCTATACCAGGCATGTGCAGCTTTTAAGGTGACTAGGTCTGTACAAGTTCTAGGAGACCATACTAGTAATCTATCTCTAGCATTCATTTTAATGTTATTTTTTGCAGGTTCCACCTCAACAAGTTAAAATCTTGGATCATCCAAAATTACAGGTAGATCAAAGTTACTGTCTGCCTCAAATGAAAACTCAAGACTATTATCCTGTTTTTGATTAATTCCTTAATACTTGTAGGATGGATTTGGCCATCACTGGGACCATCAATTAATATCAACCATTGTCGAAGAGGAAATCAAAATGTGCGGTACTGACTTGGTAAGACCTTCTATTGCCTTGATAGACATTCCATATATATATATCCAGTATGATATACCCATAGGTATAGCTTTTGAAGATCTGTGTCTACTTGTGTCTTTTACGGTTTTACCGATTTAGTGCCTCAATATTATGGTCCCTTCTTCTTGTCTGAATTGCATAATGTCTAATATCATTAATCATTATTGTTACGATTATATAACATACTGAGTATCAAACCCCTATACTCATTGAAGTATAGCCTGCTAGAATTGAGTATCAAACCCCTTGCAATAAATGATTAAGTACTTTGTGGAACTTGGAAGAGTCAAAAGATATCCTTTTATCTTGAATTTTGTTATCTTTCCTTTTGTTAATATCTATGCTTCATTATTTCTCGAAACCTCTTTCTCATCTTGATTTATTTCACTTTTATTTATACAAGAAATATTCGTAAATTTAATAAATTTCTGGAAATTTTAGTAATTTATGGGAGGCTTTAATGTTCAAAAAGCCCCACCCAGTCTTTTGAATGCCTATTTACAAGTCACTCTGTGCCATTGCAAGCTTTGTATTTTACTTTGTTATGCATAACTGTAGCGCCCCGAGTTCCACACACTGGGAGCTCGTGACACTTACCCAGAATCTTTACTTCAATGGTACACAACACAGAAAAAATTACAGGAAATTAGAAACTTACATTGCGCAAGGAAACTTTATCCTACACTTGGATGCTTTCCGCAGCTCGAGTCTCCAGCTCCACGATCAGCGATCCTGCATTAGCAAACTGTGGGCACGTCAGTTGAATACAACTGACGCAACGCGGATGAAAACCACAATCTCCAAAATCCTCAACAATCAATATTTGATGCAGAAGAAAAATGTGAAAAGTCAAACCATAAGTGTCGGTGTATGTCATGATCTAGATTCTAATGCACAATTCATATGCACGCCGTGCTCTTAATCTAATGCAAACTTGATTTGAAAACGTATGCATCCCATACTACATACTCCCCAAATCGAGTTCGTATTCTCCAGATAATAGGGTTCAATCCCTCGTCATGCATCCTACTCTTGTACTCTTTCCTGTTTCTGACATTCATCTAGTGACTGGTAGAGTCTGCAGTACCTGCGGTCCATTTCCGCTCCTGCAGTCAGATCGTGGTCCTTCTCCACTCTGAACGGCAGTGATCACCCTGTTCGTTCAGATCATGGTCCTTCTCCACTCCGACAGGATCGTGGTCCCTCTCCATTCCCGGTCAGGCCTGTGATCATCAGCTCTGCCGGAATCATGGTCCTTCTCCACTCCTGCCCCTACCAAAGTTATTATGAACATAAGGCGAATCGATAGGGCCACCCCTACTCCGCCCGGAGACTTAGAGTTACACTCTTGCCCCTTGTTCGTATTTAAACAACATAGAACCTTAGGTGGATTTGGAGGGTCCATTCCCTAATTTCCACCATACAGTCCTTATCACTAAATCCCAGAAATTAACAGACGAGACCACGTCGCACGTGTCCCAGACGAGACCACGCCGCACGTGTCCCCTTGACAGGAGAGTACAACGCCCAACTAGTGCATGTCCTTACCAATTATCCTAGTTTATTTCTTAATTCACCAACTCAACAAGTCTCATCTAAATTTAATTGGGTTCAACTTAGCTTCCAATCTTGCTAAGAAGTTGGCCCAACATGCACGACACTAGTGCACTCAATGTGCACTAAACATTACCATATGCAAATATCCAAGTATGCATACCCGCATACACATGTATACGGTATTCCATCGGTCACCATATTCATTCCTATAATCTCTTCTATACCACCAATAGTTCTTTACTACAATCTACTTAATCTTGTCATGAGCTTTTTATTAGCTAAGCATGCAACTACAACCACTAAGCATATTACCACAAGTGTGTGGTTTCATGCAATCACATCAATTTAATCATTCGAGGAGTAATCTTTTATACTACATTGTAACTATGCTTACTAACACAAAACTAGTAGTTTACTACCAATGTATGTTTACTAACCATAAACAATTGGTTAGCAATTGGGTTACTACGGGGCCAAGTCTACATTTCTAACTTTCTAACTTCTCACTATCATGGCATTCTAGCATTCTATTCTACTAATTTACTACCTTACTAACATATTAACTTACTAACTTACTAATCATTTCAACTAAGCTTACTAATATTATTAGCACAATGCTAGTAGCTTACTATCAATGTAAAGTTACTAATCGAGATACTAACTTACTAATCTTTTCAACTATAAGCATTAAAACATAAAAATTTAGTTAGACAATTTACACTACAACATCATAAAATCACATCTTTATGTTCAATAATAATCAATGCAATCTATCATGCCCAAGACATGGTTTTTATTCATGCTTTTGCATAAAAGATTCGTCTTTCACACTTATACTATCATTCTTAACACAAAGAACAAACCTTTATTCATTCACTAGTATATTTATGCATACACAAGTAAACACTCACTAAAATTTCTAGCAAACATCAATCATTTATCCATATATGAAGAGAAATAATAATAATAATAATACAAGAGGTATGAAGAATACCCACTTTCTTTTGTTTGCAAGCTTCAAGTTGCTACTTCTCCTTCTTGCACCTTTAGTCTTCTTGACTTCTTGCTCCAATTGAAAAGTAGTAGTAGAGTGGTATAGTAGTAGTAGTAGGAGTTAGTTGTAGTTAAGTAGTAGGAATAGTAGTAGTAGAAGTTGTAGTATTAAGTACTAGTAGTTGAAGTAGTAGTAAGTAGTAGTAATTTTATAGAAAAAGAGAGAAGAAAAGGAAGTTGCTGCTGGTTTGTTGCCTATTTGCTGCTGTCGGCAGTGAAAAAAAAAGAAGAAGAGAGAAGGAGAAAGTGTGGGAGAGTAAGTAGTAGTAGGTAGTAATGGTAGAGTATAATACACATGTATATATATAGAAAAAGAGGGGACAAAAACTGATATTACTGCTGGCTGCCTGCAGAAAGAAGGAAAAAGAGAGAAGAAGAGTAGTGTGGAATGGTGTAGAAGGCTTAGGTGTCCCTACTTTTTGCACATAACCCCTCATACTTTATGAAATTGCACTTAAGCCCTAAATCTTATTGGATTGGGCTTTAAGAAAGAAAGTATTGGGCTTTTTAAAAGGAAGCATACTAGGTTCTTTAAAAATATAACTATACTAACATAAAATAAATAAGTGTAGTGTATGAAAAATAATAATGTCAATGCATACATATATATATACATACATACATATATATATATATATATATATATATACATACATATATATATATATATAACAATGTATATATAGTAAGGATTTTAGGGGTATTACATCACTCCCCCCTTAGAATAGTTCCGTCCTCGGAACTATACTAGTGGAGAGGATCAAACACCCAGAATAACATCATAACATACCCATCTCAAAACAAAACATCATATTTAATTTAACACTTATCATCCAAATACACACGGAGTACATATAGAAACCTTCATACTTCTAGTCACAACCAAAACAAATTACATTACACCCGTCAGTGCCTGTGACGACCCACATCTTCCTTCTCAGCATCCACTTCAGTCAGTGTGAAAGTACGTCCCTGACGGAAGAGCTTCTTCCCTTGATCATTATTTTTCTGTTCTGAATTACTGTTGTTCCTTTGCAGTTGTGGGCATTTTGGCCTGACGTGCCCAACCTTTCCACAATTGAAACATGTTCGTTCACTATCCTGAATCTTATTCCTTGGGCATTGGGATTTAACGTGTCCTCGCTCTCCACAGAGGAAACACTTCACTGACTTGACGGCTTCTATATTGGTATTAGACTTTTGAAATTTCTGGTTCGGGCCTTGCTCCATGAAATCTGTGGTTGGAACAGATCGCTTTCCTTCATTCTGATTCCCGTTTTTCTCATGGGACTGCTTGTTTTGGTTCATATCCATCTCCGTTACTGCAGCCCGTCGAACTAGCTTATCAAACCTACGAATGCATAAAGGCACCATCCTTGACCTCAGTCCAGGTCGAAGACCCTGCTCAAACCTTTTAGCCTTCTTAACTTCATCCTGAACCATTTCCGGGGCGTATCGAGATAATTGTGTAAACTTGGTTTCATATTCTCGTACTGTCATACTGCCCTGCCTCAAATTGATAAACTCCATAGCTTTTTCTTCTTGGACGTCTAGAGGGAAGTAATGTTGTCTAAATTCTTCTAGAAAGTCTTCCCATGCAATTGGTTCATCACTCATGCCCCGCTTGACTGATTGCCACCACACTCCTGCGTCTTTTTCTAAAAGGATAGTTGCCAATGTAACTTTGCTTTCGTTTGGTGTTTTAAGTACGTCAAACACAATCTCCACCTGACGAATCCAATCGTCGGCTGTCGTTGGATCTGCGTGGCCATCAAATACTGGTGGTTTCATTCTTCTAAAAGACTCCACCATCTTGACGTGGTTAGCAATGGTGTCGCCTGCATTCCTTTCTTGGGTTCCTGGTGGTGGTGCGATATTTCGGCTAGCCTCCATAAAAGTCCCCATTATGCGATATACCCGCGCAATCTCTGCTTCGATATTAACGTTGACATTATTAACTCCACTACCTTCACCTTCAGTCCTCCTGCTGTTGCCACCTCTGCTCCTTTGATAGACTCTTCCGTCACCCTCGGTCCTTCCGTTAGTGTCATCTTCATTTCTTCCTGACATCCTTCAAAAATAAGAAAACATAGATAGGGGTTAGTTCTGGATATAGGGAGATCATAAACATAGGCTGGATGTACAACAATATGAATCATGATCGTCCTAATCCAAACTAAACCTGACTTTAACTGGGGCATCAAAGTCTAATTTCCTGCTATGTTGGTACTACAATTTGAAGTTTAGCTCTGATACCACTTTGTAGCGCCCCGAGTTCCACACACTGGGAGCTCGTGACACTTACCCAGAATCTTTACTTCAATGGTACACAACACAGAAAAAATTACAGGAAATTAGAAACTTACATTGCGCAAGGAAACTTTATCCTACACTTGGATGCTTTCCGCAGCTCGAGTCTCCAGCTCCACGATCAGCGATCCTGCATTAGCAAACTGTGGGCACGTCAGTTGAATACAACTGACGCAACGCGGATGAAAACCACAATCTCCAAAATCCTCAACAATCAATATTTGATGCAGAAGAAAAATGTGAAAAGTCAAACCATAAGTGTCGGTGTATGTCATGATCTAGATTCTAATGCACAATTCATATGCACGCCGTGCTCTTAATCTAATGCAAACTTGATTTGAAAACGTATGCATCCCATACTACATACTCCCCAAATCGAGTTCGTATTCTCCAGATAATAGGGTTCAATCCCTCGTCATGCATCCTACTCTTGTACTCTTTCCTGTTTCTGACATTCATCTAGTGACTGGTAGAGTCTGCAGTACCTGCGGTCCATTTCCGCTCCTGCAGTCAGATCGTGGTCCTTCTCCACTCTGAACGGCAGTGATCACCCTGTTCGTTCAGATCATGGTCCTTCTCCACTCCGACAGGATCGTGGTCCCTCTCCATTCCCGGTCAGGCCTGTGATCATCAGCTCTGCCGGAATCATGGTCCTTCTCCACTCCTGCCCCTACCAAAGTTATTATGAACATAAGGCGAATCGATAGGGCCACCCCTACTCCGCCCGGAGACTTAGAGTTACACTCTTGCCCCTTGTTCGTATTTAAACAACATAGAACCTTAGGTGGATTTGGAGGGTCCATTCCCTAATTTCCACCATACAGTCCTTATCACTAAATCCCAGAAATTAACAGACGAGACCACGTCGCACGTGTCCCAGACGAGACCACGCCGCACGTGTCCCCTTGACAGGAGAGTACAACGCCCAACTAGTGCATGTCCTTACCAATTATCCTAGTTTATTTCTTAATTCACCAACTCAACAAGTCTCATCTAAATTTAATTGGGTTCAACTTAGCTTCCAATCTTGCTAAGAAGTTGGCCCAACATGCACGACACTAGTGCACTCAATGTGCACTAAACATTACCATATGCAAATATCCAAGTATGCATACCCGCATACACATGTATACGGTATTCCATCGGTCACCATATTCATTCCTATAATCTCTTCTATACCACCAATAGTTCTTTACTACAATCTACTTAATCTTGTCATGAGCTTTTTATTAGCTAAGCATGCAACTACAACCACTAAGCATATTACCACAAGTGTGTGGTTTCATGCAATCACATCAATTTAATCATTCGAGGAGTAATCTTTTATACTACATTGTAACTATGCTTACTAACACAAAACTAGTAGTTTACTACCAATGTATGTTTACTAACCATAAACAATTGGTTAGCAATTGGGTTACTACGGGGCCAAGTCTACATTTCTAACTTTCTAACTTCTCACTATCATGGCATTCTAGCATTCTATTCTACTAATTTACTACCTTACTAACATATTAACTTACTAACTTACTAATCATTTCAACTAAGCTTACTAATATTATTAGCACAATGCTAGTAGCTTACTATCAATGTAAAGTTACTAATCGAGATACTAACTTACTAATCTTTTCAACTATAAGCATTAAAACATAAAAATTTAGTTAGACAATTTACACTACAACATCATAAAATCACATCTTTATGTTCAATAATAATCAATGCAATCTATCATGCCCAAGACATGGTTTTTATTCATGCTTTTGCATAAAAGATTCGTCTTTCACACTTATACTATCATTCTTAACACAAAGAACAAACCTTTATTCATTCACTAGTATATTTATGCATACACAAGTAAACACTCACTAAAATTTCTAGCAAACATCAATCATTTATCCATATATGAAGAGAAATAATAATAATAATAATACAAGAGGTATGAAGAATACCCACTTTCTTTTGTTTGCAAGCTTCAAGTTGCTACTTCTCCTTCTTGCACCTTTAGTCTTCTTGACTTCTTGCTCCAATTGAAAAGTAGTAGTAGAGTGGTATAGTAGTAGTAGTAGGAGTTAGTTGTAGTTAAGTAGTAGGAATAGTAGTAGTAGAAGTTGTAGTATTAAGTACTAGTAGTTGAAGTAGTAGTAAGTAGTAGTAATTTTATAGAAAAAGAGAGAAGAAAAGGAAGTTGCTGCTGGTTTGTTGCCTATTTGCTGCTGTCGGCAGTGAAAAAAAAAGAAGAAGAGAGAAGGAGAAAGTGTGGGAGAGTAAGTAGTAGTAGGTAGTAATGGTAGAGTATAATACACATGTATATATATAGAAAAAGAGGGGACAAAAACTGATATTACTGCTGGCTGCCTGCAGAAAGAAGGAAAAAGAGAGAAGAAGAGTAGTGTGGAATGGTGTAGAAGGCTTAGGTGTCCCTACTTTTTGCACATAACCCCTCATACTTTATGAAATTGCACTTAAGCCCTAAATCTTATTGGATTGGGCTTTAAGAAAGAAAGTATTGGGCTTTTTAAAAGGAAGCATACTAGGTTCTTTAAAAATATAACTATACTAACATAAAATAAATAAGTGTAGTGTATGAAAAATAATAATGTCAATGCATACATATATATATACATACATACATATATATATATATATATATATATACATACATATATATATATATATAACAATGTATATATAGTAAGGATTTTAGGGGTATTACAATAACTAATATGGGTATGTGGCTATGGCCTTCCACAAAAATAAAATAAAATAAAATAAAATAAAATAAAATAAAATAAAATAAATATGGGTATTTTTGTTGAGCCCCCTTGCTGCAAGTTTTATGATCACTTCCACTAGCCTATCCTTTCCTCATAAAAGAGAGAAAAAAAGATTGGCGTGCCACTTGATAAATCTTCATAAGGGATGGACAGAAGCAGTACCATTGATTTGCAAGCGCTCCCAACTTCCAACAGTAACATACACAAGAGAAAGTTTACTTCAGATAATAGATGTTCCTTGTTATTTGTTGGTCCTTGTATGATCAATATAATTTCTCATTAAATTATCATACTATTTATAAACTTTTATGTGCTACAACGATGCGAGTTGTGGATATTTTTATTATATGTAGTTTCTGATACAATATCTACATTGTGGCATTTTCAATCCATGTAAGTCCACTATTTTGATTTTGGGCAGTTTTAAAATCTGAATTATGCATAAAATCTGGGAATTATGAACCCCTTCAACAATATCTACTACTATGTTGTAGTAGGGAGCCTAAGTATGCCCACTTACCTCCTCAATTGGTTGGGGTTGTTGGACCTATCATGGATGCCTCATCTGAACTGTTTTCCTTTGTAGGCTGTAGCTAGAGTTGAACATTCTAATTTAGTTGGGTAAGGATGGTCAAGGACTCGAGCTTCAAGTTAAACGTTCCCACCTTGAAGAAAGCATAGTTAGTGGGAAGCAAAAAATCAGGTGGTTATTAAGTTCCTTCTAACCATATTGATGATTAATCATGCACAAGTGTCTTTTCCTTTTACGTAGATTTCTTTTTCCTGATCTTCCTATAGTAGATAATTACAATAAGAACAAAAAACTCATTAAAGTCACATAAGGCTAAATAATTGGGAAAGGCTACAATGATAATGATTTAAGATTATGTAACTGGATAAGGCTATATGATGATCATGGTGGTCAAATATGTTCAAAATGAAAGCAGGTATATTTAAATATGTGAGAGATATCTTAGGATGCCTATAAATACAGGATTGCCTAAAATCTACAGAAGGGCTATTTACCCCGGTTGGAGATGGTGTGGAGAGATGCAATAAGGTGGTGCAGTTTGTAGTAACTATCTCGTTCACAAAGAGAAGCTTCTTAGGACTTCCCTAATTTGTTGTAGAAGCTACTCCCCTTGTATGAGCTGTGAAACTTGGAATATCCTTAACGGTACAAGTAACTTTGGATAGTGAGAAGTGAAGTTTCGATGGCTTTATGGGGGCATATATATATATAAACCTGGCAATGGGTGCGAGTCAGGTAGTGTATGGGTCGCCATGGGTCTGGGTCAATACGGGCTAGGTAAAAAAGAACTCGTTTTAAATGGGTCATAATTTTATCGACCCCGTACCCATACCCACGGGTACCCACCTTTTTTTTCTTAAAAAAAAAGAAAAGAAAATTAAAACTAAAAAAAACTAAATGAAAATATATATTCATAAGTAGAACCAACAACAGAATAATCGCAATCAAACAAAATGATTGTCTGAAACCAACAAATATAATCTCAAACAAACAAAATAACTTATCTTGGAAAATATAGACAGAGAAGTAGAACCAACAACAAAATAATTAGTGATGGGAGAGGAGGCGGCGGTGTCAGAATGGAGTAGGTTGCAGCGGCGGCGGCGCGATGGAGGTGGCAACCAAGGTGATTGACGAGAGGTAGAGAGGGGAAAAGAAGAAACATAGATCTAATTCTTAAATGGAATCTTACTCTTCAGGATTTTAGATTTTTTCGGTTTAGTAATTTGGGTATGGGTTATGGGTTATTAGGTTTGGGTGCATATAATAATTATTAATTAATAACTTAATAAATACGGGTACTCGCGGGCATATTTGACCCGACCATACATTGATGGGCTGGGTCGGGTACGGGTCAACCTCGTAAAATTTTCAAAATAGACATTTGTACTTGGCCCGTTCGAGTACTACCCACGTGTACCCAACCCGTTTTGCCTGGTGTATATATATGTATATATTGCCCCAACCCCTTTCTGATTTTCAAGTTCAACACTCGAAAATAGGTTCTCTTGGGCTGCTGGGCCCTCCAAATAAGCTACATTACCCTGAAATACCTCCCTACCGAATAAAATGGCTGAGAAAGGCGTGAAATGAAGTTTGTGAGGTTGTATGGGGATCTCCCACATACATGTAATTAAATTTGGGCCCTTTCCAACATACGGTTACTTGAGAAGAGGTACTTGAGAAGAGGGTCATCTAGGGCCTTATCAGCCCTTGCGAGCAGGCTACTGTTGCTGAAAATATTTCCCTACCAATTCAAGTGGTCCTGAAACATGAAAATGTAGTTTTGGGGATTGTATGGGGGTCTCCTTCATATATGAAATGCTATTCGGGCCTAGTTCGGCACTCAAAAAATAATAAACAACTTGTTTAGGCTCTTTTGAGATAATATACCCTGAAATACCTTCCGACTGATTCAACTGGTCCCTGAAGGTGAGAAGTTAAATTTTGGGTGTTGTTGGTGGAGTCTGCCTGATCCTATATAGTTTGAATGAGACCTTTCTCTTAAACCAAAGTGTGTTCTATTAATGTGGGAGATTCTCCTACCGTGAGAACTTGCTTCTTGCTTTGCAGGACCACTTGCATTGGTAGGAAGGTATTTTCGGGTACTACAACCTTCTTGAGGGGCCCAGAAGGCTCAGGAGAGTGTTTTTAAGTTTTTTGGTGCCAAAAAGCTTGAAACACATTTTTATATATGCGGGATATATTCCTACTTCTCGGATCGTTGCATATGCACATCTGTATAGAGATATGTATGTATGCATACAAATACATTACAAACACACATGTATGATATGCGATTGTGTCTGGCCATTACAAAGCCTGATAAAATGGGAACTAGTCAGATTAATGATGATGCGGCCGAAACCGAGTATATAAGTATGCTTCAGATTGATATTTTCTTAAATGAAAATGATATGGTTGAAACTTTATTCTTTGTTAATCCCAATTTTAAAAGGAATAAACAACTTTCTCCCAACCATTCATGTGTCTGTCTGCATGGGGATATGACATGATTGTCGCTTTTGGTATCATTTGCTTATATGTATTCCTTTTATATTTAGTGGAGATTATATAATTAATTATATAATTAAGTCATAGAGATACCAATTCTTAGAATTCTGTGTTTTATCTATTGTTGTTAATTTCGTTAATGATGAAGGATTCAGGTGTACCAGTATGTTTGTTGATAGTTGATGGAATCCCTTATGCAAGTTTCAGTTTCAGAAATGATTTGCCCCCCTGTTTATCTCGTATGTGATATGCATGTATGATTTTGCATCTCTATATTATGTAGAATGACTAGTCCTCAGTAAAATGTTCTTAAAAATCATTTTTCCGAATGCTATTATTCACATAGTTTATTTCCTTTCAGATAATCACATTTGATAGATTTGGTGTTTCGGGTCATCAGAATCATCGTGATGTTCATTACGGAGTATGGTCAGTACTTCGTAATAAATCTAAATATTCTAGTTACCTGCAGGTTGACTTTTCTTTTCATTGTTCTATTATATGTCAAAAGTTTTCCTTTTTATTATTTTTTGGCCTATAGAGTATACTTGGCCTTGACATCCTCTTTATAAATCCGTGAGTGTTATTAGTTTCTCGTCTTTGTTGTTTTCCTTTGCTGGGAAGAGCTTGTCTTCATTAGGTGTTTGTGCATGTACTCATGTTTGGTCACCCACAGCTTACACTTTATTAAAATACAATCAATACAAATGTCAGTATTATGACTATTATACAATTCGCTTATTGTGTGAGTTTGGTTATAACCATTTTGTGGATATCTTAAATTTTTATTTTCGATAGAAGTCTAGGGAAGGACTTCCATATGCATGCGTATCGGTGTATATACATGCAGGAATTTCATGTACTGACATCCATCATGACCACCACCATCATCTTCCCCATCAAAATAGAGCTGGTTTTTCTGCCAATTTTAAACTTTTATTGTTGTATGCACTGATGCAAATACTATTCATGGTTTAAGGATTCGGCTGTGAAAAAATGGATTGGTTTCGGTTGTTTTCTATTGGTTTTGAAAGATACTGATTTTAAAACGGGAAAACTTAAAGAAGATCAAAATGAAAGGACAATTTTGTTGATTAAAAAAATGGAAAAACTTTCAACCAAAATTTGACAAATTTTTTAAAATGCAAAATAGTAATTCAAACCCAGTGCGGTTAAAAGGTAGGATGGGAAAAGGAGATCAAAAAGGAAGCACTCACCTTCTACAGCATTCTCAGTTCATCACAGCCGCTATATTTGACTGGAAGGGAGAGACAGAGATAAAGGGTTAGGTTTTTTCACCACCACCAATCTCAAAGAGAGAGAGAGAGAGGGATCAAAAGAGTCAAGATAGGTTACGGTTTTCTTTTTTTGCACCACTGCACCGCCCACACAGCAGGACAAGGTGGCCTGGCAAGAGAGAAAGAAAGGCTTAGGGAACTTAGGGTAATGAAGTGGTTCACTTTATGAGCATATAAATTGTAGTTAGATAAGGTCAAATTTTTAATGCATCTGACCTGACCAAAACTCTCTTCACTAATAAATATCAACAAGTACTACCTTTTGTCATCTTAGCCTTTGTAATTTGTATAATACTGAAAAGATATTTAATCAATTGACTCTTAAATTTTATAAATTTACAAGAGAACTGCTATTCTGATAAATTATTCTATATGTTTATGCTAAAACTAATTTACAAAACCAAAACCGGAGCTTGGAACAAAACCTATTGAAACCTTCTGAAACCTACGCCTCTTGGATATTTGGACACTACAAAACGAGTTTTCAAACTTTGGTGCTATTGTCTATTCTCAATCCTTGTTGGCTGTTGCAAAATGTTAACACAATAGCGAGAATACCTCTTCAGTACTGCAACAGCGACGACTGCAGACTGTGTCAATCTAAATCCTGTTAAATTTATCTATTTGCCAGGGACGGAGGTGGGACGAAAATTTAACTGGTGTTATTGATAATAATTTCTTAATGATGAACTTTCTTTAGCTGTAGAATTCTGTAGAGAGTTTTAGGCTGATTGCATTTAGCATGTCCAGAACATGTGAGAGACTACACATTCTGAAAAAGAAAATTCCCCTATTGTTTAAGTTTGAGTGGGTAGTTAATTTAGATTGGAGTTTTAAATATGTGCTTGAGAATAAATTGGATGGGTTGATATATCTTGTAGTTTTAAATATGGTTGAAACTTAAATTGAGGGCTGGATTTAAGTGGTTGGTTGATGAAGATTTGAATTTTAATGTTGAAATGCAGAAGTGGGTTGGTTGTCCGCAATTTACACAACCCCAAGTTTTAGTTGTAATATAAGAGATGTTAGGTATACTTTTCTGTTCTTAAATCCGTGGAGTGACAAGAATGATATAATAATGCATATGACAAGTGTTGCTTGCCTTCACATACCCAGGCTTGTAGGTTTGCTATGTGAAGGATCCTGGGTTGTAATACTGGTATTTTTTCAGGACGTGCAATTTGTGTATTTGGAGTGAGATGGTTAGGTAACTCTTTTGGAAACATAATTAATTATGTTACAGATAAGTGATACTAATAACCTTTCCTCTATTTTTTCCTTTTATCCAGTGCTTTTAAAAAAATTAAAAAATGACTATCGGTGATATTCTTTGTGAGGGCATCATATGGTCTGTGCATTGTAAATTCAAGTTCTCGTAGTTCATAAAATGCAACACAATGGAGGGAAGATGGGTTTTAGAGAAATATGCATCAGTGCAGTCCTTATTAAAAAGCGGTGTCGGTTGTCTTCTAAGGGCTAGAGTTTCAACTGTTGCAATTGGACATTAAGTGACATTATTGAAATTTCGCTGAAACAAATTAAATATTTTTTGTTGTCCTTGTCTTGTTGTTTTAAAAGTAGTCTTAACCAAATTGTCCAATTTGTGTCACATTTAATGAAATCACAAGATGTTATGTACTATTGCTTGGAATGGGAATGCATCACAGCTGATACCAAAGTAATTTGGTCCAGTAAATACATGCTACTTTGTTTTGCTTCCCTTAACAATATTTCTTAATGCCGTATTGATCAATGATATTTGGACCTTGAAGTTCATTATAGGTTTTGTTATTTAAGCTTGCCATCATATTTTCATTTTGAAACAATTCATCTGAATTAAAGTTTTATGTTGACTTTTCTGGTCATGGGAGTTATGCTTGGTGAACTAAATCAGGTCCAAAATAACATGTTATCCTTTTAATTGCTTGGAACATAGTACTTGTACTACTTTCTTGTTATGTTCATTAATTTCTTGTATGCTTATTTGCAAACAGCATGGCCCTGTTATGCTTGGTGAACTAAATCATTTTCCAAAATAACATATTTTGCTTTTAATTGCTTGGAATGTAGTACTTGTACTGCATTTTTGTTATGCTTAATTAATTTCTTGTATGCTTTTTTGCAAACAGCATGGCCCTGCACTCAGACCAACGCATTGAAGCCTGGGAACTTGTAAGACGTCTTTATATGATGCAACTTTATAATTTAGCTAATGAATTTCCTACCTAAAACAACATCTTTGTCCTTGATCTTCCGGGTGCATGACTTTATTTCTCCTAACAATCTTGTCTTCATAGTTCCCTCTATTATTACTTATGCTGGTATGCATACATTTTAGTGATTATAAATTACTACATTCCTAAAGAGCTGTTCTTTCTTCTAATTGCTAAGTTTAGAATCTTCCCATCGGTTTTCGACAAGATGAAGTATGTGGTCTTTGGACTTTGTCACTCTCAAAGTACTGGCTTCCAGTTGGTAGACTAGTGAAACTAGGGTACGTAGTAAATAGTAATGCTCATACATCGCATTGAGCTTAAATACAAACTAATTCATCAATTCTTCATATTAATTAATATTTAAAACGAAAGGAGGAAATAAGAAATAAAAAGAAACTTCCTGTTCTATTCATATGTAGCTAGTATCTTGAAGCTGAATGTTTAGTCTTACATTTGTTTATCACTTGCATTGACATGGACAGACAAGCACAAGGTGAAAGGGTAAAGCAAATAAGACAAAGTTTGGAGAAACGAACACGACAAATCAATATATTTTGACTACCTAATATGCTTTATGTTTGTATATAAGAGATAATTTATACTGCTTTCTTAACATTTTTACTATTATGACACAAGTAGGTACTCTGAAGCCAATCTAGGGGGTGTGAAGCCAATAGCATCATTAACTGTCTCATAATGGCATACTCCCATACTTAAATAGTGGTGGATAATATTTTTTGAAAATGGTTGAGATAAACACATGCATCACATGTGCAAATAATTTTAGTTAGATATGCCTTCGTACGCCCTCTGCATTTACTATCCCTTAATTGTACATTTTCAGATAAGTGCAAGTATCCTTCGTAAGTATAGCGGCCCTGTGGATATCTGGTTGTCCACACTATTTCAAGCTTACCAGCAAGGAAGAGTTTACTGCTTGATAAATAACTCGCCTCGCATAAGCTATCTTGCAATGGCTCAACATTATAGCCAATGGATTTGGTATGTGTTTAAGACTTGCAAGTAGTTTAGGCTGTTTAGCACTTGAGATATCATTTGATTTCCTTTTCATCCGTAAGTGTATTATGTAGCTAATGGTATTTTTAGCCTTGTTACTGGTTCTTATACTTATACTTAATGTAGTACATCAGTAAATGGTAATGACCTTACCCCAAAAAAAAGGAAAAGTGAATGATTATGTAGAAAACATTCTTCTAAATTTCATCATCATCCAAAAGTAGGTATTTAGTCTATCAAGTGTGGCAGAGGTCTTACTTCAATCAGATGTCGCAACGGTCCTAACAAGAAACCTCTTGCATCTTTTGGCTAAATCGTCTTATTAGAATGTTTGTGTCGAATCCACCCAAATGTAAGTCGTCTCTGCTATGTTGCTACGTTTCTGCAGGTTTCGCAAGTTATTTGTTCTCTTCTCCAGTTATACGTACATGAATACGCTCCACAAGATAAACATCTAGTCGCGGGGGGGGGGGGGAAAGTTTTTTTTGTACCTTCACTTGTAATTTGTTATGTTATTGTAATGATGAATTATTTTGAGATATGGAACTGGGGTAAGACTTAGTTGCACTGAATAACAAACGAAACTTGTAATTTCTTCTATATTAGAGAATTAAAGAACCATTAAATTCATTTACGTTTTGTTCGCCCATACTTGGAATGGGTGCTATTGTAAACATTGTTGTTATTGGCCATGGATGGAGTCAAAAGGTATCTCTCCATTCTTCCCCAAAATACAAGAAAAATTATTGAATCTTTATACCTGATCTATAATTTGATTACAATTCTAGCGCTGTAGTTGCAAATTTTTTAGCTTTTCTACTTGGTTGGTTACTCAGAAGTTGGTTGATTTGGGAAGAAAAGTTTTGTGTTTTGTTGTTGCATGGTACTAGTCAGGAGACTCAGGATATGGCACAAAATGCATGTATGGAAAACGATTGAATTATTTTTCAAGTAATTGTTATATTAAGTTTGATTGAATTGTACCAACTTGTGTTTTGACTAGGTTTTCTTTATGAGGGTGAATGAATGATGCTTGAATGTGACAGGAAATATGAGCCACACTCCTATCCAACTGAAAATCTACAGTTGATTTGTTTATTACTTAGTCTCTGAGAACTCTTCAAATTTTTCAACAGAAAATAATAATTCTGTAGTTGCTCACCAAACTCAATGCTTCTTCTCCATCACCAAAACCATGTATATTACTAGGCAGGTGGTTGTGTATAGCTTCAGGGTTGTGTTGCACGAGATTATTTGTTGTCGGAGGAATTTGAATTTTAACTCGGACCGGACAGCACAGCAATGGTGATAGGGCGCGCAAAAGAGTGCCTTATGTTGGGATATAAACTTGTACCCAATTTTTCAAGAGAGCGCAAAAAAGCACCAAAATTTTCAATATATATCTTTGCAATTTCGGGGCACAAATATGTTGGGATATAAACTTGTTGTTTATAGTTATGCAAAACAAAATAAAACAAAACAAGCACACCCAAAAGTTTGACATTTAGATTATCATAATTTTGCTCAAAAAAACTTCTTAGTATCACAATTGTTTTTTTATTAAAATATAATTTTATGCAAATTGACATTTGGCTGTCAGTGAGTATAAACAGACCAGGATTACACATTTCAACACCTTCACTCGATGGAAGAAGAAGATGGAGGCAACGGCATCGGTAATGGTGTTAGTCATCATCATCATCATCAACCAATCGGACATGAGCTCGAGCTCCGAATCGTTGAGGGGTTGCGATCTCCATCGAAATGGACGAAAGGGGATGAAGTTAAATTGTTTGGCGCGGGGTCACGTGTCGGTGCCGGGGGCAATTGAATTGGATTTTTGGGTTTCTCAGTCTTTTTTGTGCGTGCAAATTATGCTTTCAGGTGTGACACAATTCCCGCTCGTAAATCATAAGCTAGCTTGGCTGCAAGTGTCAGTTCCTCAAGAGTTCGAATTCCACTTGTAACATAAAATTTTATGATTGCATAACATCCAGAAGGAAAAAAAGATGAGACCTCCTCCCCCAACCTCAAACCACCAAGCCCCAACTTCTCCTCGATCCCAAAAGTTCAGGCGTGCGCTCTCCCCTGTGATGACCAAGCGTGGTAGGGAAGAAGACGAAGGGACCCATCATCACAAGCGTCAGGAAGGGCGCAGACGATGGTCGAGTAGAGAGCGAGAGGTTGCCAGAGAGTCGGCTCCCAGAGATAACAGAGCGCGATTCGAAGAGGAGAGAGGAAGCCATCAGAGACGATATCCACGTCGAGAAGAGGGCAGGAATGATGGGTTATCCAGGATCAACAAGGAGGACGCCAACAGGTACGAGAAAGAAGCCAGTAGAAAGAGGCGTTCGTACGCCGAGGTGACCAGAGACAACTCCGCCGAGGACGACGAGCATAGAGCTCGCCGTTGCTCCCCTTCGCCAGCTATAGATGAGCGTCCAACTCGACAGGACGGCGCAGGCGAATGGCTTCTGGTTAAGCCACGAAAGACAAGGAAGCCCAACAAGTCTCACAGCGCGTCGGAGAACTCGAGAATCGACGGCCGCCAGAACTGTCACAAATGTGCTAGACTGGGCCATTCAATAAGCAATCGCAAGTACGATTGGTTCTGCTACGTTTGTCGAAGCTCCGGCCACATCTCCACAGCATGCCCAAAGCGCCAGATTGGTTCGACCTCCAACTCGAAAGCTCCATCGAAAGCTCCACCGATAGTGATTGCATCCGTCTCAGAGGGAAGCAAAACTCAGGAGAGCGTGGTTGGGCACAGACGCGTCATCCAGGCTTCAATCTCCCCGACGCCATTAATGGCAGATTTTGAAAGGTTTAATGGTGGTATTTTGATAAAGGCGCAAACAGGGCACCCTTCGGTTGCCGATGTCTCTGATTTGCTTACGGCAGCTCTCATCACCTCTCCGACCCCTATTTGGGTGATCCAGGAGATTGCAACCAACTCCTTCTATGCGCATTGTAGCGATGCAGCATTGGCGAAGGAAACAATAAGGGTCAAAGGCTTAGAGGGGAAAGACGTCCACGGGCTAGAGTTTTTTGTTACTTTTAAATGGTGGACGCGCGATTACGGAGCGTTGAAGGCCGAGCACCTCCCACCGGTATGGATTAGACTTTATAATCTACCCTTCCATTGTTGGGTGCGATCGGGGTTTCAAAACATTGTTCGAAAGTTTGGGATGCTCATCGATATCGATAGACAGACGCTAACCCACTCCGCTAGAAAATTTGCAAGAATCAAGATAGGAGTCGCTAACAAATCAGACATCCCATCCAAGATAATCGCCGAGTTCGAAAACTCAATCTACGAAGTGAAAGTCATCGTAGAGGTGCAAAAGGTAGTGTCGTTTCGAGATATCGCAAGATCGGAGAGAGGAAAAATCAACGCTGGAGATGTATTTCGCGAGGTTGAAGATGACCAGTACCCGTTAGGTGGCTTGAGCTTGAATCTGAGACGTCCAGCTTTGGATGTAGACGGGAAAGATCCACAGCCGTCCAAGGGAGAGCGCCAAGTTCAAATCCCTCCAAATCCGATCAAGATGCAATCTAGACCCTTCAATTCACCTAACTCTCATACTGTGTTTCAAACACAGCCAATAGTTGCCAGCGTGGAGAGGGTCCCACCAAAGTCAGTCTATACAGCTCAAGACAAGCTATCATTTGATGGGAGAAAGAGGTGCACTGTAGGCGAGGCGACTACATACGGCGATGTGACGCATTGTACAAACGAAGCAAGTAAAGGAGGTATTCTGAAGCATGTGTCAGGGGTGGGGCTCGATAATATCAAGTCGCTGGGTTTACCAGATGAAACGTGGATGAATTTTTCAAAGGAGGAGATAGAAAATTCAGTTAAAGAGGCTATCAATGCTCTGATCCAGTCCAAGGCGAGAAAGGGCCCAAGCCCATGGGCCACGAAGACACAGGGAAAAATAATAACGTTAATACAATGGGGGTATTATCTACGGCCTCTAATCATATTGAAGACGGGTTGCCAAACCAGTTAGTTCAACAACTAATTCAATAGCCTTCTTCAGAATCGGAGACGAATAATGACATTATCGGGGCCTTAGATGGACTGCGCGGGGACAATTATATCTCAGAAACGGAAACGTACGGCGAAGACAAGGAAGCTAGAGGTAGTGTGGGAAGCTCATCCACCAAGAAGATCGCAAAGTATCGTAGGAAAGGAAAAAGACAGATTCAGGATCAGGGCAAAGAGGATCTGCCGTACAGGAGGCACATACCACCGGGAGAAGATACGAACGAAGCAGGTACTTCAAAAGTTAATTGTTCTGTTCTTAATTCTTTAAATGATGAGTCGCTTATTTATTTCGCTAGCCTGTACGGTCTGGCCATGGGGTCCACTAAGGCTGAACAATTAGAAAACGTTGCTTTCATTAGAGAAGATACCATAATATTTAGTAACTAATCCCGGGGGTTAGTCAGGGGGCAGGAGACCGTTAGGTGTTTAAATCGTTGTTTTAATGGTTTATTTATTTCGGAACGTGAGGGGAATGCGATAAAAAATTAAAAAAAGAGCGATATGGGTGACTCTTAGCAAAATTCGGCCAGATATCTGTGGGTTCCAAGAAACGAGATTAGAGACTCCAACTGAGGAGGAATTCACCTCACTTAGAGGTATGGGAGATTTTCATTGGAGATTTAAACCAGCTATTGGCTATTCGGGAGGAATTGGGGCAAATTCACGTTTTTTCGAGATTATTGATGGATTCATTGGAATGTTCATAGTGTCAATTAGAATTAGACGAAGATGTGATGATTGGATTCAGACTATCTCTTGTGTGTACGGTCCATACGACAGCAAACGGCGCAAAAAGCTATGGAAGGAACTCAGGGACATCAAGAATAAATGGGGAGGGGTTTGGATGATCGGAGGAGATTTTAACATCACTAGATTCCAAGATGAACTCAAGGGTAGGGGTCACAAACGTGCCGATCAGGACGATTTCAATGAGACTATAGAAGACTTGGAACTATTGGAGCTAGAAATGTCAGACAGGAAATTCACATGGTCAAACATGCAGAGGGATCCGATCATGGCCAAGCTAGATAGAGTGCTGGTGTCCAACGACTGGGAGGATGTCCATCCCTTAGCAAAGGTCAAGACTGCAAAGCGCTATACCTCAGACCATCTTCCTCTGGTGATAGACTGTTCTCTAGGAGGGAAGAAGAGGTTTTTTGGGTTTAAATTCGAGAAGGCGTGGACGGTATGTGAAGATACCCGTCAAATAATTGCTGACTCGTGGTGTGGTGCTACCAGTCGTAAAACAGCAGTCGGAATCTGGGTTGAGAAGACTAGACGACTACGTAGACATTTAAAAGGGTGGGCCAGTCAGAAGAAGACAGAGATCCATGGTAGAAGAGAGTTGATAAGCAACAGAATCGTTGTTCTGGAAACCCTCCAAGAGGATAGAGATCTACTGGAGGTCGAGAAAGATGAGCTAGCCAGCATAAGGCTGGAGATCCAGCAGATAGGGAAGATGGAGGAGATGTACTGGAAACAGAGAGCGAGGATACAATGGCTTAACGAAGGGGATGCAAACACCAAGTATTTCCACAAAGTGGCTAACGGAAGAAGAAGACAGAATCTCATCACTGGGCTCTCAGTGAATGGCACTTGGACCGAAAATGAGAACCGCATCAAGGAGCATCTGGACAACAAATTTCATGATCTTCTGGGCAGTAATACATCTAACAGATGTAAGCTAGTGCCAGACATGTGGAGCTCCTCCAGAATAGATGGCAGCGATGGTATCGAAACACGATTCACAGACATAGAAGTCTTCGATGCTATTAAGATGTTAGGGCAGGACAAGGCTCCAGGTCCGGACGGGCTACCTATCTTTTTCTATAGATTTTACTGGCAAATAATCAAAGATGACCTAATGAAAATTTTCCACGAACTGCATGAGGGAGTAGCAGACTTAACTAGGATAAACTACGCTACAGTTGTGCTGGTGCCCAAGAAAAGTGAGGTTTCCTCGTTCGAAGATCTCAGACCAATCAGCCTGCTTAATGGATCTTTCAAAATCATCACAAAAGTCTTAGCGCTGAGACTAGCTCCTCATCTACAAGACGTGATATCTCCCTCACAATGTGGTTTCATAAAGGGTAGGGACATCATGGATAGCATAGGTTCGGCACATGAGATTGTATTCAGAGGCAACAGAGCAAAATCAGACGGTTTTCTCCTAAAGCTAGACTTCAAGAAGGCTTACGATACTGTTTAGTGGGACTGTCTGGATGAAGCCCTTATCCTTAAGGGCTTTGGCACGAAATGGAGGTTATGGATGAAAATGTGCATACGGGGAGGAAAATAGTCCATCCAAGTCAACGGATGGCACGGGAAAGAAATTATATGCAAAAGAGGACTGCGGCAAGGGGATCCACTATCCTCCCTACTATTTGCTATTGTGGCGGATGGGCTGACAGAAATGTTGAGAAGAGCCCAAGAGCAGAACATCATAAAAGGGATCCAGATAAAGAGAATTCCACAGTCAATGACGATCTTACAATACGCGGATGACACACTTCTATTCGGAAGAGCCACTGTGGAAGAAGTGGTGGCCATGAAAGCTGTTCTCTTATGCTTCCAAGGATGGTCTGGCCTGAAGATTAACTTTAACAAGACAAGCATCATCCCCATCTCCGATCATATGACTATGGCACCCGAGGCGATTACGGAGATAATAGAATGCAAGATAAGCGAATTCCCAATTAAATACTTGGGGACTCCTATTAGGCCCGGAGGACTGTTGAAGGAGGATTGGAGTTTCCTCATCGAAAAGATCGCTAAGAAATTAGCTGCCTAGCAGAGTCGTTTCCTCTCTCTCGGAGGAAGGATCATACTACTAAACTCAGTACTTAGTGCGATCCCACTGTATCTGATGTCCATCTACGAACTGCCTAAGTGGGTTGTCAACAACATCGACAAACTACGAAGAAGATTCTTATGGAAAGGAGCGGACGAATGCAACAAAGGTTTCTACTTGGTGAGATGGGGAAGAGTCTGTAAGAGAAGGGAATACGGCGGGCTAGGTATTATGAATCTACATGATATGAATAGAGCACTGCTCAGCAAGTGGTGGTGGAAGATTACTATTAAGCACAAGGGATGGTGGAGTCACTCTTTCGATCTGTACCGGAAGAGAAAAAAATTTAGATTTGGAGGTAGAAGCTCGTCAGCCAAAGTATCTTTCCTATGGAAAGGTATTGCGAAACAGGGAGAGATATTCCATACAAACACTAGATGCAGTGTTGGGCAAGGAAAGAGCACTAGGTTTTGGAAGGATAAATGGTGTGGAAGTA
Source organism: Hemerocallis citrina (assembly GCA_017893485.1). Lineage (NCBI taxonomy): Eukaryota > Viridiplantae > Streptophyta > Magnoliopsida > Asparagales > Asphodelaceae > Hemerocallis > Hemerocallis citrina. The sequence goes on from CM030365.1 coordinate 221,471,084, forward strand.
CCACTCTCTGAAATCAATTCCCTCTAGCAGCAGAGGCTACACCGAACTTGGACCTATCACTGGCAAACGTGCGGAAAAACGGAAAACTCACGTTCATAGTATCTACTAACATCACCACAGAGGGTATAGCTCAATTCGAAGATCTGAACAGATTGATCCTAGTTGTAGGGAGTCAATCACAGAGTCAGGACGACGATAGATGGTGGGATAGGGACGCATCCAAGGTGTTCTCAATTTCATCTATGTATAAATGGATCAACAACGGAGGGTTGAGATGTAAAGAACAAGCCGTTATATGGAGAACTAAGGTTCCATTCAGAGTTAAAGTATTCTGCTGGCTTGCTCACAATGACGCGATTATCTCCAAAGTCAATCTCAGGAAGAGAAACATGCAAATCGACGTGACATGTGGGGTTTGCCAAAGTTCGGAAGAGGATGTTAAGCACATCTTCTTTCAATGCCCTAAAGCTCGAATTACTTGGGAGGTAGTCTGTAGGGGTTTTGGTTTTAATTTGGTACCGAACTCAACATCTGACATATGAGGTTCTTTTAGAGATGCACATATTAGAACAGAGGATAAAATAGGTTGGGATATAGCAATAGCAGCATCAATGTGGAACCTGTGGCTAGATCGAAATGATTTTATTTTCCGCAACAGTTTTTCTAGATTTCCTAACTCAATGCATAAGAATTTTCTTCTGATTCATGATTGGGCAGGAGCCGAGGAGGCAGCCAAGAAGATAAAGACCAGCGATGGGGCATAGACAGGGTGGACAGAGGAAAGTTGGAACCATAGCTTGCATGCTACGGGTTCCTCGGTTACATTGTCTTTTGGAGAATCTCCACTTTCGAGTCAAGTCTTGTCTTCAGGTTGTCCAAAGTGGGTAGGATATCTATTTTGTTTGAACTTCTGTAAGGTAGGTTGTTGAAGAGGTTATGTAGTTGGTTCGTCTGTTGTTTGTTCTTTTCAGTCGTTTGTCTTTCGATCATGTTGTTGTTTTGTTGTTGTTTAGTGGATGTTGTAATACTTTATTTCCTTTATGATCATTAATGAAACGATGACTATGGTCATCTTTTATCAAAAAAAAAAAAAAAAAAAAAAAAAAACATAAAATTTTATGTATGGTGTAACTGTGGCTGTGGGGGGTAGCTATATATGGCCTTGAGGGGAAAAAAAAGAGATAAAAAGGAACTCATAAGCTAAGCCTCAGTACGTTAACCGAATCATCTATCTCATGATCAACACGATCCATGTTCCGGTAGTATTAACTGATGGCATTTGTTAGCTAGAACGACATAATGAATCTCAAAGGCCCTGTGAAATTTGTTTCCTGCAATGACATGATGAACCCCCACGGCATTAGTACACACGCAGTCCACTTTGTCATTCCTCCGAACCGTTAAAAAGTTTAGATTAACATAGGGTTGCAATATATATTATCGTTTGGATGGCTATACCCAAAAGAGCATGACATCTACCAGCTATAAAGGAATGAGTTTAATCATGGTATAATACGCTTCTGAAATAAAACCCCTCTTGTTTGCAGAAATAGCAGACCCTCGAGTTCAGTTCAGCAAGGCAGAGTGAAACCACCACAAGATTATATAATCACAGTCCACATTTCAAAAATAATGAAAAAGAGAAGTTCAAGAAAGAAGTACAACTCTATATTATCTACTTCTGTTCCGTGTAGCAACACTATGTTTACAGTATGGTGAGAGAAGTAAAAAGAACAGCAAAATTAACAAATACAACAAGAAGTTCAATATTCAGTTTTTAACATCAACTTAGTACTACTCAGCTCTCATAGTATGTTTTACTCCCAAATGGGGGAAGAGGTTACACCCAAAAGCCAACGAATTTTATGTGCAGTCAGTTGGATAGGATTAGGATTCAATCGCGGAAGATACATAACAGAGAACTTTAGTTTATCCTTTCAACTCTTGGATCTGCGCAGAGATCAGAAATCAGAGGGCATAGCATTAAAGAATTAATGATAAAACTGAAATAAAGGAAGAATAAGGATGATTAATCAAAACACCGACGAGACTACAAGATTTGTATTTATATTTGTTGGCAATTTTCGTAAGCACAACTTTCCATTCATGTCATGACATAGTAAATTTTTTGGAATAAAAAACATCACACACACACACACACACACACACACACACACACACACATATATACAGCAGTACAGCACACAACTTTCACAACATTGGAAGAACAAGTCAATGATTCATGTTTTAATCTATTATGAAAAGGACCTGTTGATGTAAAATGCTTATTTAATTAATCTTCATTAATGGAAGACGATGGGAATCCCCACTTTCTACTGAGGAAAGAAACTGTGAACTGCTACATTTATCTCTTGTTTTCTTCTTCTCTTTGTTCTTGTTTTTCTTTTGCATGATGTACTTGTTTCAGTTTCATTATCAGCTTAATAATGACACAGAATGGTCCTTGATCATCTTTGATTCCAAAATTTTAAAAATAAAATAAAAAAATGAAGGAACAATTGTAATATTAGGGTGGAAACAATTGTAAATATTAAGGTCCATATGCCAAGCTTATAAATATGTGTAGATGTCCTAAACCTAAGTCAAAGTTCAGCGAAAGCACAATGCTGCATGTGAATACCACATAAAATGGTTGGTTAGATACCAGCAATGAAACATATTGGAAAACAGGATAAGAGATAAAGAACAAAACCCTGATCCCTCCGTCGGAAAATTTTAATTCACCACTTCAGTAAGTGTATACCTTCAGGCTTCAGGTCAATACATTAAACTTTATACTCATTGACATGCATCCACTTGGTAGAAGACCATTTATTTCCTTTAATCACAGGGCAACCACCTGCATCACAAAACAATTTACTAAATCCTACTAATATAGCAAAAAACAGTTTAAGTTATCATTAAAACTTTCTGCAATAACCATAATAGTGATGAAGTACAAAGGAGTTCTGAACTAGTAACTAATGAAAACTGACCATGCAAACTTGATGGGTCCAGTGTTGCATCAGGTTTCATGCTCCAAAAGAGCAAGGCATCTCCCATCTTTGGTTTTACAGAAACACCCTCCTTTCCACACTCCGATAGCTCATTATACCATGGCAAAGAACTGCTATTCCCTTTGGCAGAGGGGAACACGGTCTCCCCGCCCTCTTCAACATCCGAACTGTGCAGATAGCAACAAACGTGTTAGTGAAAAATGGTAAAAATACCTAACCAAGTAGATCACTGTAGATTATAATTTGATAAAGATGTAGAGTAATTAACTTACAGATACATCAGCACCGTAGCAATCCGCTGCCCCCCATTTTTAGTGTTGAATTCATCCAGGAAGTAATCAAAGTGAGGATCATATTTCTGCCCGACTTCATAATGGAGAACCTGCAGCCCCTCTCCATGTTCTGCAAATATAAAATCAGTGTAAACAACTGAAATTATGATGAGGGGAAAAAAAGCCAAAGTTTAACTTAATAATATAGAATGGAAACTATGTAATAGTACACTTATCACCTAATCAGAATACTTGAAGTGAAAATTTTGTCAAACTAACACCCTTGACTACAACATACTAAAGATACAAGCGTTTCCTGCACAAATGGAACCACATTATAGAATTTTCTTTTCTTTTTTACTGCTGACAACCCAAAAGTTCTAGAACAAGCAGCCTCATAGGAAATACAAAAGCAAAACTATATTATAGAAAAATATATACAATTGACTATTCTCATACTGTACCAACCATGCAAAGAGACAGGCAGGGGGAGACCTAATTATAGATGAATATGCAAAAACAACCAATTAAAAGTACAAGTTTGAAAGAAAAAATCAAAGTTGACAAGTATAAATTTTTCATACAAATATATGGGGGAAAGAAAAACATTAGTTGTCCTTCATAACAGGTCTTGTTAATCAGAAGAAAGAGAGACCCATTTGAGAATAAAAGACGTGATATACATCCAAGTCCTAACTTTGGCATATTCAAACTTTACACAACATGTGATACTAAGGACTAGATGAAAGGTGCATCAACTGATAACCAATAGAAACTAATATATGGGTCTCTAATCATGGGAAGAAACTTTCTCAAAATAGAGAGTAGCCATGGCTGGAATCCATGCCTATACTGTTCCTTTCTACTTACTGCTATACTAGATTCCTTTTTCATAGTCTGCGCTTATTACATTTTCTTTGAACATAATGCCTGGGCAGTCTTGCTATCCAATCAAAGATTTGGACAAACCCGATCCCGTTCCTGATCCTCAGTTTTTTAACCTTCGTACAAGCTAAAGATAAAAAAGACTACTAAAAACCACGCTCGAACCCATATACGAGGAACAAATCTTGAGAGCCTCCACATATAGCACAAAAGAATCCAAACAAAATGTTGGAAATCCCAAACAGTAAAAGACTCACTAGGTTTTGAGATCTGCATGTGTAATCGTGATGGAGGAAAACAAGCAGTAGGCGGCAAATATGGAATGTTCAAAACAAAATTATAGGTTAAAGTTTCTCTAATTCACAGGTAAACAGAAACTCCCTAGTTGCATAAACAAAATGAGAGTGGCACTCATACAACTGTATGCTGTAACTTGGCTTCACATCTAATTACTATAAATCTCATATGCATGGCATAACAAAATATTTGGCTTGAGTAATAAAAAGAAAAAAAAAATTGGTTTACTTCTGTTAAACAATACCATAACGCCAGCATACATCTACCGCAATTAATAACTGCACATGGGGCATCATCCAGTATTAAATCTTCTCCCAATCAGGAAAGGGATAAATGAACTAGATTTTTCCAATCATATCAAATCTTTAAAATTGCAAATGCTTCATATCTAATCGTTCCATCACCTTAACAAGTTCATGATGTTTTTCTCAATAGGCAAATACTATATGGCGGTCACAAATTAAATGAAAATCTATTTATAGTCCATATGGTTGTTTTTGATACATGGACTACGCCATTTCCCCTTGCAATCACAATCCAAGCAAATACACTAAGGGACAAAATTATACATACACATATAGTAAGGGATCAAACTGCAAAAAAAAACCAAATTAGACTCATAATTTCAGTAGATAAATCTAGGTAATCCCGGTAAAAAATAGGAGGTTCATTTAAAAAAACAGCTTAATCAAATTACTTAGCCTATGCATGTGTTGTACAGGGTTGTTGCTTGAGACTCTCATAAAAAGTTCACTTAACTTCAATAAAATAAATATAAAAAGACATTACTGGCTGGCTGCCACTAGCTGATTATCCTTGTTTTCCCGATTTTTTTACCACTTCATAAAATGTAGTTGCACAATACTATTACCTTATGACACAAATTTGTTTCAACTTCTAATCAATTTTTGTTCTATTTTTTATATTTAAAGCTTGAGAGTGGTTCTTAACCAATATGGGAACAGCCAACCGTCAACCGTACCAGAAATTAAATACAAATTCAGATTTCACAGCTCATACTAAAAACACAAAACAATCTTCAAAAGAGTTACTTCAACATTACAACTACAGTAGGTCCAAATGCATTTAGAGCAGCTTATCATGCATCAAATGAAGCAAGTTGCGTTTGCCACTGTTTAACGTTGAAGCTTATTAAACAAACTCTTCTTTTTTCTGCTATCAAGTGCAGTTCCTAACTTTGTTTGACCTCCTTTTGTTGAACTAGTTGGAGCAATTCCTTCTCCTAATGCATTTGCAACACCTGGTCCTGCCTGCACTAGATGAAGCAAGTTGCTTTTGGCCCCTTTAACATGAAAGCTAATAAAACAACACTCCTCTTTCTTCTTTCGTTATCAACTACAGTTTCTATATTTTTTAACCTTCTTTTGTTGATGCTAAAGTCATACTCTCGTACTGTTTCTTTGTTACTCCTCTCATTCTTTTGTTTGTTGTCTGCTAAAGTATGTATGGACCCACAGTTTACCCAAAAGGGTCCCTTTGCAGATGGGAGAATAACTGATAATGTCTGATGCACTTCCTACTTCAATATTTCTCTTCAGCATTTTTTTTCTTTTTGATCCAATTTCTATTGTGATGATGTCCTAGTGTCACTAATCCATTTCTTAAATTTTCTTTCTTTATTGCTAATTGGTGTTTATCAATTGCGCCGATCTGATATCGAAATAATATCTTTGTAGATTATCTTCTGTTTCTTATGCCATGTACGAAATTGAAAGATACATAAAACCTCTTGGTACGGCTACCCATACAGCCATGTGGTTAAGGACATCTTTCATGTTTAAACTAGAAAAAAGAATTGAAACAATATGATCATAAGTTCAAGTAAATTTGATCAATTACGTTCCATTTGCAAATTAATACAAGTATCAAAATAATATTGTACAATTACACTTTAAGAAGTAGCCGAAAAAATCTAAAAGTGAGGACCAACCTCTAGTGAGAGGCAATAATATTTTTTCCTTTGAATTTTACGAAACTTTTTAAGTGGCAACAGTGTGCATGCAACAACTTTACATTTGTCATAATAACCTATATTCCCTTCAAAAACCAAAAACAAAGAATCTCACAGCCTGGTTAAGATTCTGGTGCATTGTCATTCCATTAAAATAAATGGTTCAGTAGACATAAAGTGTAACTCCTCGAATGTAAAGTTGTTGCATGGAATGACTTTACATTACAACTAAGATGAAAAATAAGCATATCAAATACGACCCACTGCATAGTTACTAAGTATGCATATTGAGTATGTGCCCACATATTCTTTGTGTGGCATTTTAAGTTGTATGCAAGAACAGAACCATGTGATTGCGTAGCATACCGCATATGCACAACACAGTTCCGTGGCTTAGAACACTGCATGTTTGTGTCGACAACAAAAAGTATAAATACAAATGAAAATCATTAATGGAGCTCGCAACAGCAGCGACAACAACAACAGAGCCTTTCTACGAAAAATTTGGGGTCGGCTAAATAAATCCTTTAACTCCGCACAACTCTGTTGAGGGGGAGAAGCCCCCAAACAAGTTATTGCATGTATAGCAACTATTTTTTGGTTGGTCGTTATCTACCTAACACCACCCTCCTTTATCCTAGCTTGGGATAGACAGTGGAAAGACCGAAACGTTGAAGACAGCATGGCAGACTTCAGTAGAACTTAATGATTTTAAATAATATTTAGAATGGTTATTTTGTTGTATATGAAAATCTGAGATACAATGAAATGCAACACTAAATTTTAAAAAATGAGTATTAATACACGTGTTTAACAAGAGATAATGGTAAAACTTCCTAAGGAAACCCAAGTTCATCCACAAAAAATTAACCCAAAAAACAGGAAATATTTCTCCAAGCATATCACTGAATCTCCATTAATGCTCTTCACCAAAATACTAAAGCAAGAAAATTGAAGAAATTACAAAATTGAAGTCCCTATACGATATTTTAGGTTGAAGATGGCCTCCTTATTTACAAGGGTATGAAGTGTCATGAATATAGTCACATGGTAAAATAAATATGATCACATGACTAAATTAGTCTGCTTCCGCTTGAAGGTTAGACCCATTTCTAAGGTAATATACATGATTTAACACTTATGCCATTATCCACATAATCAAGCATGTAGCTGAAATGACAGGTATGCAATTTTAGTTTTTTAGTTTGTGGGTTAGGCTGAATATCAAGGACCACCTACAAATACTTATTAAGTTAGAATCTCATAAGATTTTTCTTAGAAGGAAACAACTTTTAAAAAATACACTCAAAAATCATTTTAGTGACTATTTGAAAGAAGAATAAAAAGTACACTAAAAAAATATTAAAAAATAAACACTCAAAAATAGGTAAAGATGTCAAACACTCAGACGGGTCTGATGTGCCGCCCATTGTCCGGTCAAACCATGCTTGGCGTGCTCCGGGCTAGTGCTGCCCACTTCAAAGAAGGGCTTGTACCACCGTATCAAGCTCAGCCGAGTCACCAATTCCTACCCGACATGATACTTAAAGCCCAAATTTTGTGTACGTAAACTTTGATTATTTAATTAATTTTTTTTAAAAAGTCACTAAAATTTTTTTAAACTAATAACTAAAACTTAAAAAACTAAAATAAAGAAGATTGAACGTTTAAAAAAATCATTTCCTCTTCTTTCAATTACTGCCTACCATGACCTCCTAAATTCTTTTTCCAGAACCCTAGCCCCAACTGGGTCTACCCCTCCTCTCCCCGCCTCCTTAGCCACCTCCAATTGTTGCAACTCCTTCCTCCCAACTCTTTGACCTTCTCTCCAACACTCCTCCCAACTCCTCCAATGATTCCTCCCTCCTCCCTTGTTGAACATTGTTTTCGAGCTCGGTTAGCATGTTTCGGGCTCGTGCTGTGTAGTGCTGAAGAATGAAAATCCTCTCCTGACCCGACCCCTTGCATCCACCGCCAGCGTTTTCGTGCTCTTGGCGCCCGAAACCCAAAATGCGTGTTGGCCTTGTGCCAGATACTGGTGGCACAACCAATTTGACATCTTTAGGAGCAGGCTTAGAGGTATGAATACACCATTGACCATTTAGAGCTATTATTTATATGGAAATTTTACTGTCCTACTTTTGCCGTCTTTGCATTCTAAAAAAATTATTATTCTTCACATATAGTTGTTTGTTTGTTTGTTTCATAGTTAGATAACAACAATGAGAAAAATACCAGTTAAACTGGCTTGGAAAATATATCTGTCTGGATCTAAATCCAACAAAATTAAACTTGCTCAGATAATGTGAAATGCAAAAAACACTGTAAAAGGGAAAATCATAACTTTATGTATGTTGCAAATACAGATTTGTTAAAAACATAAAAATAAAATATTCCCTCTAAAACAGGCATGAAAGTGTACTTCCCCCCTACTTGTTCAGTTCAGCAATAAAAATTGAAGGGTGCTTATGGCAATGCAATTTTTGTAAAACTTCAAATGAATTAAACTGTTTCTTCGGATGGCGATAGAGATATTAAATATAGCTTTGTCGAAGGGAATATGTGAAGAAAGCAAGACAAATAATATTGAAAACTTTTAGTTGAATATATGGCAAGTTCTATTAGGGAGTATAACTATTTTTTTAATTTCATTTAGCTGAGCAGTTGTAATTTGTTCTATGTAACTCATTATTTGCGCTTTAAATACATACTATCTACTCTCTTTCTTCCTCCCCATCCACAGGTTAGAGAGCCAAAAAATTCCAAAATAATTTAAACCAATTCTGAACACTGTCATCAAATGATCGCTTAAAGGGTCACCCTTGATGATGGTGAAGCAACAACATAAACAACTTTATGAACATAAAATTGTATATACTATATATAGCAAATGAATAATGCGTATCTTATGCTTCACATAAATCCGTGTAAAACTGAATATTTTCTAATGTATTGTATATCAGGAAATATGAAAACCGACAAGTATTAAGAAAAGCAAAAAAAAAAAAAAAAGAACCCAGCATGTGTGATTACTTACCTACAGGTATAAAGGTAAAGTCAGCTATCCTTTTCTCAATTGTTTTAACAACTTTGTCACGTCCTCTTCGAAGAAACGTACCTGAGCTTGTTCGAACCCTGCTTACATGTAACATTACATGATGATGAGAAATCTTAACCTTGGTTAACATGGTTCCAAAATAAATGAAATATGCACTAGCAGACCTGCTGTCTTTACTCTTTCCAGTAGTGCTGTCCACAACACTTGACTTGGCCATATGTGGCTCAGCTAGTTTAATTAGATACTCACATTCCTCCTTGGACTATCAATGAATATGCAAACATCAGTACTGCATATAATATATTTCAATAAAATGCATATAACCAACCAAAAGAATCAAAGAATGGAAACATAGATCACATAAGAGAACCTAACGAATATGATGATGTCCAAGCGTGATACTATCATTTGAAAATAAATACAGGATTAGAAGTAAGAAACATAAAGTAGGGATGATCATGACCCAGATTCATTAAAGACCCAAGCTGACTAAATGTAGATGTTTGCATTCCTTAAATCTCACTGACACCAGCTCAAAGTTCAAAAATTACTCAGCCATAACCATACCTAGTTTGGCTATTAGCTTGACAAGGCTATAGTCAGCACCTCTTACTTTATAAAAAAGAAAAGAAAAAACAACAGCATGGTAACAACCAAAAGGAAAGTTGATTAGTTGAATGGTTACCACTGTCATATTCAGCGAAACACTCTAGTTCCATATTTACTAGTGTTTGCCTATTTAATTGTAAACTTCACTTTGAAAAGTAGTATAGAGATCATAATTTTCATGACAATTCATGTCTGACATACATATTCTTCATCAAATATTTGGCAATTCAAACTAATCATGCACATCTGAATCTGCCATCTTATTTTGCAAATAATTCATGAGTTCAAACATATCCTTAGAAAATACAAAGGCATATCTGGTCTTCAAGATTCTGGTCCTCAAAAGCTAACAATTGAAAAATGGGCAACGCTATGTGCACAAGTTTTGCACACAAACTTTAGTACACAAACTAATGTGGCACAATCTCCACCATTTTGCACGAATCTCTAGAAATACATGCGACATCAGCTTGTGGAGTAAAGTTTCTGCAAAAAGCTTGTGCGCATAGCATTTCTCACGCAAAAAATTGCAAATTTTCGGATATTACTACATGCGGACCTATATATCTACACCACTAACAAACAAAAACACTACACAACATAATCTCCACCAAAATTCCCTCAGCATAAACATAAGTTCATCCCAATTACCGCTAATCTCAACTATTTCACTACATTTAAAAACACTATTTTTTTTTAAAACAACTTCTCTCTCTAGAAATTCTAGAGAGAGAAGCTCTCCAAAAAAAAACGCAAAACACATCAACAAACCCTACATCTAAGCTTGTGGGGGCGGCGGCGCGGGCTGCGGCAGCTTGGGCTTCGTCGCCACTGCCCCCGCCCCCCCACCCCACCCCGCGCCTCTGGTTCCGTCGGCCCCCTCCCCTTCTCTTCCCCAAATCTCAACCATCTCTTCCCTCACTTGTTTCTACTCTCCATCCTTATTTTTTATCTACCTAAACCCATCGTTTCCGTTCGTCGTGGTGATAGCTGGGAATCGGGACCCGCGAGGCTGGTTGGACGAGGTCGCTGGCGTCGAACGGAGGTCGGCACGGCCTGGGGGGCCGCGGTGGTAGGCTCAACGACGGCCAGCATGCGCAACCGTCGACAGGGTCGAGGTGCCGCATGGGGGACCAGTGTGGGTCGTGGCGATGCCAATTGCCGAGAAGGAGCTGTGCTGTTGGGGTTGTGGTGGGTCGGGGCTGCTCAGGTGATTAGAGGGGTTGCCGCTGAGGGGTAATGGCAGCATCTCGAGGGGGCTGCAACAGTGTCGATGGGTAGCAGCGACCGTGGAGGCATGCGGGGGAGAGCCGAGCAAGGAGGGAGTGATTGTCAAATTTCAAACTGTGTGTTGGAATTCTTATTTGATTTGAGTGTGGGAAGTAGAGGAGAGATTTGAATTTCAGCGTTGGTTGTGAAATTTGAGAGTTCGGAGAACTACTCTTGGCATCCATCAGATGATGTCAGGTGGCGGTGGATCAGTTCTGGTTCCTTTTCAGTTAAATCTTTTTATACTTTTCTTAACTTCAGAGGGGTTAACTCGCCTATCGCTAAAAATATCTGGAACAGTTCTGCCCCTCTCAAGGTTAAGATTCTCGCTTGGCTCGCCCTCAATAACAAGCTACTTACAGTGGAGGTTCTCAACAAAAGAAACCTTGCACTGGGCCAATTATGCGCATTATGTTCTAATAGTCCTGAGGATGTCGATCATCTTTTTCTTCACTGTCATTTCTCTAGCAAACTGTGGGCTATTTGTGCGATAGCTTGGCAAGTCTCCCCCCTCCCTACCTCTTTATCCTCTAGTTGGAAGTCTCATTTGATTATAAAAGAATTTCGCAAAGCATGGATCCTTTCTATTATGGCTATTATATGGGTTATTTGGAGGGAGAGAAATTCTCGTATTTTCTCCCATATTTCCAAACCCATTGACACTATTATTGAAGATTTCATTTTCTATTCTCAGCACTGGACCGCCTCTTTACCCTCTCATAAAGTTGAGGCGATTAGACTTCATCGACTTATTGAAGCGGTTTTGTTTTAACGTTCTGCTTTGACGCTATTAGTTTAATTTGCTCCTACTCTCTTTTTCTTCTTTTTTTTCTTTTTTTTCTCTCTCCTCTTCGTCTTTTTACTCTATCTATTAATTGCCTTACTTCTCTTTTTTTCAGGCTTGAGTCGGATTTTGTTATACCGCTGCTTACTTCTCTCCCTGAGGCTGTTATTCCGGGGGTTCTTGGAACGTTTTTTTGGGTTTTCAGGCATACTTCAATGTGTTCTTGTGTTCTTTTGTATTATGGCATTCTATCTTTGATGTCAGCCTGTTATGCTATCTCTGATTATGTTCTGCCTGTCTCGAGTACTCCTTATTTTTTGTTTGTTGGTATCGTAAACCTCTGTTTAGATACTCTATTTAGTCTTTAAGTTCTTGTTCAGTGTGGTAAAATTATTTCGTTGCTTGCTATTTGTTCTATTCTGATGGAGACTAAGCTGGGGTTTCGGCCCTCCTCTTCTGAGTTGGCTTTGGGTTTGAGGTTGCTTTGTTTGGTGCTGCAACCTCTGCTTTGCTTTATTGAGTGGTGCAGGTGATCCTACTGGACTATGGATTGGTTTTAGTGATCGCTGTCCATGTTCAGCTTTGGCTGTTATCTCCCTCGGGTGCATTATTGGGTTTTTTGGTCATTTGGCCTTGTATGCCAGTGTGACTCTCCGTCAACAAGCAGCTTCATTCTTTTGCTCTGGTGGGATATTCTCCTTTTTTTTGTTCTCGCAAACGGGTTTCTGTGCTTGGTTTCAGCTGAAGGATTTTCTGCGAATCCTGCTGTTTCGAATGGTCGTGATTGAGTCGGTCGTTGTCTGCTTTGCCGTCGCCAGAATTTGGGGGACTTTTGGGAGTGTTGCCTGCTGTCGCTGCGGAGGCATCTCTTTCGGCTGGTTTCCACTTTGGCTTTAGTAGGGCTGTGTCGAGTCTGGCTTTTTGCCTTTTGTCTGTATCGATTCGAGCTGCAATCTGTCGTATTGCTCGTTCAGTGATGTTCTTGTTAATCTTTTTTTGCTTTCTATCGGTTTTACTGCATGTAAAATTGGTTATGGTTGTAAGACCGTTTTTTATTATTAATTATTTATTGGGCTGGAGCCATAAGGCTCTATCCCCGCTATCAAAAAAAAAACGTTGGTTGTGAAATTCAAACTGGTTTCGAGGAGCCCCTAATATCCAATTTTTTTTTTAATATCCAAATTACAACCGATTTACAATTAGCAGCGAAATGGATCCTAGTTGGTGTGGACAACGTTTGCCAGAGAAGTTTATAATTTGAGCTCTTCTTTGACTGAGCCTGGTCAAAGAGAGGGGTGCCGTTTGGACTCTTTCATTTCAGGTGGCTTGGAGGGATCAGGTGCGACGTCTACCTCGTCGCGTTGTGGTGCTGAGAGTCAACAAGGATTAAGCAAGGGGAGAACGAGGACTCAATCTGGATAGGATGTTGTCAGATTGGTGGAGTTCTGCTGTGTCTCTCATGTGGCTTTTAGGGTTGACGTTTGGGTCACTGCTGTGGGCGATTGAGGGGATCGAGCGATAGTTGGAGAGGATAAACGATGTACAAGCGAGGAAAGAGAGTGAGCTCAAATTGGCACGAGAAATTCTCTTTGGAGAGATCGGACGATCAATATGATTATATTTCGATGTATTTATGTTTATTGGTTGGGGTGTATGAGTTCCATAATCCAACATGTTGGAATCTGAACTTCATAAGCCTTATTTTTTGTTGTATGTTTTGTTAAATTCTTTTTAATGGAAAGCAAAGGGCATTCAACCCACCGTTTAACGATATAAAAAAAACTATTTCACTACATTCTTTTCTTAACCAGCATTATCAAACCACAATTCCAAGATCTACTCACACTAAAGAATGCCCTAACAATTCAACTCTCCCCCCAAAAAAAACCAAAACGAAATAATCAAAAAAGAAAACGAACCAGAAAATTGTGGTAAATGAAAGCCCTAGGTTCCCAGGACAAGATCTCCGTCCACTGCTTCCCTCTCGTCCCCATTCCATCCCTACAATCAAGAAACCGATTCAGATCCGATCTGAAACCCAAACCATGAAACCAAAACAAAATTCAAATCAAGAAGTACTCACTTCTCGTATATCGACCGGTCGTGCCGTTTACTAGCGCGTTTCGGCGCGTTATCGGAGCTGATAGGAAGCGAGACGATGCCGAGCGCGAGAAGCATCAAGAGAAGCATGGAGACCGCTAGGAGACCGGCGAGGATGAGAGTGTACGGCGACGATCGGCGGTTCGAGAAGGTGCGGTAGCTCCGTACCTTGGCCATTGACGAAGAAGAAGAAGGCGGTTTTGGTTTCTTGAATTTTGGGCGGATATCAGCGGCGGCGATTGAGAACGGGGTTCTGCGAGGACAAACTTGGATTCGATTCTGTTTTTTTTGTTCGGAGTTGTAGTCGGTTTTTCCTTTTTGGTTTTTTTCGCATAGGTCACTCAAAATTTTGGACATTGCAGACCGCTCATTCAGAAATTGCTATTTGCTAATACATCACTAATAAAAGTTTACTATTTGCATATACACCACTAACAAAGTGGACTTCTTTTTAAAATAGTTTTTGCTTGGTTATTTTCCATCCAAACAAGAGAATATTCTTATTTTCTAACACTCTTTCAGTATTTGATACCCTAGTTCTCGATCTTTGTCTTCCTCATGAACATAAGAAATGATTGAGAACTAGAATTTATAATAAAACTAGGTTTGCCCGTTGACACATGTCTGTAGCACGTCTTCGGAACGGTGTGCCTGGTTTGATTTATATAAAATAGGTTAAGAGATCTAGCAAATTAATTGAAGTTTGAAACATATTATATGAGGAAGCTGCATATCTACCTTTAAGCTCAACCATTGCCTTCTTGATCATTAGCTTGAACTTACCTGGAATGCATATAGTTGTTAATAACACTGCATAGAGTTTTTTTTTTTACTTCAGCATCACTTTTAGATGTTTGTAATAGCTATGCAAAGACATGATCATATAGTTTTTATAGAGCTTACTCTAATCCCATAATCACTATGAGCATGTCTAAATACAATGGTAACACAAGTGTAGGTGTGAATGTATCTGCAATACCAATAAATCTAAACATTTGTTTGTTTGAGACTCAGTTTGCAATTAAAATATCTCTTATTATTATTTCAACCAAAATGTAATACATAAAGTTTTCAAAACTCTGATCCAAGCTAATCATTTATTTTATCTCCCCATTGCACCTTTATAAAAAAAAGAATCAAAATGGATCAATAATAAAATTACTTTAGCTGTCTTTTTTTAGTGGAAAGTTTGCACTCTTCACTGGTAAACTCCAGTCATCCCAATCCTATATATCCAAACATACACTAAAAGTTCTTATATGTTATGTTATCCATGGTTTCTAATAACCAGTGAAGGGAACACTTCGTGATAGTATATTCTCTTGTAGTAAAGAAATTAATGTTGCATATTTGTCAAGTTATTTTAGGGTGCTGATCAGCTTACCTGTCCTGCTATGGTTTGGAAGCCCAAATTAATATTGCATATTTGCCAGGCTGATCATTTCTTTTATCTCCATTTTGTCTCCCCATTGCACCTTTATTAAAAAAAAAAAAAAATCAAAAACAATTTTACTTTAGCTGTCTTTCTTGAGTGGCGAGTTTGCACCCTTTACTGGTAACTCCAGTCACCCCAATCCTATATATCCAAACATACACTAAAGTTCTTATATGTTATGTTATCCATGGTTACAATAACCAGTGAAGGGAACACTTCACGATAGTATATTCTCCTGTAGTAAAGAAATTAATGTTGCATATTTGCTAAGTTATTTTAAGTTGCTAATCAGCTTACCTGTCCTGCTATGGTTTGGAAGCCCAAATTGAGGCCACCAAATAATCCATCTCTCACTTGCGTACACCTTAAATCCAAACCAATAAAAAAATCATTAAATAAATCACCAAATTAAGATTTTTTAAACCAAAAAATAAAATAATCATACATCTCTGAACTTAGATCTCATGCACACACAAAATTTGAGTCAGCAAAAAACTGAGTAATCCCCTACACACAAAATTAAAAATTAGAAATTCGGTTAATGAGATGAAATTAGGATCGCCGCATCACATATAGAGGCTCTCGATTCGGTGGAAGGGAGTCACCGATACTGTCACGCCCCGCTTTCCATTATACAGAAATACAGGCACCCAACTGAGGTCCAGCGAATGATATATATCATCCATAAGCTGTACAATTATAAGCTCAACAAGATATTTATAACATATTTACGCAGACAAATATAATGATCACATGAGCTGAAAATAAAATAACCATCATTCATATAATACATAAACATCGGGTCAAGTTACCCGGAAATACATTGTGCCATAATTGAAACAGTACGATAAACAGTTCGCTATAACAACTAGATAAAATAGCGACTGAAAGAAAAACAGCATGGAGCAGTAATAAAGCAGCGACGATCATCTAGAAAGTATGTTCTGCGGGTCCATCAGTACCTGTATAATTATTAACTCAAAGAAAAATAGAAAAATTCCCGTTAGAGCAAGTTTCGGGCAGCAAGTAGCAACAAGCAGTAAAAGGGGTAATATAACAAGATATAATATGAAAGAAACAAGAAGTAGAAGTACAAATACAATATGGAAGTAAGTAAGGAACTGGGACAATACGATCATGTAAGTAATAACTATAACTAGTGTATTCAAGACTTTAAGGTATAAGCAATTGATAACCTAGGCTCAGTTAATCGATAATCATGAAATCAAGGATCGAAAGTCATGTAATCAAGAGTCATGTAATCAAGAATCATGTGATCAAGAATTATGTAATCAAGGATCGAGAGTCATGTAATCAAGAGTCATGTAATCAAGAATCATGCTTAGTGAAAATCTCGAGTTTATCTGTTTTATTAACTTTTCTAATGCACGCAATCCTGTGTCCCATACCACAAGTTCGGTGCATATCAATCATGTGACGTTTAGACTTAAGTAGTGAATTCTATAGGATTATGTACTCGGGTCTTCCAGTGATAGTATCAAGACATGTAATCATGAATCATGCAATCGAGAATTATGTAATCAAGAATTGTGTAATCAAGAATCAAGAATCAAGAATCACTATTTCGGAAAACACGGGCCCCCTTCCGAGTATACTCTCCTATATTGTTCACTATTAAGCCGTACCCTTATAACTCCGGCTTATTATTCTTTTATAATTAATTATGAACATGCAGTTGGTACGACTAGTGGAACGGTATAATCAAATAGTTTAGTTAAGGAAAATATCAAGGGCAGTAATCATATACATAAGACGTAAAACGAGTACATGTATCAAGAGTAGTTATTATAGAATTATCAAGTGGTATAAAATGCATTCTATCAACCTATTATATCTATGCAAGTTATTATTATAAGAACAATAATACACACAGTTCATTAAATATAAAAAGTAATGGGTTTATATGCAAAAACGTCGAGATGAATTTTTAGACAACTTGACATATCTGCATTCAAATTTACTTTTTCGTTGTTACAGAAAAGCAAATCCAATTCCGTTAGAGATTCTAGAAAGTAGACTCTCTTTCGGTTCTAACGCATATTCACACGATACATTCTAGAGACACTAGTTATGCGTATAAATTCATTCTTCGCTGGTTTCGATGTTTCGCGCACATTCTGGAAATTCAGAGTCACAATACTAAAATTACGATATCTCACAATCTATACATCGGATTGAGAAACTGTAGGATGTTTCAGATATCTAGACTCGAAGGACTATAATTTTCATGTAGAAGTTTTTCGATCCAGTGTCGGGAACATGGTCAAATTCTCAGTACAAGAGACCGGTTAGTAATCCCGTGCAGGTTCAGAAATTCACGATATGCCAGTACTAAAATCACGATATCTCACAATTTATACATCCGATTGAGAAACCGTAATATGTTTCAGATATCTAGACTTGAAGGGCTACGATTTTCATGTAGAAAGTTTTTCGATCCAGTGTCAGGAACATGGTCAAATTCTCAGTACAAGAGACAGGTTAGTAATCCCGTGCAGGTTCAGAAATTCACGATATGCCAGTACTAAAATCGCGATATCTCACAATCTATACATCCGATTGAAAAATTGTAAGATGTTCTGGATTCGGGACTCGATGGGCTACGATTTTCACGTAGAAAATCTTCAATCTAGTATCGGAAATATGGTCGAATTCTTAGTGCAAGGTCAAAAAATTTTAGAGATAGTAAGGTTGAATATTCGATATTCGATAACACGATTCGAAATGTGTTAACGGTTCATTCTTGAGTTGATATAGCATGAAACCAGTGACTACAACGGAATTTGACAATGAAACATGATGATAACTAGACTACTTGCCACGAGTCCAAGAAAAATACTTGTACGAGAACAAAAAGAGTGTACAAGGTACTTGCCTTATAACGTGATGATTTTGGTGGTGGTGTTAACCACGGAAAGAAGAAGCGACATCGGCAACGGACGGCGGCACAACGGTGGTAAGAATGGCAGTAAGACGACAACGAGTGAACAACGGTAGCAACGGTGAGTGACAACAACAACAAGGTGGCATGGCGTCGGGTTATTTTTCGGGGTTCACGGGATCGTAGAAGCGGAGTTGTTGGCTCGAAAGTGGAAGGTAAAGTGGACCTCGGGTGTTGCTTGAGCTCTCGGGTGTGAAGAAGGCAGAGGAAGAATGGAGAAAAAATGAAGAATGAGATATAGAGGTGAGAGTGAGGTGTGATATATGTGTGTGTATATATATAGAAAGAAGAATGGAGTGAATGCATGCATGTGTATTATATATAATAATATATGTTACCGCTGAATTTGGTGTGGGGGTAAACAGATAGAATTTGTGGGTTCGTGGAAAAACCTGAATAGCGAGTCCAAACCTGTTCGTCGGAGTTGGGCTGTTGAGCTCCCGCCGTACACCTGCAAGGAAAGTGCGAAATACTGGGGTTGATCCCGGCGACGCACCCTCCGACGCTCTTGTCAGTAACCAGTGATGATTAAAAAAGAGCTTAAGTTGGCAAAAAAGTGATTAACCTGTAGCAGTGGTAGGTAGGGGGTATTTATAGTCGCCATTGGGATCAAATTAGGAATGTAATTCCTGTCATCTGATAAGGCGTAAAATCCTCGTAATCAGATTAGGAATGTATCCCTTAATTCCCGGTGAGAGGATAGTCGCGAATCAGGCTCGTTGATTTGGTTCAATCAGAGACCCTAATTCTATCCTGTCGGACTGGGTTTGTATCGGGTCGGGACCCATACCCAGTTGAGGTGGATCCGTTCGCGGGTTATTGGATCTGTGAGAAGGAGACCCAGTACCCGCTTCGGACCCCTTAGTAGGTGAAATTACCGTTTTACCCCTGAGCTTTAAGATTCGTCTTCGATGTGAACGGTCCCGATTTAATCCTATTTTTAGCCATATCACGATCCCCCCACTCCTAGAGACTGAGTTTTTCAGTCTTTGAGGAGTAGTTTTACTGTTCTAATGGCGTATGGGATTTTATCGGTGTTCTTAAGGGAGTTTTGGATCTTGCTTGGGGTGTAACGGTGTTATTCTGGGCTTGTAAAATGACCAAAAATATTTTCAGAATTTTTTGGATTTTTGGTGATTTTTCCAGATTTTTCTGAATTTTTTCTCATTTTTTTGAATTTTTTATTCATTTTCCGAATTAAATAATTAATTATCGAAAATATTAATTAATTATTCTAATTTAATAATTATTTTCCAGAATTTTAAAATAATTTTTCTGAATTAATAATTATTTTTAGAATTTTTAATTATTTTTTTTCGATTTTTTAAATATTTTTTTGGAATTTTTAAATAATTAAAACAATTAAATAAATAAATAAATTAATTAAATATTACATGACACGTGGCGCGATCTGTGCCGTCGGATCCCGGCACGAATCTCGAGGAGGCGCGTTTCCCAAAAAAAGTTATCTTTTCGTTTAGCGCACGTGGCGCGATCTGGACCGTCCATCACCAGAAGCGCGAATTTCTGGAAGATCCAATGGTCGTAGTCGCTCAGCGGCTTTTTTCTCCGTTTGTGGAGCTCGGATGGGGACTTGCTCGGCAGTCCGACCGGGCACGTGGCAAAATTTTTTTTTTTTTTTCTTTTCCTTCCCGCCTCCTCTGTTTCCTTCTTCGACTTCTTCTCTTCTTTCCATCGTTCTTCTTCGCCTCATCTTCTCTATTCTTCTTCGACTTTACCGCCTCGCCTCCAAACCGTCCACCTCTCCGACTTCGTCTGGTGAGGAGGTCGACGACGAGGGGAATGGAGCTCGGCGACGTGGAGCCCGAAGGAGATGAGATCGGAGCTTCGGAGGAGAGTCTGTTGACGAAGTGTTGACGAAGGTGGGTTTCGATGAAGAGTAGAGTTCGGCGACAGCATGGTGGGGCTCAACGGTGGGTTCGAGCTTGGCGTGGGCCTCGTATTTTGGGCACAGAAGGAGCTCGGCCATGGAGGTGATCGAAGCTTCGACGAAGGAACTCGACGAGGGAAGGCGGTGAGCTCGACAGTCTTCGGCGGAGCTCGCTCGATGGAGCCGACGGAGCTCATGACGGTGGCATTCGGAGCTCGTCATTGGGTTTGGAGCTCGGAGCCAAGGATAGCTTCGACGAAGTAGCTCGGCCATGGAGGTGGTGGAGTTCGTCGGAGCTTGATAATGGGTCAAGCTCGGAGATAATGGAGCTCGGAGCTTCGCCGAAGGAGAACGACGAGCGGAGCGGTGGTCGCTTGTGGGCTTCGACGGATAGAGGGGAGCTCGTCAACGAATGGAAGGTGAGAGGAGCTCGGAGCTTCGACAAAGGAGGTCGAGCTTGGACGTCGGGTATTCGCGATGTGGTGGTCGGCGAGGGAGAGAGGTTGGAGAAGAAGCTCGGCTACCGAGCTTGGTGAAGATTAGGGGGCGCCTGAGCTTCAGCGAGGAGAAGCTTGTCGGAGGCAGTTGGTCTGGAGATCGAAGATGAGGGAGGAGTTGGGACTTCGGTGATGGAGATGTTGGGCTCTGTTCTTGTTTGGTTTTTGGCGCCAAACCGGTTGAAGAAGAGGAAGGGGATAGGTGTTCGGGTTTGGATCCCTTAACGGGTCCGAACCCGACCCTGGTGCCCTTTTTTTTTTTGGCTTCTTGTTCGGCAAATCCGAGCGCAAATTTTGAGGCACACTTTTTTTTGCAACTTTGAAGCTTGGTAGGACAGTAGCTCGGATTGGAGATCCGAACTATGTGGCTTGATCTGGACGGTTGATCACGATCATGGCGCGAATCTCGAGACTGGCTTATTTTCCAAGAAAACACCATCTTGTTGTTTAGCGAGGCTGGCAAGATCTGGGCCGTCTGATCGAGATCTTACACGAATGTTGAGGGAAAAGTGAATTTTCTCCGTTTTGGGGCTCGGATGGGCACTTGCTCGGTTAGCCGACCGGAGGGAAGAGCTCGGATTCGATTTTGACAGTTGCTCGGGTTCGGTTCGGATTTTTCCCTCGCGCGAGTGGCTCGGCTCGGATTTCTGAGCTATTCGGCGCAGCTGTATTGAGATCCACTTTCCCGATGCTACGGAGGTCCGATCAGGGCATGCGACCCGTCGTTTCGAAGCTAGTTCGAAGATCTACAACTTCTTTTTAGGAGTGGGATGAAGATTCACTCTCCTTCATGGTCAAAATAGCCCCGCAACATGCTTGTTTTCATGAAGTTGATAAGTACTTTGGTCTTGGGGATTTTGGAAGAGGAGCTCTACTCCTAGGGGCGGAGAAGATGTGCTAGGAAGACCCTTGTGCTAGGAAGACCCTAGGGGCGAAGAAGAAGCGCGAGTGGGTCGGATCGCTAGTCGCTCGGCTCGGAATACCGAGCGACGTGGAGCGATCTGAGCCGTCGGATCTCAGCGCGGATCTCGAGGTGGGCACAGTTTCCAAGAAAACACTATCTTGTCGTGTAGTGGTGCTGGCATGATCTGAGCCGTCTGATTTCAGTGCGGATCTCGAGGCGGGCACAGTTTCCAAGAAAACACTATCTTGTCGTGTAGTGGTGTTGGCATGATATGAGTCATCTGATCGAAATCTTACGCGAATGTTGAGGGAAAAGTGATTTTTCTCCGTTTTGGGGCTCGGATGGGCACTTGCTCGGTTAGCCGACCGGGCTCTTTGACGTTGGGGTCGGATCGGCACTTGCTCGGCACCCGAGCGGATGGAAGAGCTCGGCTCTGGAAGAGAGCCATTTGTGAGACAAGTGTGAGGAGGAACTTTAGGAGAGAGTTGTACTCCAAACTCGTTGAGAAGAGGTCCGCTTCGGAGGCGAGCGGAGTGAAGAGCTCGGCTCTGGAAGAGAGCTATTTGTGAGACAAGTGTGAGGAGGAACTCTAGGAGAGAGTTGTGCTCCAAACTTGTCGAGGAGAGGTCCGTCTTGGAGGCGAGCGGAGTGAAGAGCTCGGATCTGGAAGAGAGCTATTTGTGAGACAAGTGTGAGGAGGAACTCTAGGAGAGAGTTGTGCTCCAAACTTGTCGAGGAGAGGTCCGTCTTGGAGGCGAGCGGAGTGAAGAGCTCGGCTCTGGAAGAGAGCTATTTGTGAGACAAGTGTGAGGAGGAACTCTAGGAGAGAGTTGTGCTCCAAACTCGTTGAGAAGAGGTCCGCTTCGGGGGCGAGCGGAGCAAAGAGCTCAGATCTGGAAGAGAGCTATTTGTGAGACAAGTGTGAGGAGGAACTCTAGGAGAGAGTTGTGCTCCAAACTTGTCGAGGAGAGGTCCGTCTTGGAGGCGAGCGGAGTGAAGAGCTCGGCTCTCGAAGAGAGCTATTTGTGAGACAAGTGTGAGGAGGAACTCTAGGAGAGAGTTGTGCTCCAAACTCGTTGAGAAGAGGTCCGCTTCGGGGGCGAGCGGAGCAAAGAGCTCGGATCTGGAAGAGAGCTATTTGTGAGACAAGTGTGAGGAGGAACTCTAGGAGAGAGTTGTGCTCCAAACTTGTCGAGGAGAGGTCCGTCTTGGAGGCGAGCGGAGTGAAGAGCTTGGCTCTGGAAGAGAGCTATTTGTGAGACATGTGTGAGGAGGAACTCTAGGAGAGAGTTGTGCTCCAAACTTGCTGAGAAGAGGTCCGCTTCGGGGGCAAGCGGAGCAAAGAGCTCGGCTCTGGGAGAGGGCCATTTGGAAGACGAGTTTGAGGAGCAACTCTAGGGGAGAGTTGTGAGCTCCGAACTCGTTGAGAAGAGGTCCGCTTCGGAAGCGAGCGGAGTGAAGAGCTCGGCTCTAGGAGAGCCATCTGGCAGACGAGTTTGAGGAGGAACTCTAGGAGAGAGTTGTGAGCTCCGAACTCGTTGAGAAGAGGTCCGCTTTAGAGGGAGCGGAGTGAAGAGCTCGGCTCTGGGAGAGATCCATTCGTGAGACGAGTGTGAGAAGGAACTCTAGGAGAGAGTTGTGAGCTCCGAACTCGTTGAGAAGAGGTCCGCTTCGGAAGCGAGCGGAGTGAAGAGCTCGGCTCTAGGAGAGCCATTTGGCAGACGAGTTTGAGGAGGAACTCTAGGAGAGAGTCGTGAGCTCCGAACTCGTTGAGAAGAGGTCCGCTTTAGAGGGAGCGGAGTGAAGAGCTCGGCTCTGGGAGAGATCCATTCGTGAGACGAGTGTGGGGAGGAACTCTAGGAGATAGTTGTGCTCCGAACTCACTATTTAAATGACAGAATCAACGGTTGTGGGAGCAGTTCCGAATGGCGAACTACTTCTAACCCGCTGAAGAGCAAGTTATTTGAAGAGGAATCGAGCCAAGTGTTGGACTCCGAACTCGTCGTTAGAGGGATTCAACGGTTGTGGGAGCAATTCTGAATGGCGAACCACTTCTAACCCGCTGAAGAGCAGGTTATTTGAAGAGGAATCGAGCCAAGTGTTGGACTCCGAACCATCGGTAGAGGTATTCAACGGTTGTGGGAGCAATTCCGAATGGCGAATCACTTCTAACCCGCTGAAGAGTAGGTTATTTGAAGAGGAATCGAGCCAAGTGTTGGACTCCGAACCATCGGTAAAGGTATTCAACGGTTGTGGGAGCAATTCCGAATGGCAAACCACTTCTAACCCGCTGAAGAGCAGGTTATTTGAAGAGGAATCGAGCCAAGTGTTGGACTTCGAACTATCGGTAGAGGTGTTCAATGGCTGTGGGAGCAATTCCGAATGGCGAACCACTTCTAACCCACTGAAGAGCGAGTTATTTGAAGAGGAATCGAGCCAAGTGTTGGACTCTGAACTCGTTGTTTAAGGTTAGTAAGTTGCGGGAGCAGCCATGTAGAAGAAGCTGGACTCCGAACCCACCATTTAAGAGAGAAGCAAGAGCAATAATTTTCAATGAAAAGATGTAAAGTTTGAAATAAACTAAGTGGCCGCTTCGATAGGGCGAGCCATTATTACATGCTATCGGCCGGGTTACAAGCATCGGCCTTATTGAAAATCAGGATCCTACTTCTACAATAAGGTGAAGACCTCTTGGGAGGAGCTGGGAGATTCTGAGTCTTAAAGCTCGGCGGGCCCTTCGGTTCGTTTGTTGGCTCCTCAGGGGGGAAGCTCGGCCCCCTCTTTTTGGACGAACTTGGTCAGGTGCCCCGCTGTATGAGTTCTTCGATCTCCTCCTTCAGAGCCCGACAATCTTCCGTGTCGTGGCCGTGGTCCCTGTAAAAGCGGCACCACTTATCCTTGTTCCTCTTCTTGTCAGGTGTATTCATTCTCGGGGGGGGGGGGGGGGGGGGGGGGCGCGGAGGAGCCCTTCCTTGTCCACCTCCATAAGAACTTCTGATATATTGGCAATGAGGGGGGTGAACTTCTCAAACCGAGGAGTCGGGCATGCCGTCCATTGCTGTCCTTCTGGGATTTTTGGGAGCCCTCTTCGCTTGTGCTCTTTCGTTTGTTCCCGGAAGATGTCTCCTCAAAGCCCGGGAGATTCTCGGCTTCTTCAGCCCAAATGTACTTCTCGCTCCTAAGAAGGAGGTCGGCGAAATTATGTGGGGGCTTCTTGGCAAGGGAGGAGCGAAGGCTGGAGTTGAGGACGTTCGATTGGAAGGCGGCCGCTGCAACAGGCTGATCAAGGGAAGCAATGGATCTCACTTCTGCAGTGAACCTCCTCACATAGTCTCTCAACTTCTCTCCCTTCTCCTGGCGGAGCTGGAGTAAGGAGATGTTAGTCTTCTCCGTGCGTCTGCTACTCACAAAATGAGTGATGAAGAGGCTCTCGAATTGCTCGAAGGAGAATATGGAAGACGGGGCGAGGCGGGAGTACCACTCCCGAGCCGAACCCTTAAGAGTGGCGGGGAAGGTTTTGCACAGCAAAGCATCGGAAGCTTGGTGGATTAGCATGAGAGTCTTAAGCTTTCGATGTGGTCCACGGGGTCCGACTCCCCCGAGTAAGTTTCGAACTTCGGGGGTTCGAAACCTCTTGGGATAGGAGCTTCCATGATGGTCCGGGAGAAGGGGGGTCTGCTCGGGCGGATGGTCCTTCCTCTTAACTCCTCATCCTTGTCTATTCGGCCGATGCGCCTCTCCATCTCGTGGAGACGGTGGTAGAGAGCATCGTCCCTTCCACGATAGTCAAACGAACCTCTGGACTCGTCTTCATAGGAAGGGGAACGACGACGGTAGCTCTGGGAGCGGCGAGGGCTAGGCATGCGCTGTTGGCTGCTAGGAGCCGGAGGAGGAGTTATGGACCGATGGTGAGGACTTTGGACCCGTGGAGGTGTAGGAGTCCTCTGAGCATTGTTATTATTGGGTCGGAGGTTGAGGGCTTGCAACACCGTTGCTTGGAACTGCTGGAACTCGGCACGGGTGATGGGTGCCTCATCGTTCCTCGGATGTTGTCGACCAGCAGGGGAATGAGGTCTTCTCCTATGGTGTTCGGGGAACTCTTTCATCCTTCTTTGGGTAGGGGACCTTCTGTAGTCTCGGCGGTGAGGAGATCGCTCATCCGGACGCTGTTGGCGGGAGGCTCCCTCTCGAGCCCGCTTTTCGTCCAGATGGCGGCGAAGATCCTCATCCTTCTGCCGATTGAGGATGGTATTGCGGAGGTCGGAAACTCGAGGATTGCGGGAGGCCATGGAATCCGAAGAGGCATTGTGTACCGAAATGCGGTCCTGATGGAGGGGTTGCTTCTGCGGGTTGGGACGCGAAGCCCCCGCACCGGCATTCTGAGGACCGGCGGGACCCTTAGGGGGTTGCTGATTCTGAAGAGGAGGCTGATCTTGTTGAAGAGGGTCTTCCGCTTGGAGAGGAAGTTGCCCCTGCTGCTGAGCGGGTTGGATGGGGACTACCTCTTGCTGATCAACGGGATTGGGTCCACGGTTGGACCCTCTGGATCTTACTTTCCTAGGAGGCATGGCTGGAGGAGATCTGACCAACGGGAGGAGGGGAGGCTGCTATTCGTATGTTTCCCACAGACGGCGCCAATCTCTTACCGCTGAATTTGGTGTGGGGGTAAACAGATAGAATTTGTGGGTTCGTGGAAAAACCTGAATAGCGAGTCCAAACCTGTTCGTCGGAGTTGGGCTGTTGAGCTCCCGCCGTACACCTGCAAGGAAAGTGCGAAACACCGGGGTTGATCCCGGCGACGCACCCTCTGACGCTCTTGTCAGTAACCAGTGATGATTAAAAAAGAGCTTAAGTTGGCAAAAAAGTGATTAACCTGTAGCAGTGGTAGGTGGGGGGTATTTATAGTCGTCGTTGGGATCAGATTAGGAATGTGATTCCTGTCATCTGATAAGGCGTAAAATCCTCGTAATCAGATTAGGAATTGATATGGCTAAAAATGGGGTTAAATCGGAACCGTACAGATTGGGAACGAATCTTGAAGCTCGGGGGTAAGACGGTAATTTCGCATATAGATGGACCCTAAGCGGGCACTGGATCTCCCCTTCACAGACCCAATAACCAGCGAAACGGATCCACTCCAGCTGGGTATGGGTCCCGACCCAAGACAAACTCAGACCCGCAAGAGGAGATCAGGGTCACTGATTTGACTAAATCTGTAGCGCCCCGAATTTCTAATAAGATATCTTAGAAAATACGTGGCACATTCCCAGCGATCCACTTCAATACAATATTAAACATAACCAACACCACTAAAATTTTTAACTTTTATTACAACCAATCTTTTACAAATCACAGCGGAATTCAAAACAAACTCAACTCAATATTTTCTTTATGTACAACCCAAATTTATCTCAGAACTGCTATTACAAGTTTACACAAATCCCTTATGAGTGAAATATATCTCAAAACCACCTAAGCATTCCATCTCCATCTCTAAGCATTATCCTGCAACAAGTGAGGCTAGAGAGAATCCCTAACCCCCAAACTAAAGGGATCAGCCATAAATGGTGTGAGAAATATAAAAATAAACAAACAACATAAAAGATCATACCTCATAATTCCTTAAACAACAAGTACTAAATAAGAATATAGGAAGTACGAAATGACAGTTAACATAAAACATCAAGTGATACTAAGCTAAGTGCCATGTGTAGAAAACAAGAAAACCACATGCATAAAACCAAGACAAGAAAACACAAGTTCTATATGCAGACTCTCTAATGCGTACTTGTCGAAGTCTATGCATCCCATTCTACATAGGTTCGGTGCAAGCCCTTAACGTCTTCACTTCATAGGGTTCAATCCCCCGTTATGCAACTAATCTTATCACGATGATTACTACGAGATAAAGACAGACTGTGAGAATTAGCCCATGCCTGATAATTCCGGAGATGGATCCCACATCTCAGGTATTTTACCTGGATAATTCCGGAGATCATCCCACATCTAGACATAGACACATCATCACATGAATACCCCATGTGCGTCGCCTCGACTTTGATAATTCCGGAGACTAATCCCACATCTCAAGCAACCACTTGGATAATTCCAGAGATGGATCCCACATCTCAGGTATTTTACCTGGATAATTCCGGAGATCATCCCACATCTCAAGGAAGTTACTTGGATAATTCCGGAGATTAAATCCCACATCTAAAGCCATCATGAGGTTCGTAACCCATGATCCCGTTCATCATATCACCACTAGTGCCTGTCCTTATTATTTGTGGTTATTTAAATTTCTCAATGAATCTCCTAGAGTGATGTGCCCTACCGACCTAAAATCAAAACTGAATAACTGAAATGCCTAAAAGGGCCTCAACAAAACAACTCAATACCGGTATACTAGGGTCACCCACCTCTAGAGACTCAACTCAAATATCTAAACAAAAGTCCCACTAAACAAAGTGGCTCAACTGAATGCCTCAAATGAAATGCTTATCTGAATATCTCAAAATCAGTGGCTTAATCATATACTGAACTGAATGACAAGTATATACTAAATTATCTGAGAAACCAATCATTCGTATTAACACTGAAGTTTACAAATATCCTTCAGTACTAGTCGACTCATACTGACGATAAGTCGACTGTCCAGAGGACCAAATTCAAGATTTTACAAAAATAAACTAAGTCATATAACAGTCGACTTAAGAAGGGATCAGTCGACTTATCCGAGGTAATTTCCAATAATCTTCTCAAAAATATTCTAAGTATATAAGTCGACTTAAAGGGTTATAGGTCGACTGTCCAGAAGGACTAATAATTTTTACAAAAATAATTTCTTCAGTGGACCAGTCGACTGCCTATGAGCTAGGTCGACTGTCCAGAACAAATTTTTCAACAATTCTAAAATAAAGTGTCAGGCTCGTACCAGTCGATTGCACAGTAGGCCAGTCGACTGTTGGCCTATGGATTTCAAAATTAGGTCTGATTACAAAGTCAAAATCTGAAGCTTTCTAATGATCAATGTTTATGAAAAATAGCTCGTATTCAGGAAAATAATAAATCTCAACGAATCTTCACCAGGTATGCGTATATATATCACTCAAAACATCAATATGTCGAAATTTAGGTTCTCATGTTCTAAATCAAATATCCTTTCATTAGGGTTTTACAAGATCTCAGTTTCTTTCACAAAACTAAATAAAAATCTGATTCATAAACTAATGCCCAGAGGTTCATACTCAATCTCAACATGTTTTTAGCAACACAATTTCAATAATGAAGATCTACTATTTCATTCACAATTATTCACATGATTCATACCTCAATACAATATCTATATTGTTCACAACATCCAATCATTACATCATGATACTTGCACGCATAGATCAATCAACAAGACGAATTATAATACTCACAAAATCAAACAATCAAACAAGGTCACTCACATGAATCAAACAACAAAACAATTTCTATATCTCTCACCTTAGATTTGAGAATAGTCCACGAAAAGAATCCTCCTTTTGCTAGATCCAAAGACTCCTTCTCCACCAACAATAAACCTCCAAAATTCTCTGTTTTATCAACAATGACGGCTGGGAGAAAAATCTCTTAAATACCCGGGATTGAATATTAGGGTTTTACCATCACTTTTGCAAAGCAGTCCTTTCCAAAATACAATTTACATATATAGATCATTCTTTGGAAATTCCATCAAAACTCATTTAAATTTGGATTTAAAAGAAAATATACTTCTAAATTTCAACCAATACTGATCCAAAACGTCTAGCATGTACATTTTACACTTTAACCCCTAAAATTGTCGAATTTGCAAAAAGGTCATTCTTTTCCCAAAAATTGCAAATTGTTCCAATTAATTTCAGAAAAATCTGGAAAAATTACTAAATAATTCCCAAGTATTAAATGATGATTTTTCATAAAGAAAATTTAACTTTCAAACTTCTCAAAAGTCATTTGCACGTGTTTTGCACGTGTAAAAAGATAAACTTTTCTGAAAATATTCATTAAATCTCCAAAAATAAATTTAAATTCATTTTCAAATAAAAAAAAATATTTGAAAATACGGGGTTCTACAAAATCAACGACCCTGATTTGCAGTTATCCTCTCACCGGGAATCAGGGATCAGTTTCCTAAACTAATTATGAGGATTTTACTCCTAACGGTTTCACAGGAAATCAGGTCCCTAATCAGACTCCCATGGCGACTATAAATACCTCCTACCTACCACTGTGACCAGGTAATCACTCTTTTTCCAACTTAAGCTCTTTCTTAATCATCACTGGTTACTGACAAGAGCATCGGAGGGTGCGTCGCCGGAATCAACCCCGGTGTATCGCACTTCCTTGCAGGTTAGCGGCAGGAATCAGCAGGCTTGGATCCGCTATTCAGGTTTTTCCACGAACCCACAAATCTCATCTGTTTACCCCCACACCAGATCCAGCGGTAACAGATTGGCGCCGTCTGTGGGAAACCATACGAATAGCAGCCTCTCCTCTTCCCGTCGACTAGCTCTTCTCCAGCCATGCCTCCCAGAAAGGTCAGGTCCAGGGGGTCCAACCGTGGACCCAACCCCACCGATCAACAAGAGGAAGTCCCCGTACTTCCTGCTCCGCAACCCGAACAACTTCCTCCCCCGGTCCAAGACCATTTCCAACAGGGCCAACCCCCTCTTCTGAATCAACAACCTCCTAATGGTCCCACTGGTCAGAACCAGCGGAGGCAGAAGCAACCTCTCCACCCAGACCATGTCTCAGTACACAACGCCTCCTCAGATTCTATGGCCTCCCATAATCCGCGAGCTTCTGACCTCCGCAACACCGTTCTAAATCGGCAGAAGGATGAGGACCTTCGCAACCGCCTAGATGAGAAGAGGGCCCGAGAGGGAGTCTCCCGCCGACATCAAGGCGAGCAATCTCCTGATCGCCGAGTAGGCAGGAGGTCTCCGGACCGAAGAGGACGGGGGGAATCTCCCGAGCGTCATAGGAGGCCACTTTCCCCTGCTGGTCAGTATCATCCGAGGAACGATGAGGCACCCATCACTCGTGCCGAGTTCCAACAATTCCAGGCAACGGTATTGAAAACCCTCAACCTTCGCCACAACCACAATAATGCCCAAAGGGTTCCAACACCCCCACGGGTCCCAAGTCCTCGCCACCGATCCATAAGTCCTCCCTCGGCTCCTAGTCACCAGCAACACCCTCATAGTCCTCGCCAATCCCAGGACTATCGACGCCGTAGTCCCCGCTCCCCTTCCTATGAAGATGAGTCCAGGGGATCGTTTGACTACCACCGGAGGGAAGATGCCCTCTACCGTCGTCTCCACGAGATGGAGAGGCGCATTGGTCGAATGGACAGAGAAGAGGAGTCGAGAGGAAAAACCGTCCGCCCCAGCAGACCCCCTTCTCTCGGACTATCATGGAGGCTCCCATCCCGAGGGGTTTCAAGCCTCCGCAGTTTGAAACGTACTCAGGGGAGTCGGACCCTGTTGATCATGTCAAGAGCTTCAAGACCTTGATGCTAATCCACCAAGCTTCTGACGCCATGCTTTGCAAAACCTTCCCCGCCACTCTCAAGGGTTCGGTGCGGGAATGGTACTCCCGGATCGCTCCCTCTTCCATCTTCTCTTTTGAGCAGTTCGAAACGCTCTTCGTAACACACTTTGTGAGCAGCAGACGAACTGAGAAGACCAGCCTCTCTCTACTCCACCTCCGACAGGAGAGGGGAGAGAAGTTGAAGGACTATGTGAGGAGATTTACTGTGGAGGTCCGGTCCATCGCCTCCCTCGACCAGTTTGTGGCGACCGTCGCATTCCAGTCCAATGTCCTCAACTCTAACCTTCGGTCGTCCCTCGCCAAAAAGCCCCCACACAACTTCACCGACCTTCTCCTCAGATGCGAGAAGTATATTCGGGCTGAGGAAGTCTAGTGCTTCCCGGGCTTCGGAGGATCCGCTTCCGAGTCGAAGAGAAAGACAGCGGAAGAGGAAGGGGCCAAGAAGCTACAGAAGGATAATAGCGGTCAGCGCCGTCCTCCTCCCAGGTTCGAGAAATTTACCCCTCTCACTACCAACATCTCCACCATCCTGATGGAAGTCGAGAAGGAGGGAGTTTGTAACGCCCCGAATCCCAAATACATTGAATTCGAGATGTTCTACAGGATCTTTTCACTTTCTTCAGTACAATTTTACAGGGAAATTTAAACTTTTCACTTTACATCAGAGTTTACATCAATGTTACACTTTTCATTTGCACAGCGGAAGTAAAATTCACAACAATTAAATAAATGTACATCAACATGGTATAATCTTTAAGCATCCATTCCTCTTTAATCTTTAACATGCCATTTACCTGCATATAAGACTGTGGGTACGTCAGTTTATTCAACCGACGATTATTATACACGGCCATCCTTTCTATGCCGGAAATAGTATAACTCAATTTTCCATATTTAGCAAACACAGACTTGTCACATTTCAATTAAAGGGACTACCCTATTGATGTCGTGTTGTGATTGTGCACTTAATCCTTAATGCATTTATTTATGTTACATGACGCTAATGCGCACTTGTT
This sequence comes from Hemerocallis citrina, assembly GCA_017893485.1. Classification (NCBI taxonomy): domain Eukaryota; kingdom Viridiplantae; phylum Streptophyta; class Magnoliopsida; order Asparagales; family Asphodelaceae; genus Hemerocallis; species Hemerocallis citrina. The sequence goes on from CM030365.1 coordinate 221,503,631, forward strand.
CGGATTTTATGCATCCCATACTACATAGGTCCGAGGGCAAGCCCTTATTTGTTCTTCATCTTTGTAGGGTTCAATCCCCCGTTATGACTTAATCTACTACTGTAACTACGGTAGTGTCTTAGATGTCCTATGATCTACGAGCCCATCTCCAGGCAGCCTGGAGGGAAATCCCACTCACTGACACGACGCATCGAGCAGGCAACCTATGGACAATTCAGCCTCCACCATGGAACAATGGCACCACCCATAGCCACTCGAACATCCCACGAGCATCGCCACCGGGATGATAATTCTGGAGTAGCGCCCACGCCATGTCTTGACGCATCAAGCAGGCAGCCTGTGGATCGCTCTCACACCGCTATCCGATGGCCCCCATACTCGTGTTTTTCTTCTACTTTTATCACGTCTCCACTATGTACTAATCCTTAGTTTTATTAAAAATCATGGACAAAAATTTAATCTCTAGAGTTAGCCTCTCCACTAACCGGACTTATTCATTCATTTCAACATGACCAACCTTGGTCTAATTTCATTTCATTTCTCAATGCCGGGGGAGACTTAGCTACTCTATTTCAATTTTCATTTCACAATCTTCAACTTATAAATTTCCATGTTGAGTTCTCATACTCACATGTATATTCTCTTTTCAATTCATGATTCCTAATTTGTTCACAAGTCCATAATTGTACATGAATCTCATGCACTTTATCAATTTTCACAACGAATCAAATTTCACTTTATCAACAAATGTGCATACTTCATTTTGTTCCACAAAGGAGAAATAAATTACATCAAGTCACACAACCAAGTTTCTTTTGCCAAATCACTTTCTAATACCTCGTTATTATTTATTCTTATAAGCTATACTTTTTCACAAATACATAATCTAGAACCATAGTTCTAATCATGTCTTTTGTTCACAAACCATAGTGTATTTCTTTCAAATAATGCCCAAATCACTCTTATAAAAATTCCTTACATTTTTATGAGAATAACCATATTTTTTCACAATTTTTGGACATCTAGAAACCCCAAAAAAAATTTTTTTTTTTATATATGCCGAAGGTAGGAATCGAACCCAGGCACACGGAGAACAAAGCCAAGAGCACCCGCCGCTAGGCCAATCTGTGCTAGCGTTATAAAAGGGGAAAGAATTGTATTTATTACTTCAGGTCGAAAGTTATATGCTTTCAAAAAAATGTGTGGAAAATGTTGCGGATACAGGGATTCGAACCGATCGACCCAGAGAACCCAACCGCTCACAGTGACCGCCTGAGCTACAAGCTCAGGTTGTCACAATACATATTAAAACTCTTTTGAATCATTTTGCCACTGTTGTTAGAAATACTCGATGTTCAATTAATCTTGGTTCATATTGCCTTTGTAAAAATTACTGAAAAATTCCAGATTAACTCCCCTTCACATTATTTTCATATCAGCATGTATAAAATAATTTTTGTACTAATAAAATATATTTTTCACCCAATTCAATGAATCTTTTCATTATAACCACTATATCTTTCATTTTCGACATTGAATAACAATAGGTCTTCAAATCCTTTTATCCACAATTTCTTATACTAATTCCCTGATATTAATCTTTTATTCAACATACAAATCTATACATTTTTTTGAATTTATCCAACCCCACAATAACTCAAAAATGTCTCTTCAAAACATAACTTAGCCCTAACAAAGTACTAACTTTTGCATACAATTAGTGATGGAAAATGTATTTTCTTTAAATCAATAATGCTTCTAGTCAAATCATGTACATCACAAAATATATAGCCACTTATCAATTAACATACTCACGCATCAAACATTCAAGAAAGTTACTCTTTCAAAAAGCGTGCTCTTTCTTAATCAATTTCATGCTTCCAATTTTCAATTAAACTAGCATCCTTATTAGTATTTTCAAGCATCAATACTAGCATCATTCTTAAGGAAATTTAACCACTATCATTCATTTATTCTAATAAGCATGGAGAATTTTACCCACAACTTAATTTAACAATAGAACCATATGCAAATTGTTCATTAACATACCAATCAATTTACGAACTAACTTTCCATTAAAATGTATTCTTACTAATATTTTCCATGCATCATTTCTAATCAAACCCACTTTATAGCCACATTCTTATTGCACACAATCACACATAATTCGCATATCAATAATTCAATCAACTAGAGATCATCTTTTCAATTAAATGCGCGTTCTTATTAATCATTTCCATGCAACTTTTTGCTAATTAAATCTAGCATATATTCCTATATTAGAAATAAGGAAAATTCTACCCACCTTGTATGGAGAGAAAACAACACAATAGCAAATAAAGTCCTTGCGAATGAATGCACCTCCTCCTAGACGATGCGCGCACACCTCCAAGCCCAAGCACAAAAACCGAAAGCTTCCCCCTTGCACTAGCCGGCCTCACCTCCTTGGAAAATGCAAGCAATCCCACACAAACTCTCACTCTTTTTAATTCACACTATTACTAAAATAAGACTATAGTTTGGAAAGATATAATTGCATATGAATATAGCCATGGGAGGGGGGGTATTTATACTAGAAAACAAGTGAAATGGAGGGCTAGGATTGACTAGTCGGTTGTAGGATGGAGGGCCAAGATTAGAGTAGGAGTTATAAAAACTACCCACATCCACATAACCACCTCCATGAACACCATGACCATTTTCAAAACTCCCTCCAAAAGAGAAGCAATCCCGGCCTTGGAAAAGTGTGCATTGCACGTGTACGTGTAGTGCACGTGCATGCAACTAGGCCTAAAAATTGTACATTTTAATTTTGTATAAAAATAAAATAGTTTTAAAATAGTCTTCTACATGACAAGTTTAAATAAAAAGAAGATTAATCCATGGGCTTTAGTTTGGGCCAAAATAGTTCTTTAAAAATAAAATGAATAAAATACATTTTGGGCTTTTAGAAAAAGGCCTCTAAAACAAGGTTTTCTATCCATTTACAGAAAAAGGCTTTTGTATAAAATAACTTGAGAACACATATTTAAATATTTATACACCTCATAATAAAATAATTATAAGATTTAATTCAACCAAAATATTGCACGTGCACACTACGTGCAAAATAAATAATTTTTCATTAATTGAAAAATCAGGGTATTACAGAGTTATACCTCCCGCTCCGAGGATGAATACCCCGGCCAAGAGGAGGAACAAGGAGAAGTGGTGCCGTTACCACCGGGATCATGGCCACGACACCAACGATTGCCGGGCACTGAAGAACGAAATAGAGGCCCTCATCCAGAGGGGGCAGTTGGCTAAGTTTGTGAAGGCAAATGATCGGGGAGATCGCACCACTCCTCCGCCTTGAGGGGCTAACAAGCGCTCCGAGCGACGAGATGAAACCCCCGAGTTCGATGAGGATGTTAGTGTTAGTGCCCTAGAGACAATGTGATTGTGCTTCTAGGAAATACTTTTGTTAATTAATGATTGTGTTCTATTGATTATTATATTTTAATTTATTATGTCTTAATTTACTGCGATAAAAATGTTAGAGTAATAAATGTCCTTGGAATATATAATACGTATTCTATATCTTTAAGTATGTGACTTAAAAATGAGATTATATGAATAGTGTTTATATTCCTAAATATCCCTAATCAAGCATTGTCATTATGGGACAATAATAATGCATGAAGATTAGTATGTTTGTTGACTGATGACCACATCTCATTGGTCATAGGTATAGTGATACTAAAGTCAAGAACATAGGTGCATGTAAGATTCTATATGGCACTGGATAGACCCACAGTGAGATTCTTCATGTTTAAATAAAGTCATAAGAAAGACTCACAGTGATAATGGTGTAATGATCCTCTGACTTGAGATCATTATATTTCTATACGAGGATTAATATACTTTGACTACATTAAAAGTTACCTTTGACCGGGTGATGATAAAAGTGGACATCGGGTATATTATGAGTCGTATGAGAAATATGAATGATAGATAAAGGATTTAACCCTCCTATAATTAGGAGAGATATTATTGGCCTCTTGATTGAGTGAGACTATGAAATGCATGGCCATGCTCGAATAATGATTTGTTTTAATAGTCTACTCATTGATCAAGGAAACCCGGATTAAATGTTGAAGAGGATGACTGAGAACATGCTTCGAGTTTAATCTATAATATTTGGTTAAATGGATTATATTACACGGAAACATTAATCACGAAAGGTTTTATTGGATCACCAATTATTATTATTACTTGGGTAGCAATGATGTATTACTAGATGCCGCTCATTGTTTATAATTTTATTATTGGATATTAAAATTATTTCCAACGTAATAATAACCTAAAGGGTCACACACAAGAACGCTTGAAGGAGATTTGATTTAAATTATGAATTTAAATTAAATAGTAATTCGAATTTATTTATGATATTAATTAATTAATTAAATATAATTTCAAATTTACTAATGATTAGAATTAGAATTATATTAGAATATTAATTAAGTTTGACTTAATTATTTATTTAATTAGGAATTCTAATTTTAATAAAAGCCCAATAGGATTGGGCTTTAGAAAAACCAGATTTGTCTCTCTATATAAAGATCTTAAACTCTCAAATTATTTTTCAAGGCTTAGAGAAAAACCCTAGCCGTTTTGAGAGAAGAAGATGGAGATAGAGAGAATTTGGTTTTCGGATGCTAGTACATCGCTCCTTCAAAGACCAAGTGTTCGTGTGGATACCGATAGAGCGTAGATCGCGTGAGCGGGATGCGTGGTGATTCAAGGAGCTTGGACCTCCATTAGTCATCCTTTCTCAACTGTTAAAGCTTCGTTTTAAGGTAAACGTTCATAACTACGAATTAAACGTCTTGTTTTGCATGGATCCTGCGATTGGGTTTCGATTTTATTGTTTCAATCCGCTGCATTTATGCCCCGAAAACCCAACAGAGGAACGTGTTCTGCACCTTATCCACAGGGGCCTAATGGGGGCTCTTCCAACTCCTCTCGGAAGGCCTTCGTTCGAGAGGTCAACTCAGTTCACAGCGCCCCTTCCCCCAAAGGCCTCGGCGTCCCAGTAACTTTCTCTGATGAAGACCTTGAGGGGGTCCGGACTCCCCACTGCGACGCACTTGTTATCGACCTCCGCATGGCGAACTTCAAAGTGCAGAGGATCCTGGTAGACAACGGGAGCTCTGTGAACATCCTCTTCCTCTCGGCCTTCCGAGGGCTGCAACTATCCCGGGATTGCCTCAAACCAGCCGGTTACACGCTCCACGGGTTCACGGGGGTACCAGTAACGGTCGAAGGGGTTATCACCCTGGACGTAACTACTGGGAAGACCCCTACCACCCGGACAGAGCCGATGGACTTTATGGTCGTCGATGTCCCGGCTGCATACAATGTCATCTTGGGCCGACCTGGCCTAGCTGCCCTGGAAGCCGTTCCTTCGGCGTACCACCTCAAGATGAAGTTCCCCACCCGGGCGGGAGTGGGAGAAGTCAGGGGCAGCCAAGAGACGGCTCGGAAGTGCTACATGACTTCCACTGGGGGTCCGGTGCTCTCCCTCGAGACTTTAGAGATCCCCGAGCCGAACGTCCGACCCACGTCCGAGCCGGCGGACGAATTGGAAGAAGTGCTCTTCTCGGACGAGGACCCGAGTCGAAAGTTCCTCATCAGCAAGTTCTTGCCGACTGCCCTATGTTCCGACTTGGTGCAGTGCATCCGGGAGAACCGCAACCTATTTGCTTGGTTCGCCGGGGATATGCCTGGGATTTCTGAGGAGCTTCTAGTACACCGCCTCAGCGTCGAACCGGGGTGCAGACCGGTTCAGCAGAAGAGGCGTAAATTCACTCCCGAGCGACAACAAGCCATCAAGGAGGAGGTGGACAAGCTCCTAAAAGCTCGGTTCATACAGGAGGTGAACTACCCCGAGTGGCTCTCCAATGTCTTCATGGTTAAGAAGTCCAATGGTTCCTGGAGGATATGCATCGACTTCACAGACTTGAATAAGGCGTGTCCGAAGGATCCGTTTCCTCTCCCGAATATCGACACCCTCATTGATGCCACCTCGGGCCATGAGCTCCTCAGCTTCATGGACGCCTTCTCCGGCTATAACCAGATCCGAATGTTTTTCCTGGACATTCCGAAGACTTCCTTCATTACCGACCAAGGCCTCTACTGTTATAGAGTTATGCCGTTCGGATTGAAGAACGCTGGAGCCACCTACCAGCGCCTCGTCAACAAAGTCTTCCAAAGCCAGATAGGTCGCAACATGGAAGTATACGTCGACGACATGCTCGTGAAGAGCGTCCGAGGTACCGACCACGTCGCCGACCTACAGGAGGCATTCGGCGTACTGAGCAGGCACAACACGAGGCTTAATCCGAACAAGTGTGCGTTCGGGGTCTCCTCGGGAAAGTTCCTCGGCTTCATGGTCAGCCAGCGAGGGATCGAAGCAAATCTTGAAAAAATTAAGGCCATACTGGACATGGCCCCGCCCCGGAATGTCAAGGAAGTGCAGAGGCTTACGGGTCGCCTCGCCGCTATTGGGCGATTCCTTTCGAAGTCCGGGGAGAAGTGCCTCTCTTTCTTCAAGGCTCTCAGGGGGGGCAAGGGTTTCGAGTGGGGCGAACTGCAACAGGAGTCGTTCAAACAGTTGAAAGCCTACTTGGTCAATCCTCCCCTGCTCAGCAAGCCCATTCCAGGGGAAACCCTCTTCATCTACTTGGCGGCTTCCGAGCAGACCTTAAGTGCCGTCTTGGTGAGGGAAGAGGACCGGGCTCAGAGGCCCATTTACTATGTGAGCAAGGTGCTTCGGGACGCCGAGCTCCGCTACCCGAAGGTAGAAAAGATGGCCTACGCCCTGGTTATGGCGGCAAGGAAGCTCCGCCCATACTTTCAGTCTCACTCGGTTGTGGTCCTCACCAACCAACCGCTGAAGCAGGTCCTCCACAAGCCGGAGACCTCAGGCCAACTTATGAAATGGTCCATCGAGCTGAGTCAACACGACATCTCCTACCAGCCTCGGACTGCGATCAAAGCTCAAGCCCTCGCGGACTTCATCGTTGAGATCACCATTCCCGAGGTCAGCCATGTCCCGAACGGACCCCCTATCTGGACGGTTTTTGTGGATGGTTCCTCTTGCAACGAGGGAAGCAGTGCCGGTATCATCCTGACAGGTCCAGATGACTTCGTCCTCCAGTATGCCCTCCGCATGAATTTCAAGGCCTCAAACAACGAAGCAGAGTATGAGGCACTAATCGTGGGCCTCGGACTTGCCCTAAGTGCCGGGGCGCAGCGCCTCCGAATCCATAGTGACTCTCAGCTGGTTGTGAACCAAGTCTTGGGCGATTACGAGGCACAGGACGAACGGATGGCGAAGTACCTCGCCAAAGTCCGAACCCTCATGGCCCGGTTCGAAGAGGCACTCATCCAACGAGTCCCTCGAGAAGAGAATTCACAAGCCGACGCCCTCTCCAAGTTGGCCTCATCCTCCCTCCAAGGTCTCGAGCAGACCGTCTTGATCGAGGTCCTCTTGAAACCGAGCATAGAAGACGGGACCCTCGACTCAGTGGAGTCATTGCCGGTCCTACTGTAAGATAATTGGATGAAGACGTTAGTGGAATTCTTGAGGGACGGACTCCTCCCCGAGGACCCCAAGGAAGCACGCCGAGTGAGAACCAGGGTCGAGCGGTACATCCTGATCGAGGGGATCTTGTACAAACGCTCCTTCTCGCAGATTGACGGCCGACCGTACCTGAGGTGCCTTTCCCCAGAACAGGCCGACTACGCCTTACAGGAGCTCCACGTAGGCATCGGCGGGGCACATTCAGGGTCTAGGTCTTTGGCTCGGAAAGCTCTGAATTACGGATACTTCTGGACGACTCTCCTCCAAGACGCCGAGCGACATGTTCGACAATACGGCTCTTGTCAGAGACATTCCAACATTCGTCGCCTCCCCCAAGCCAACCTCGCCTCCCTATCAAGTCCTATCCCCTTCGCAATGTGGGGGATGGATTTACTAGGGCCATTCCCTCCAGCTCCGGGCCAGTTCAAGTTCTTGGTCGTGGCCATCGACTATTTCTCGAAGTGGATTGAGGCCGAGCCCCTTGCCACTATCACTAAGAACAAGGTGCGTCAATTCTTCTGGAAGAGCGTCATCTGCCGATTCAGCGTCCCCCGTGTCCTCGTAACAGACAACGGAACTCAGTTTACTGGGGCCGCATTCCGAGCTCTATGTGAAGACCTTGCCATCCAACAGCGCTTCTCCTCCGTCTCCTACCCACAGTCGAATGGCCAGGCGGAGAACGCTAACCGGCAGATCCTCTCTGGTATCAAGAAGAGATTGGACAAATGTTCCAAAGGCTTATGGGTCGACCAACTCCCCAACGTGCTGTGGAACTACCGCCCCAACAAACGGACCCCCACAGGAGAGTCCCCGTTCAACCTCACCTATGGGTCCGAGGCAGTGATACCTTTCGAAGTCGGGTACCTTCTCCTCGCCTCGTAGCCTACAATAAGGAACAAAATGCCAGAGACCTCTGGGCGAACCTAGACCTGGTGGACGAACTGAGAGAAAGGGCGTCGATCCGCCAGCAGAACTACCGGAGGAGGATCGAATTGGCATACAACAAGAGAGTCCGACCCACCGATCTCAAGGAGGGGAACTTAGTCCTCAGAAAACTAGCCATCTCCTTCCCCAGTCAGAAGAACAAACTAGCCCCGAATTGGGAAGGACCTTACAAGATCACAAGGGTAGTTCGGCCCGGAGCTTATCGTCTAGAAGACCTCGAGGGCGGGGAAATTCCGAGGACCTGGAATGCCGACCACCTTTTAAAATACCAAGAAAGCGCCCCAGTGCCTCTCTGAGTATCACAGGGTGTTGAACCATTCCTCTCCTCTAACTTGTAATTCCTCTCTTAAGTTGTCATATGTAAAAATGGCTCGCCGTCAATTATCAATAAAGAATACTTTTTCGTATTTATAAAATTTCTTATGTCCCTCTGCATTTATTCTTTATTCAATCAATGGTTCGGAGTCCAATACCCGGCTCGACTCTACTTCGCAAGCTCGCTCTTAAGCGAGCCAGAAGTAGTTCACTGCTCGGAATTGCTCCCACAATCGTTGAACTCTAACGATGGTTCCGGAGTCCAACACTTGGTTCGATTCTACTCCGCAAGGTCGCTTCTCAGCGGGCTAGGAGTGGGTCGCCATTCGGAATTGCTCCCACGACCGTTGAACTCTAACGATGGTTCCAGAGTCCAACACTTGGTTCGATTCTACTCCGCAAGCTCGCTTCTCAGCGGGCTAGGAGTGGGTTGCCATTCGGAATTGCTCCCACGACCGTTGAACTCTAACGATGGTTCCGGAGTCCAACACTTGGTTCGATTCTACTCCGCAAGCTCGCTTCTCAGCGGGCTAGGAGTGGGTCGCCATTCGGAATTGCTCCCACGACCGTTGAACTCTAACGATGGTTTCGGAGTCCAACACTTGGTTCGATTCCACTTCGCAAGCTCGCTTCTCAGTGGGCTAGGAGTGGGTCGCTATTCGGAATTGCTCCCACGACCGTTGAACTCTCACGATGATCGGCGAGCCCACCATGGGGTAAGGCTCGATTCATCTCTCAACTTCGCAAGAAGGGGGAGACCGAAGCGCTGCTCGGCACCCCTCGCTGAACGCTCTTGTCGCCGAACCGCGAACGAACAAGAGGCAGGCTCGGAGCGTGCCACATCGCTCGAACAGCCGAGCTCCTAGACCTCCGGTCGGCTAACCGAGCAAGTGCCCATCTGAGCCCAAAAATGGAGAAAAGTCGCTTTTCCCTCAACATTCGTGTAAGATCTCGATCAGACGGCCCAGATCTTGCCAGCGTCGCTAAACGACAAGATAGCGTTTTATTGGGAACTGAGTCGTCTCGGGATTCGTGCCAAAATCCGACGGCCCAGATCTTGTCAGCGTCGCTAAACGACAAGAAAGCGTTTCCTTGGGAACTGAGTCGCCTCAAGATTCGTGCCAAATTCCAACGGCTCAGATCGCGCTACGGTGCCGAACCGCGAACGAGAGAGGGGCCGGCTCGGAGACCTCGGCGCGATGAACACAATCACAAACGAAACAACTATGCAGAGCTACAAAGGACATGCTAGTTCGAGAAAGAAATGTTATTAATAATTGGGACACAGTACAAAGCGACTCTTCCGTACAACAAGGTTACAAGGCCTTAAAGAACAAAAGTTACAATGCCGACCCACTACACTTGGTTTTTAAAAGAAAAATCATCAACGTCCCGTTCGGTCGTCAGTTTGGCAACCTCGGCCGACAGTTCCCCTTCCTCCGTCCGAAGCTCCGCCTCTACAGTCTGCAAGTGGCGGATCTTAGAGAGCAGATCGTCCCATTTGGCTATTATTTTCGACAAATTGTGCCGAACGCACTGGATCCGAAGGGCGTTGCTAAAGGCGGTCGGCGCCCCTCTCCTATAGGGGTCATCTCGGCGATCCTGCTCTCCATACGCCGGATCTCGATGTCTCGCTGACCTAGGATGAGCTTAAGGTGGCCCCGCTCGCTTTCGGCTCGGCGCAATCCCAGCTCGACTTCATAGAGCCGCTTTCGGCACCTCGCCGAGCGCAACCTCGTCACCCCCGAGCCAGCCTCGGTTCGAGCGTTGTCATCCGAGCGATTGGGGTCGGCGTCTTGAGCTACCACCACGAGTTGAAAAGAGGAAGAGACGAACAACAAAATTTCAAACATTGCCGAAGTCCAACACTTCAAGAATTTTCAAAACAAACTTTCAGGCTTTTATTCAAATATAGTGACTCTACATACAACAAGACCGACGCTACAACAGAGTTTTACAATAGCTTAAAGGAACATAAGACAACTTTGTTTAGTGCCTCTTCGGAAGGGGTACGCTTCGGTTCAAGGAAACGCGGGGGCGGCGATGCCTAACCTCCGAGCTTGATTCCAAACCAGCGAAGCGAGATCCCCCTTCGCCGCTAACTCCAACTGCAGCACCGACCGAGGCACCGCTAGACGAGACTGCTACACTACTCTGAGCGTCAGCAGGACTCCGCCTCGCCGCAGGCAAACGGGTCGCAAGTTCGTAGAAGGTAATCCCTCTCTCGCTCTCTTCGCGAGTACACGACATACTACGAACGTTGGCCCTCTCAGGCAGAGGCTTGAGCGACGCAACCTCTTCCTCCAACTCGATAATCCTATCTCTCAGGGCATCATCTTTCGCCGACATCTTCAAACGAGGGGGTCCTGACGAGCCTGAGACATTGGCGCTATCGGTCGCGAGTCGTCGATAATGGGTGACCTTGATCCCCCTGTCTATCGTAATCCTCCTAAGCTTGTCGACCTCGGCCAACAACTTTTGGCGCTCGGATGACACCTTCTCCAACTCGAAAGCTAGCCTCTCTTCTTCCGCCAAGTGTTCTTTCTCCGTTAACTCCAAGTGACGGATCTCGACCAAGAGCTCGTTATTCTTTTGCTCGACGATGGAAAGCTCCCTACGAAGCCGTTCAGTCTCACCTTCGGGACAAGGAGCTTGGGGTTGCTTCCGTAGTTGCTTCAACTCGCGACAATACCCCCTCACAGCTACCTTTATCTCCTCCAGCTTCAAGAACATATAAAACCGCCTCTCTCGGCTATGGGAAAGCTCTCGCTTCGTTTTGGTCAGCTCCTTACGAAGGTACGAAACCTCCGTGATCGGACCAAACTTCACCTGAAAAGCAGAGATAAATCCGATGCCCAAGACTTGGAGAAATTAAACGACTAATCAAACACAAAATCCGGAGACTAACACTTGGAGAATTTTTGGCCAAACAAAAAGCATTTTCATTCAAAACTCAAAAAGAGTTACAAAAGCGGTGGCCAGTCCGCGGTCAGGCCTTACAAAAAAAAAAAGACCAAAGACGCAACCAAGTCAGGGGTCGACCTTTTTGTCGCTCGGGTCTGTCGACCCCTCGGCCTTGTCCTCGCCCTCGACCTTGTCCTCGTCCTCACCCTCGCTCTCCTCCTCGGAGTCATCCTCCCCCTCACCCTCGGCCTCCGTCTCGATCGCGCCTTCGGCACCGTTGGCCTATCCCTCAGGGCTGAGCATTGCCGGGGGAAGCTCCTCCCCCCCTCCACGGGGTCGTAGAAGTGGTAGGAAGATGTGTCGAACCCCGGGTTCCGAGCGGCAATATGAAGCAGGGCTCGGCCATATGCGTCCTCCATGTTCTTAAACATGTGCTGCTCGGCCTCGTCCTGGACAGCCTTCTTCGCCTTCGCCACCTTCGACCGGTGCTTGGCCATGATCTTCTCGGTCTTCTTCCGAGCTTTCTCCGCCTCCGACCGAACCTTGGCCAGCTCCTCCTTCAGCTCGGCATTCTCCTTCTCCGAGGCCTCGAGCTTGGCTGCCTCGTCCTTCGACCGCTGAACGGCGTCGGCCAGCTGCGCCTCCTACCCTGCCACTTCGGCTCCGCGTTTTGCCGAGAGGAGTTGCTCAGCATCGAGCAGCTTCACTGCTTTTGCGCGCTCCGACCTCTCCCGGTCGTACTGCGCCGTCAGCTCTTGTTCTTTGCTCGCGAACTCTTTGAGCAAGAAGTTGAAGTGGCAGAGGGTCTGAAAAGAGAACAAACCGTTAAGGTCCGGACCTAGAGACTTAGAAAATTTCGGAAGAAATGCTTCAAGAAGAAAGTGTTCGGTCCACTTACCGACATCGTGTTCCGAGCAATCTGCATTGTGGCGTCCCCGACCTCCCTGGACTTAAGGGCCGCTCGGTCCTTTGGGGTCGGAAGGTGCTTCACCGCCTGCATACAAATGTTGCTGTCGCCCAAAAAACCTTCGACCTTCATCACTTGCCAGTCGGAGACGAAGATCTGTTTGTGCCCCTCGATCAGAATCTTCTCTGCTTTGGCAGTGAGGGGCAGAACTTGAAGGGATAACACCTTGCTCACATTAAACGCTCCGCTCGACGAGCCGGGAGCATCTGCCGTCGCCGCTGGAATCGGCGCATCCGAGACAGGAGGATCGGAGGCAGCGACCTTCTCCTGCTCGGGATCAGCAACCGGAACAACGACCCCCTACAGGTCGGCGGTCTTCAGGACCGAAGGTATCTTCGGCGCTCGGCTACCCTGAGGTTCTGTCGAGGGTCTCTTCTTCTTCTTCGCCTCCCGCTCCCTATCCGCCTTGGCCTTCGCCATCAACGTCCTATAGTCCATTTTGGAGGATTCTGCACAAACCGAATGAAAAACTTAGAAAAATTTTCAAGAACTTCAAGCAAAAAGTAAAAATACCAGAAGCGTACTGGGGTCGATCGGACTGAGACCCCCTCGGAACAAAGCCTCCTCGGTAATGTCTTTCAACTTAGCGTCGGCAGGCTGAGGAGTTTCTTGAGGACTTCCGTCTCCTCGTCACTCAGCACCGGCTCCTTCTTCGCTCGCTTGGGCAGGCCTTCCCTCGACCAAGCTATCGGAATTGCCCAGGGTGCAGGAGCTCGGACAATGAAATACTTCTCCTTCCAATGCTTGATCGAGTCCGGGTTCTCGTTCAACGTCACGCCTGTCCGCGGAGAAAGATAGAACCTCTGCTCGTTCCTGTTCGGCTGGCAAGGACGGTAAAGGCTCCGAAGGAGAAACATGCTTGGCTCGGCGCCGATCTTTTGACACTGAAGAACAAACGCCAAGACGTGCCTCCAAGTGTTCGGCATCAGCTGGGCAGGGCACAAACCGTACCAATTAAGAACCTCAACAATGAAAGGATGCAGAAGAAAGCGAAGCACGGCGGCCAAGGAGTCGACCGGAAAAATGCACGTGTCGGCCGAGGACGACGTGCAGGCTCGGAAACCAGGCCCCGGGAGAAGCAGCCCATACTCGGCAGGGATCTGGAACTCAGTCCGGATCCGATGCAAATCAGCCTCTGTGAGAACCGAAATGATATGGTCCACCTCGGACAACTCTCTCGGCTCGTTCTCCTCCACCGACTTGGCGGTGCCCTGGGTCACCTTCTGCAGCATCTCTTCGAAATAGCTCCGAACACCCCCCACGCTCGACAGAACAATTGGTTGCCGACCGAACTCCCCTGCCGTCTTCGGCTGCTCTATGATCGTGACCACTCCTTTACCCTTCTGGGACTTCGCCACAACCTCCAGGGGTGGCTCGGCGACCTCACCACTCTTGCTCGGCCGAACAACGGTCTGCTCGGTCGGCTCTACCACCTTCTTTCCTTCACCCGCTCGGCTAACGACTTGGTCCGAGGCGGGGGTCTCATCCGAAGAAGTAATCTTAATCATTTTTTTTTCTAAAGAGAAAGGAGAGAGACTGACCTTGAAGTGACTGTTACGGTCGAAAAAGTTCGCCGGAGCAAAGAAATGCCTTGCCGCGACAGCTAGCAGCACCACCCAGGAGCTAAAAACATCGATGATGAAAAGTGAATAATGAGGTTTGGGGTGAGGGAGTGAAGATTTATAGTAAAAGAAAAAGTCTCGTGGGCTTCCTAACGTAAGGGCGCGACTCTTGGCCTGCTATTGAAACGTTACGAAAGCCCAAAACGACTTTGCGGCCGAGCAGCAACTGTTGGCGAAAAGACAAAATGTTTCGATACAAGTAAAGTAGCTCGGCACACACGGGATCAAAATCCAAGCGACGTGCAATCCGACCCCAACATCAAAGGGCCCGGTCGGCAAACCGAGCAAGTGCCCATCCGAGCCCCAAAACGGAGAAAATTCACTTTCTCCTCAACCTTCGTGTAAGATCTCGATCAGACGGCCCAGATCTTGCCAGCGTCGCTAAACGACAAGATAACATTTTCTTGGGAACTGGGCCCGTCTCGAGATTCGCGCCACCATCCAACGGGTCAGATCACGCCACGTCGCCCGGATGAAGCACTTCGGACCCGGACACCCCGCATCTGTCCCAGGAAGCGAGAGAAAATTTGGATTAAAAGTTTTAAGGCACCGCCCTCGGCGAGCCCCCCGGGCCCCAGGACTCGGTCGATTCCCCTCTCACCCGTGAGCAACTCGAGGCTTACGACCTCGGAAGCCGAAACCACAAATCGTTCAAGGGTTGGAGAAAAACCACCAACGTGTGGGGCCCGGTCAGAAAGCAGATCGGCACACCTCCCATCTCTAGCTCCTTCGGGCTGACAACCATCAGAAGCCGTCAGCCCGGAAGGAAGACAAAGATCGGAGGAGACCCATCCTTCCGAAGCAACTTGTCCCCCGGGTCCAGACTTCGGTCGTCACCTCTTCTGCCCTGATCTCCCCTGACCCTGACACCCACATCGGGGCAGTCAGAATCAGGAGAAGATCATGGCGGAAGAATGACCACCCATCCTTCCGAAGTACCTTGTCCCCCGGGTATGGACTCCGGTCGTCACCTCTTCTGCCCTGATCTCCCCTGACCCTGACACCCACATCGGGGTCGTCGGAATCAGGAGAAGACCATGGCGGAAGGATGACCACCCATCCTTCCGAAGCACCTTGTCCCCCGGGTCCGGACTCCGGTCGTCAACACTTCTGCCCTGATCCCCCCTGACCCTGACATCCGCACTGGGGCTGTCAGAATCAAGAGAAGATCACGGCGCAAGAGTGACCACCCCTCCGACGCTCCCAGGGTTTATTTTTTTTAAAAAACAGGCATCTGCCCAAGGCAGACACCTCCGATGGCTAAAAATCAACATTGCTGTGACTGAAACTACAAGCGGAGTGGGGTATT
Source organism: Hemerocallis citrina (assembly GCA_017893485.1). Classification (NCBI taxonomy): domain Eukaryota; kingdom Viridiplantae; phylum Streptophyta; class Magnoliopsida; order Asparagales; family Asphodelaceae; genus Hemerocallis; species Hemerocallis citrina. Next base: position 221,519,320 of record CM030365.1, read on the forward strand.
TATAACCTCCCCCCAAGGACAAGCCATTATGACCCTCGGGAGGCCAAGCGACGGGAGCCCAGCGGTCATGCCTAGGGAGCTGAAACGCCACGCATTAATTAGAGGAAACCACTCTTAATGACCCCGGGAAGGTGGAACGTCGCACAAATCCTGGGGCACCGTTAATGCTCTTGGGAACTGAACCGCCTCGAGATTCGTTCCGTCATCCAACGGGCCAGATCGCGCCACCACGCTCGGACTACCAAACCCTTAGACCTCCGATCGGCTAACCGAGCAAGTGCCCATCCGAGCCCCAAAACAGAGAAAATTCACTTTCTCCTCAACATTCGCATAAAATCTCGATCAGACGGTCCAGATCTTGCCAGCGTTGCTAAATGACAAGATAGTGTTTTCTTGGGGACTGGGCCCGTCTCGAGATTCGTGCCATCATCCAACGGCTCAGATCGCGCCACGTTGCTCGAACAACCGAACCATTAGACCTCCGGTCGGTTAACCGAGCAAGTGCCCATCCGAGCCCCAAAACAGAGAAAATTCACTTTCTCCTCAACGTTCGTGTAAGATCTTGATCAGACGGCCCAGATCTCGCCAACGTCGCTAAACGACAAGATAGCGTTTTCTTGGGAACTGGTCCCGTCTCGAGATTCGTGCCATCATCCAACGGCTCAGATTGCGCCACGCCGCTCGGACAACCGAACCGTTACACCTCCGGTCGGCCAACCGAGCAAGTGCCCATTCGAGCTCCAAAACAGAGAAAAAAGCCGCCGAGCGACCACGACCGTTAGATCTTCCAGAAATTCGCGCTTCTGATGATGGACGGTCCAGATCGTGCCACGTGCGCTAGATGACAAGATAGCGTTTTCTTGGGAACGGAACCCATCTCAAGATTCGCGCCACCATCCAACAGCTCAGATTGCGCCACGTCGCTCGGACAGCCGAACCCTTACACCTCCGGTCGGCCAACCGAGCAAGTGCCCATCCGAGCTCCAAAACAGAGAAAAAAGCCACCGAGCGACCACGACCGTTGGATCTTCCAGAAATTCGCGCTTCTGATGATGGACGGTCCAGATCGTGCCATGTGCGCTAGACGACAAGATAGCATTTTCTAGGGAACGGAGCCCGTCTCAAGATTCGTGCCACCATCCAACGGCTCAGATTGCGCCACGTCGCTCGGACAGCCGAACCCTTATACCCCCGGTCGGCTAACCAAGCAAGTGCCCATCCGAGCTCCAAAAGTGAGAAAATGGCTGCCGAGCGACTACAACAGCCAGATCTTTCAGATATTCACTCTCGCGCGAGATCAAGGGCCCAGATCAAGCCACACCATAAATAGATATTAAAAATCAGTTTTTATTTATTTAATCATTTTATTTATTTAAAAATTGTGAAAAAATTGCTAAAAATTTGGGAAAATTAACTAAAAATTCTAGAAAATAATTATAAATTCAGGAGAATATTTTTGAGCCCCTGAACGAACAATTATTGCCTAGAATGTACTGTTAAGGCCCCTGAACGACTGGTTAACACATCGCAAAATTAAATAAATAATTCGAAAAAATAGATAAAAACCGTCGAATATTCAACAAGGCTTTGGGACAGCTTATAGTTTCAAAAATCACCTCACTACCCCCTTCGAGATTCAAAACCCTCCATTCGGACTCCGATACAACTCCACTAGCCACTGAAACAGTTAAACTACTCCTCAAAGGTTGATCACACTCAGTCTTTAGGAGTGGGGGGCTCGTGATATGGCTAAAAATGGGGTTAAATCGGAACCGTCCAGATTGGGAACGAATCTTGAAGCTCGGGGGTAAAACAGTAATTTCGCATATAGATGGACCCTAAGCGGGCACTGGATCTCCCCTTCACAGACCCAATAAACCCGCGAAACTGATCCACTCCAGCTGGGTATGGGTTCCGACCCAAGACAAACCCAGACCAGCAATAGGAGATCAGGGTCACTGATTTGACTAAATCAACAGGCCTGATTTGCAGTTATCCTTTCACTGGGAATCAGGAATCAGTTTCCTAAACTAATTATGAGGATTTTACTCCGAACGGTTTCACAGGAAATCAGGTCCCTAATCAGACTCCCATGGCGACTATAAATACCTCCTACCTACCACTGTGACCAGGTAATCACTCTTTTTCCAGCTTAAGCTCTTTCTTAATCATCACTGGTTACTAACAAGAGCGTCGGAGGGTGCGTCGCCGGAATCAACCCCGGTGTATCGCACTTCCTTACAGGTTAGCGGCAGGAATCAGCAGGCTTGGATCCGCTATTCAGGTTTTTCCACGAACCCACAAATCTCATCTGTTTACCCCCACACCAGATCCAGCGGTAACAGGAATGTAATCCCTTAATTCCCGGTGAGAGGATAGTCGCGAATCAGGCCCGTTGATTTGGTTCAATCAGAGACCCTAATTCTATCCTGTCGGACTGGGTTTGTATCGGGTCGGGACCCGTACCCAGTTAAGGTGGATCCATTCGCGGGTTATTGGATCTGTGAGAAGGAGATCCAGTACCCGCTTCGGACCCGTTAGTAGGTGAAATTACTGTTTTACCCCTGACCTTTAAGATTCGTCTCCGATGTGAACGGTCCCGATTTAATCCTATTTTTAGCCATATCAATATATAAGGAGATAAAGAGATGAGATGTTATCTGATGTGTGTGTGTGTATAAAATTAGGGGAGAAAGAGATGGGGGTGTTGAAAAATGAGAGCAGATGTGTGGAAAAATGAGAACAAGGAGGAGAAGTCGTGGAGTTAGGCATATAATTAGGCAGTAGAAGAAAAATGGGAAGGAGAGATTGGCGTATGTAGAAGTGGAGAAGTAGGGAGGGAGAAAATAAGGTGTAGGGAGGAAGGAAATAAGGTGTAGGAGTTAGGTTAGCTGTTGGATTAAGAATTAGGTTTAGGATTAGGATTAGTATTAATCAGGGTTAAAGTTTGTATTTAAACTCCGATCGAAAAAATCACAAAATTATAGAATTGGTCAGAAAAATATTCTGGCTTTAGTTAAAGAGAAAAATAAAGCTGATCTGAAAATTGAAGTACAAAAATTCACGTAATAAAATACGTACAACTAGAATAGGGAGTTACAATCCTACCCACCTTACAAAAAAATTTCGTCATCGAAATTTATTCAGGCGAGATATAGGATAGAAAAGCATGACACCTACTCGAATGGAATGGAAATGAAGGTTTAAGAAAATGGTTTTAGAAATTTGGAGTTAACGGCTTAAAACCCTAAGGGGGAGAGAGAGAGAGAGAGAGAAATTGAAGCTCTCTGGTTTAGGGAATAGAGGGAGCAAACTGATCTGAATATGAGAGAGAGAGAGAGAGATAAATAATTAAATAAATAAAGAAGTTGTTTGGGGTGGGGGGTGGGGGGATTTGAATTTGAGTTTTGGAGGAAAACTTTTTGGGAGGAAATTGTCTTTTGGGAACTTATATTTGGACCATTGATTTTCTAACTATTGAAGGAGATCCACTTGATAGCTTTTCTTTGTGTTTTATTATATAGATAAGGAAAAACTAATTGTTGTGGGCAATCATAAGAAAGTTATAAGGCTAGAAAGATTAATATAGGGTAAGAATATTAAAATAAAATAAAAAAACCTTGTTTGAATGAAAAAATAACTTTAAAAACTATGCTTAAATAAACTCTACTTTGTTAGTGGTGTATATGCAAATAGTGAACATTATTTGTAATACATATGCATAGAGTAATTTGTGAGTGAGTAATCTTCAATTTCTGAATTTTGAGTGACTTGTTTAGAAAAAAAACCTTTTTTTAATTTTTGCAAACCGCATCCCGCTTCGCATGTGGTAGACTTTTTTTTTTTTTTTTTTTTTTTGAGGTGAAAGGTGGAATAAGGCCACCCTGTTTCATTAATAAGCCGTTAATAAAACAACCCCGGCGTACCGGGAGAGAACAACAGAACATAAACCAAGTTACAAAGCATGAAGAGAATAGAAAGAAACATACATACACCCCCAACAAACCCTGAGGGGTGGGTAAAACAACTGAAACCTAAAGCAACCAGAAAGAACCGATGGTTGCTGTAACAACTGGTAAAGGCCCTGTCCTGAGTGGTGTAGCCACTCTATCAGTCCAGTGTCGGGCCAATCTCTATCTCCTTATCGTCGAACTCCTCTACCTGGAAGACTCTAGCTATCCTTCCTCTAGCCCCTGTAGCCGCAGCTGTAGCCCAAAAAGAAATAAAATGCATGATGTGAGTGAGGTTGCCAGAAATACTATTACATGAAGCACGAAAATAAAAGTTATTTCTATCTAGCCATAGCACCCAAGTGGTTGCTGCAATTGCGATATACCACGCATCCTTCATATCATGTCGACTCGTTGCAAATTTGGGGCCCACCCACAAATCCTCATACACGTCGGGATATTCAGCTGTTCCTAAGGCCCGGAGTACCTCGACCAAAGTTGCCTTACTCCTTGGGCAATGAACGAAGAGGTGGTTAAGATCTTCCACCTGAACGTTGCAGAAACCACAGTTAGTTACAATCTGTGGTTGTCTTTTGGCCAGGTTTTGCCTAGTGAGGATGGCATTATTGAGCACTAGCCATAGGAAAACTCTGACTTTAAGGGGCATTTTCGCCTTCCACAGCACCTTAGCCCAGCTGGGTCTGCATCCTCGAAAGTGGATCCGATGATACAAAGATCTCACCGAGAACGCTCCCTTGCTCTCGAGATCCCACCGCTTCTGATCTGGGCCTTGTGTGCACCTTTTGTCAGCCTGCGCAATGTGTGCTTGCAAGTCCAGCAATTGCTGCTTTAGTTATGGAGAGAGCGTTCCACGGAACGCCGGTCTCCAGGTGCCCCTCTTCCAGCCTTCGGCAACGGACATGTTCGGTCGACTCGCCCTATCATACAGCTCTGGGAATGTTTCTTTCAGTGAGTGGGATCCACACCATCTATCCCACCAGAATCTGGTGGACCGTCCATTGCCAATAGTCGACGACACTGCCGACTGGAAAGGGCCACTAGCCTTTGCAATCCCTTTCCAGAGTTGTGAGACTTTAGCCCCTACTCGGAAGCCAAGGTTTCTCGTGCCCTTACCCCTAAGATAGGGTTGAATGAAGTCCTGCCACCCTTCCCCGCTGTTGTGAAAAACCTTCCACCACCACTTCCCTAGAAGGGCCAGATTCATATCCCGGAGGTCGATGATGCCTAGCCCTCCATACCTCTTCTTCATGCAAGCTATATTCCATTTGATGAGGTGGTACCCCCCTCTATCCGGATCTGCCCCCTTCCACAGAAATCGTTTTCGAATCCGATCAATCCTCTGGATAACCCATCTAGGAAGCTCGAAGAAAGACATGTAGTAGATTGGTAGATTGGACAGGACTGAGTTGATGAGAATCACTCTGCCCCCGAGGGACAACGATTTACCTTTCCAACCTGACAGTCTGTCCTCCACCCTATCGATGATAGGTAACCGGTCCGCTTTACATAATTTCCCTGGCCTAAGAGGTAGCCCTAGGTATTTGATAGGGAATTCACTCGTCGAACAGTTCAAGATAGTGGCGTATTCCTCTGCTTCCTCCACGGATAGGGAGATAGGAGTCAGCGCACTCTTGTGGAAATTAATCCTAAGGCCTGACCAGGACTCAAAGCAGTATAGAGTCCCCTTAAAGCAAATAGTTTCCTAAGTAGACCCATTACCAAAGAGTAGGGTGTCATCCGCGTATTGCAGGATCGTGCATCCTTTAGAGGACTCGGAGCAGGCCACCGGTGTGATCCAGCCTTTATCCTGACAGTTCTTCAGCATAACTCTCAGTACATCCGCTACAATAGTAAACAAGAGTGGTGATAGCGGATCCCCTTGCCTGAGCCCCTTCCTGCACGGGAACGGCTGCCCCGCCCTACCATTCACTGAGATGGCCGTTTTGCTGGACTGCAAACACTGCCTGATCCAGGCTATCCATTTGTTCCCAAAACCCCTACCTCTGAGGGCTTCCAGCAGGCATTCCCAATCGACTGAGTCATAAGCTTTCGCAAAGTCCAGCTTAAGAAGAAAGCTCTTCGAGTTGGTGATATGACAGTGATGGATAACTTGTTCCGCTGTTGCGACACAATCTAGAATATTTCTGCCTTTAATGAAGCCCGATTGAGATTTGTTGATAAGGCTGTCCATCAAATTCCCCAAGCGTATCGCTAGAATTTTTGAAATGATCTTTGCTGAGCAATTAATGAGGCTGATCGGCCTAAAATCCTCCACTTTCGACGCCTCTTCCCGTTTGGGAATCAGAACTACTTCCGCAAAATTAAACATTCCCAGTCTGAGCTTGTTATTAAAGAAGTCCTCCAGCAACGCCATATAATCTCCTTTAATTTCTTCCCAAAAGATTTGGAAGAACATCATAGGGAAACCGTCCGGTCCTAGCGACTTGTCCGCCCCCATGTGACTGATAGCCTTTTTCACTTCCTCATCTGAGAATGCAGATTCCAGACAGGAAAGCAAGGGTGGTGACCCGGTCTGGTAAGCCTGCCAGAAATCATGCCTTAGTGGGGTCCGGAAGTCACTTCTTTTCCCCAAGAGGCCCTTGTAGAAACCTTGGAAGGCTTTGGAAATCTCTTGTTCATCTTGTACTATCCCTTCGCTTGTTTCTAAGGATAAAATGAGGTTGGACCTGCGCCTGACACTTGCCACTCGGTGGAAGAAAGCCGTATTCGCGTCTCCCTCTTTGAGCCACGAAATTCTAGATCTTTGTTGCCACTTAATTTCTTCCATCTTATAAAGATCGGCAATATTCTGACGCAGCTCCAGAAGTCTATTCCTTTCCTCCTGAGACAGATCTCTCGCTTCCTCCACTCTTTCAAGCTCATCAATCCCTTCCAACAAGCAATCTTTTGCGCGCCAGATGGTTGAGAACCTAGCACGGTTCCATTTACGAAGTCGCTTCCTCAGCCTGCGAATTTTTTCACACCATCGGCTAGCGGCATCTGTGCCAGACACAGGGAGCGCCCAGCTTTCCATAACCAGATGGTGAAATCCCTGAATCTCTAACCAGGCCTTCTCAAAACGGAACTTTCTATGTTTTTTAACTCCCTGGAGCCCAACATCAAGAAGAATAGGCGTATGATCTGACGTTGGTTTAGGAATCGTCCTAGCAGAAGCTAGGGGGAACTTAGCATCCCAATCCAACGAGACCAGAATCCTGTCCAGTTTTGCCATAATCGGGGTAGACTGCATGTTAGACCACGTAAACAGTCTGTCATTAATCGGAATCTCAATCAATTCTAGCTCCGTGATCACCCTATTGAACTCTGCCCTGTGCCTGTCACTGGAGCCTCTACCCTTGTGTTCGAAGGCAAAACGAGTAATATTGAAATCCCCCCCGACAATCCAGGCCCCCGACCAACGCTGACGAATGTTGATTAATTCTGCCCAAAAAGCGTCTCGTTCTAAAGCCACGTTCGGCCCATAGACCACCGTGATCGTCTGCATATACTTATCAGACCTATGTTCCAACCGAGCAGTCAGGGAAAATGTACCATGATAGACCTCTGAGCAGGTGAGCATGTCCGAGTTGAATCCAATGGCGATTCCCCCGGAAGCTCCCGCGGATGGGCGAACCACCCAATCCTTGATCCTGTTCCCCCCAATTCTCTTTAGTTTAAACCCGTGAGAAAGTTTGGTCTCCTGAAGCCCAACCACTTCTGCCTTGGACTTCGTGATAGCATCCCTAACCATACACCTTTTACCCTTATCCCCCAGACCCCGTACGTTCCAGAATAGCGTATTCATTGGGGAACCGTGTCCGAGATGATCGTGGAAGAGGTACTCGCGCGATATTCACTTTCAGTTAATGCACTCCCCCTAGTAATGGTCTCTAAAACCTCACAGACACTAGATTTCGCTCGCTCAGTTTCCCAACCCCTCATTTTGTTCAGCAGAAACGCATTGCGTTCTTTATCAAACACTTCCAAACCACAGGTAGCAGCTAATATAAAGACTTCAGAATCTGACATGAAATTTAAAATATTAGCAAGAAAAGTTTTAGTACCTCCATTGACGTGTTTTGCCGCTTTTGCGGTGGTCGCTCTCTCCAGAAAGTCATCCACGGACTCCGCATGAGCCCTCTTTGGTGAGCGTAGTACTCTGCACCCAACTGTCCTCTGCGACGACCCGGCGCTTCCTCTGGGCGTTGTATCTGGCAGTGAGGACACTACCATATCTGGTGACCGCCCCCTTTGGGTGTCTGCAACGAATTCCAGATCTTCAGAGTCGTCGTCGGAAAGAGTGAAGTCAACCTCCAGGTTCAGGTGCTCATGTGAGTCGCTGTCTACTAGCTGATTAAGAGTTTGTAGATTGGGCCCTAACAATGTGGGCTCCTCCATGAGCCCAATCATCGCCGTCTGCCCTACCTCAGTAGCTTTGACTCCAACGGTGGACCCCTCACTGGGCCCACACTCCAAGAGAATCGGCAAAACAGTAGAAATACCCACGGTCGGAGCTGTGAGAGACATCTTGGACCTCTCTATGGGCCCATAGACTTGAAACAAGCCCACACCAACCCCTCCCGCATAGGAATTTATTTCCCCACCACAACTACCCCTGCCTATCGTGTTCCTGCGGTCTAACGAACCGCCATCCTCGATCGAAGCGGAGACCTGCTGCTTAAAGGAGGGGGTATGCTTACCCCCCCTTACAGCTGTCAACCCAGGATGGTCGGTGGGCACATGGCTTAAAGCCTGCTCAGTGTGCTTCGAAACCAATGCTGCCCTGTCTTCAACGCTCTCGTCTCTCCCCTTTTCTCCCACTACCAACTCTACCAACGTCTTTCGCTCTACCATTCTGGCTTCATTCCCCTTTTGGCTCACCTCCAAAACTCTGCAATCGTTGTCTTCTTCCCCAAAACCGCCCTCTTCTAAAAGTAGCGCCTTCTCACCCACCCCCTCACCTCCAGCCCCTTGCTGCTTCGAGAAGCTTGACAGATCTGAGCTTGATAGATCTGAGCTCCTCAGACCCATTTCTGGCATTTGATTCACCTGCTCCTCCGAAGAAGCGTTTTCCTTTTCTGGGGCATACCATCGCTTTATGACCCACTCCTTAGTCGACAGCCCTCTCTCTCCTGCCACCTTCCCAAAAGTGGTGGACTGCCCCCCCAAACCACGATTCAAAGCTTGCATGTTACTGCAGCATGCATCGCTGCCATTAATGGAAACTGGGTCTCCTGTCCCCCCCTCTGGACCTCTGCATGCCCCTCTGAAGAAGGAAGGTCAAGTGGGGCCACCGTACGGGTTGACGTGTTGGAAGCCTCCAAAGGCTTTTGACCGTTGGACCAAACGGGACGGCCCCTGTCTAGACAATTTCCGATCTGTGAGTCCTGCCCTTTCCGCTGTTGCACCACCGTTGAGACTTGATGACCCTCCCGTCGCCTCGCCGCCTTGATGATTTCACGGTGAGCTCTCTCCACCTCAGGAGAACCATCGATAGTTAGATCATTGTTGGGCGATAGTGCTTCTTTGTAAGATCTGTCATCCCTGAGTGATGAGGAGTGTATAGGCGTACCTTCTCTCTTGTCAAGAACGAATCTAACAAGATAGGACTCCTCGAATGAGAACACCTTGGCGAATCTCGGCATTGAGGAGATGTCAGAGCTCCTGATGATCACTCTTGCCGAAATAAGCTCCGATTTGCGATTCGTCTTCTCATCTAACTCCTCCACAACCCCAAAATCTGCCACAATTTCTTGAATGGCTTCTCTTTTCCAAAAGTGTAATGGGAGGTTGTGGATCCAAATAGAGAATCTCTCACCTTGAGGGAGTTCTGCACCGAAATTAGGGGTCCAAGCACTAAACTCCACTTGGAAGTGGCCGAAGTCAATGACTCCCATGCTAACCACCTCAGCCACTTTTTCCGGCGTTGGAAAAGAGACAAGGAACTGCAAATGGCAAAGTTTTTTAGCGACCCAATCTTTATCCGCTTTCAAAGGCCACTTCTGTGCAAGCGCATCCATAAGGTGCCTCTCAGATGGTCTTCCGGCTTTGATTTTGGCCACTGCACACCAACGCCTGAGCCAATGCTCTTCGCGCTTGATCACTTCCAGGCTCTTAGCAAGTCTTACAATGGTAGTGCTGTCCGGAGACCGACCCCTACTCACCAGTCGCTCCTCATCACCGGTGGTCTCGATCACATTAGAACACACATAGGACATGTGTCCCCACTTCATGCATTTAAGACACCGAATTTCTTTGGTGCATTCACTCCGAAAGTGCCCCAAATCCCCACAGTTGAAGCACAGAGCTGGCTTCTTCTTGCCTTTCCTCGCCTTCTTCTTCCGGTCACTATAATCACGATTGAGGTTCACACTAAAACTTTGGGATTTCTGAGAATTTTTACCCACCTGAATCCATGGCCCCTCCTTCTCCTCCTCCTCCCCAGTGATGCCCTGCTCTGGAAACCCGCTTCGTGCAGCCCCTCCATGGGCTCGTTCGGCGTTGGTTTTAGGACCCTGGACCACTGGGGGAGATGGCGGATGATTGGGGGCGTCGCTTGCTACGGCAATGAAGTTGTGTTCAGTCGGTGGGTTTTGGAGCGGCGCAGTTGGAGGCTGTCGTGGCAATGACACATTAGGAGCCGCTGGGGCATCAGGGTATCCCTGTACATTGTGCTTGTGCGAATGCCCATGTAGAGGATCCCTGTGGCTGTGGTGCTTCTGGTGGTAATCATACTGGTGAGGACCATCTTCATAACGTTTGAGGGGCTTCTGTGTTGTATCTCTGTGCCTACTAACTCTTTCACTTGTAAAATGCACCCTGGGAGAATTCCTGTGTTGCACTTCACGGTTGTGCTTGGGTTGAACTGGGTGGTGTCGGTCTGGAGATGGGGTTCTCTTACGCCGGTAGTGGCCAGTAGGGGGACCCCCTTTTTGGGCCCCCCCTAGAAAACCAAGCACTCGGAGGGCGATGATGGATCGAGTCTCCCTCCTCTGGCCTTGGTCGCGCATTTCGATGTGCCCGCCGATGGGGGGAGACGTCTCTGAGCCCCGAGGGGTTGCCCTCGTCACCGCCAAGTTGCGGCACAGCGTTGGGTCGATTGACAGGGTTACACTCTAGGTTAGTAGCAATGGATCTGTCTTTAACGATGGCCTGTGGTACCACCATGGAGTCTGCTAGGGGAGTTTGGCTAGCTGTAACTAGCGTGGCGTGGCAGACCCTCTCATTGGGTCCGCAGCCACTCAATTCCAACACAGATAGCATTATAAGGGATAGTTGATGGGGTGAAGATTACGGTAGGAAGAGAAGAGGTGAAGAAGAACAGCTGAACTGAAGAAGGAGCAAGAGATCAAAGAGAAAAGGCTGGAGGGAAGCAAAACAGCAGGGCAAAGCAGTGAGACAGATTCTGAGAAGAAGATCAAAGGAGGAGGAGAAGGAGGATACTGTAGGAAATGGGGACGGAGCACAGCACCGGAGGGGAGGGGATGTTTGGGTTATGTGGTAGACTTGTTGTTTGGGCGTTTTGTACCCTTGTGATTTTTGTTATTATTATACAATAAGAATATTTGTGCTTATTTGGATTCTTACCGAACATCTCTAGTATTATAATGGAAGAATATCTTACTGTCATTTGTCAACCTATCAACGCATGTAATGCACGTACATCACTATTATAAATGAGGTATTAGATTCAAGTTCAGACTCCATCTGAATTTTTACTTTAAAATAAACTATATTTATTAAAATGTGCATCGCACGTGTAAATTACTAGTGTTAGATGGAGAGCAAAAAATACGGATGGAAGTAGCTGAATGAACGTGTTGTGTATACTTTCTCCTTTTTTTTAAAGCATTCGGCTGGAGAGGGCCAAATTTAGAAGTTGGGCCTGGGCTTGCTCCATAATATTGGTGAGAGTGGAGAAGTTGGGTGCTTGTCTTATTCTTTATTTTTTATAAGAAGTTGGGGTAATTTAGAGAAGCATTCAGTAATGTTTGTTTGCAATTGAATATTTGAATCACAATCTGAAAGTCTCATTGTCAGAACTATAAAAGCTTTGCAGAAGATGAAGAGAAAAATTGCAATAGTGAAATTAAAATAATTGAGCCAAACCTCTGGCCCGGGCCCGGCCCTATATAGGTTCGGCCCAAATCCGATCCGTTGCCAGCCCTAAAGACCTGAACCAATCATTAAATCATGATTAATGAATTAGCATAAATATGAAATTCACACAAACTTAGGGACGCATCCCGATATTAAATTATTAATCAACATCAGCTTCCGACATTGCGCCACGTGTCCTTCATCATCTTCAACAACTTTCTAGAGAGATAAACAAACAAGCAAACGAACAAACAAACACACAAACCTCATCGAGAATTCTAGATAGAGAAAGAACTCGAACGTCGACGAAGAAGATGGAATCCATGTCTTCATCCTTCGACAACTTCAGCGCCGACGGCGTTGACGCCTCCGGCGGCCGGTACGAGGACTACGGATCGTACTCGGCGAACTTCGAGGGGAAGGATCCGCAGTCGCCGGAGGGTTACGGGTTCGTTTCGGCTGCGGGTGCGCCGTCCGGTTTCGGTGTGGATCCGAACGGGAACGCGTACGAAGGCGGAGGGGCGTTGGATGAGGATATTTTTATGTCGGAGGGGGGTGGTGGTGGTGGTGGTCCGCTGTTACCGGATCCGATTGAGATGCAGGAGGAAGGGGCCAAGCTCAGGGAATGGCGACGGTGAGCGCTTTAATTTTCGTGCTGTGATCTGATGATGATACTTTGATTTGACTATGCATCTTTTTTAGTGTATTTTTCCGGAAATTCTTTTCTGGTTTATGCGTCTTTAAAAATAGTTCTGTCGAAAATTGTTATTAGAGTAACTCTTTGTTTGTGCCTATTAAGTGTTGACATCGGCAGTATTAACTTATTCGAAGATTGTGAATGAAGATTAGGAGGCAAGTATTGTCCTTTTCGAGGACAAAGATATCATTTTGGCCATTATTAAGAAAATTATTGACAAAATGTTGTGAAAGGAAAGAGTGAAATGGGAGTATGCACGTGTCCTTGTTGCTCTGATCTCTCAATGTGATCAAGCTCCTTATAGTTAGTTAATTAGGTTTGAAAATGATCATGATGGCAAGATTTAGTTTGTGAGAGTGAATTAGGAGTTGGAGTTGTTGATATGAATTATGATATGATAAGGTTGCTAAGCTTGTCTAAGACTGGGGCCAGCTCAATTGCTCCGAAAAAAAAGGTTTGGCTGTGCAAGGTTTTAATGGATTATACATAAACCATTGGATGTTGTGCGTGGACAAAGAGACCGTTGGCCATGTTTTGAGAGACTAGTGCTGGCCACGAGTTGGTTTTACCCTTTCTTATAATTTTGGTATTTCCAATTTTCATGTTGAATTTTAAAATTATGATTTTGCTTCTGCATGAAAAATTATAGTAGAAGCTGCCATTCTTGTAATATGTAAGCACGATTGTGCAAAGCTAGAGCCTCATTTATGTAAACCACATAAGTAAATGGATGTCCTTTTTGTTAGAGCATCCACAGTCTAGATTGCTAAAAAAATGACAATATGCATATTTTACATATGGCATTTAAGTGTTTGTTGCAGTCGTCGAATGCTATATTATAGCAATTTAAAATATAAAATATAAGACGGACTTTGGAGATCCGTTCGACGGCGAAATGTATTATCGATAATATTTTAAAATCCTAAAATAAATTTATTAAATATATTTAATTCGTAAGACGGATCTTGAAGGTCCGTCGGAGGAAAAAAAAAAAAAGTAAACTGAAAGTTCCATCTCAACCTTATTACATATTATTTAAATTTTTTCCCTGATTAACCCACTATATAAACACCTATTAGTTTACCCTGATTGCTAATAATCCACTTTATCTATTAGTTAATCACCCACTAATAGGTAATTAATGATGATGATAGTGACTAACGGATTTTGAAGATCAAGATCCGTCCAATGGGGTATTCATATTTGGGCCATTTTTTAAACTAAAATATTATTAAATATCAAGCGACGGACTTTCAAGTTCTGTCCGACCAATTAAAAAATTATTATTTTTAGTGGTATAATATGCATTTTCTCATTTCCGTTTTCATATATAGCAATCTACTGTTGCCAAATCGTCAAAATATGCATAAATAGCAAACGACTTCAGCGGTTTGTTTGTAATTTCATGCATAAAATGGATAAATAGCAAACGATTGTGGATGCTCTTAGGAAAGTTATGGGCAGAAGCTACCACACAACTAAAGTAAAATTGAGAAAATGGCAAATAAGGTGAACACAGATATTTTACGTGGAAACTTCCAAAGGAGACGGGATAAAAACCACGGGCAAGGTAGTGAGATTTTTATATTGAAAGTAGAGATTACCACTCATTTTCTTTAAATATAAGGAGAGTACAATTTTTACTCTCTCTTATAATAGGAGAAACACTCACAAATTTGAGAAAAAAATATAAGTATACAAATTATCTTTAAGGGGACACAATTTTATCCCTCTTGAGAACACTATTGTAATACTCACTTCTTATAATCCCTCTTTATTTTCTTAATCTTCACTGAGCTCTCGTTGCTCTGCTATGCCATTTTGCTGAGGTGTATATGAGACTGTGAACTGTCTTGTGATACTTTCTTGCTTACAAAGTACAAGAAACTCGCCGTCTGTATACTCCCTTCCATTATCTGTCCTCAAGCACTTGATCTTCTTTCCAGATTCAAGTCCCACCTGCGTTTTGAAGTCTTTGAACACTGGAAACACATCTGACTTCTTCTTGATTGGATACACCCACAATCTCCTGGAGTAATCATCAATGAAAAACATGTACTTTGCTCCTCCTAGAGACATTTCTGGTGATTCCCATACATCAGAATGATTCAAGTCTAGAATCCATTTACTCCTTGCTTCAGATATGCTGAATTGCAATCTATGCTGCTTACTTGTAATACAAAGCTCACAAAATGGTAGATTCACTGATTTGAGCCCTGGAAGCAGCTTTTGGTCGGAGAGAATCTTCAAATCGCGTTCAAACATATGGCCTAGTTTGAGATGCCACATTATTGTCAACTCTTCTCCTTTGCTGGTCGATGTGACACACGCATCGGCTTCCTGCAGTGTTTCTCCATTAAGCATGAATAGATTTGCTGCGATCTTTTCTGCCTTAATGACCACAAGCATGCCTCTGACAATCTTCGTGACCCCATTTTCGACATGGGTCTTGCATCCAAGGCTATCATTTGTCCCAAAGAAAATAATTCTTTCTCAAGCCCTTCACATTCCGTACCTCCTGGATAGTGCGAACCGTACCATCAAATATTTTGAGCTTAATAGTACCAATATCAGCAATTTCCAAAGCATGATCATCATCCATGTGTACAAAACCTCCTGAGATTGGTTCGTATGTATGGAACCACTCTCTCCGAGAAGTCATGTGTCATGTTGCTTCTGAGTCTAGTAACCAGACGTCAGAGAACTGCTTTCTGCCTCCAACAGCCGTTGGTGCCTCGCTGTATAGAACTTCACCATCATACCGGGTATTCGCCATATTCCCTTGATCATTTGATGACTCAGGGTCTCCACTCTTCTTTTTGAACCAACAGTCCTTCTTGAAGTGCCATTTCTTGCCACATTTGTGGCACTTGTAAGTCTTCTTGCTTCTTAACTTTGATCTGCCACGATTCTGACTCCCACTGGAGCCACGTTCCGTTGATCTCCCTCTCATCACCATCAAATCTTTCACTTGTTGCGAACTTCCCTGTCTTTCTTCCTTGTTCTTGAGGCCTGGTTTCTTCTTCCAAAACAGCAGCTACAACTTCGTCGAAGGCTAGATAGTCCGTCAGGATATTGTTCGTCAGGTTGATGATGAGTTGATCATACGAGTCAGATAGACTTTGAAGTAGAAGCTCTGCACGTTCAGTTGTCTCTATTTTACAACCCATTGATGTAAGTTGCGAAAATACAGTATTCAGGGTGTTGATGTGGTCGGTCACCGATTTTAATATTGAAAGTAGGGATTACAACACCTTTTCTCTAAGTATAAGAAGAATACAATTTTCGCTCTATCTTAAAATAGGAGAAACATTCTCACAAATTTGCGAAAAAATACAAGTATACAAATTATCTCTAAGAGGACACAATTTTATCCCTCTTGAGAACACTCTTGTAATGCTCTGTTGGTTGGCAAACTTGTTTGGCAAGTGGGCCCCACCCACCAAACAAGGTTGAAAAAAGGGAGAAAGAAACAATGAAGAGTTTGACAAGTGTGGCAAGGTTGGTGCCGACAAGCCACCAATTTAGAAAATGGTGATAAAGGGAAATGAGGAGTTTGTCCGTTGCTTCTCTCCCATCCCTATAAATGAGAGTTTCGGGAAGAAGAAAAAATGAAGCAAGACAAAAACAAGAAACAAGCAGAAAAAAAGAAGAAGAGAGTGTATATTTGTAAGGTGTAGTAACACCAGTTTCAAGAGTGAAGAGTATTCTTGTTGTTATAATAAAATACAATACAAGTTTCTAATTTTCAATTTGTTTGCTATTTAGCCCAACAAAATTCCTACTCTCTTCCAACAAACTGATATCAGAGCACTGTTCGATCGACCGGAGTTCACCGAAGAGCTCGTGTACGATATGGCAAACATGATCCAGCCGCAGATTCCTAAGTTGATGAAGACCAACTATGATAATTGGAGCATCCAGATGAGAGTCTTGCTTGCCTCACAAGATTTGTGGGAGCTGGTTGAAACTGGCTATATTGAACCGAGTCACACATTGCCGAAGCAACACTTCCAGCCGTTCAGAAGACCGAGTTAAAGGAAACTCGAAAAAGGGACAAAAAAGCTTTGTTCCTAATTGATGCGGTTTGTTTTTGGGAGGAGTGTGGATGCACCAGGTGTGAGTTCTACTCGATTTGTATTGGTGGAAGGATGCGGTACTGGACGGTATGCCCGATCCTCGGCGAGAGGGGCGTGAGGGGGTTTTGAGGCAGAGGTCGAGAGGTCAGCTAGGTAGTTGAGGCTTGGCTCGGATCCCAGAGTCTCGTGTACCTGCACTCGGCTTAGGAACACCGGGGGTTGGTCCCGGTGGCAGGCCCTCCGACGGTCTAGTTAGTTCCTGAAGTAGAACAACAGTAACTAGGGTTTGAGAGGGAAAAAGATTGATTACCTTTAAAGGTGGGAGAGGACCTGGTATTTATAGGCAAACTCAACCGGGTCTGGATCAGTTTGGGGGCTGGGTCTGGACCCGGTTGCCCATGGGCCTGACGTGGCAGGAGGCCCAGGTGGTTTTGGGGCTGACGTGGCAGAACCCCAGGTGGTTTAGGGCTGACGTGGCAGGAGCCCTAGGTGGTTTTAGGGCTGAGGTGGCAGATCATGTGATGCGGTGTATTTGAGGGGATCAGATGGCCTAGGAAGTGCCAGGTTATTTTTCCCCCATATCACAAGCCCCCTACTCCTGTAGGGATGCATGAGCTAGCCATGGAGGAGTAGTTTTGGTCGTGAAGAAAGAGCGGGAGAAGTTTTCTGGAGGCCTTCAGGATCGTCGTCGAGGCTGATGGCGAGCCGTTGTACTTTTGTGGGAAAGCTACGCTGGTGCTCGGCCTGACCTCGAACTGACGAGGGTTTAAGGGTCGGCAAGGGCGATGGCGAGCCGTTGTGCTTTCGTGAGAAAGCTTCCCTGGTGCTCGGCCTGACCTCGGACTGACGAGGGTTTGAGGGTCGGCAAGGGCGATGGCAAGCCGTTGTGCTTTCGTGAGAAAGCAATCCTGGTACTCGGCCTGACCTCGGACTGACGAGGGTTTAAGGGTCGGCAAGGGCGATGGCGAGCCGTTGTGCTTTCGTGAGAAAGCTACCCCGGTGCTCAGCCTGACCTTAAACTGACGAGGGTTTAAGGGTCGGCAAGGGCGATGGCGAGCCGTTGTGCTTTCGTGAGAAAGCTACCCTGGTGCTCGGCCTGACCTCGGACTGACGAGGGTTTGAGGATCAGCAAGGGCGATGGCGAGCCGTTGTGCTTTCGTGAGAAAGCTATCCTGGTGCTCGGTCTGACTTCGGACTGACGAGGGTTTAGGGGTCGGCAAGGGCGATAGCGAGCCGTTGCTGAAAGAGTCGGCTCTGAGTTGACTACAGTCTTATGGGGCATTAATGGCGCTCCGGGATCTGCGCGACATTTTGGCTCCCCAGGGGTATTTAATGATGTTCCCGAATTAATGCGCGGCATTTCGGTTTTCAAGGTTAAAGGCGGCGTGGCGCTTGGCCTCCCGTCGTTTGGCCTTCCAGAGGTCATAATGGCAGGTTTGGGGGAGGCTATAAATACCCCTTCCCCCGTTGCTTTTGCATTAGAAGACACTGGTGGCCGATCGGTTATCAGAGGTGTCTGCCGTAGGCGGACGCCTAATCACTTGAATATTTGATCTCTGGGAGGCTCGGATAGGTGGTTGCACTGCCGTCCCTGTCTTTCTTTGGGTATGCGGCCCTGGAGGTTGTCTGCCCAAAGGAGTCAGAGATGGGAGGCGTAACGATCGGAGTCCGGGTCCAGGGGAGAGGTGTCTGCCGTTGCCTGGTATTTTTGGGTACATCAATTTGGACCCTGGTTCGGTTCGGATTGGTGTACTCGAAATATTAGGTTCGGCTGACCGAGGTAGGGGGCCAGGGAGGCCAGAGTCTGTCGTCTCTGGTATTTTTTGGTATATCAATCTGAGCCCCTGTTTCGGTTCAGATCGGCATACCGAAGAATACTAGGTTCGGCCGGCGCAGGATCGAAGTCGAGAGCCCGGGCATGGTGGTTCTCCTTCCGCCCTCGAACAGTTCGGGGTTTCGGCTTTTGAGGCCGTAAGCCCCGAGTTATTCGCGGGCGAGAGGGGGTGCTGACCGAATCCTGTGGCTTGGGGCGCTTGCCGAAGGTGAGCGCCTTAAACCTTTAAAGTAAACTTTTGTTGTGGAGTAGCGGGGTGTCATCGCCGAACGTAGGGGGCACAAGGCAAGAGGACGAGGGAGTCCTTACAGGTCGTCTCCGATGCCCCTGGCAAACCGAGGGCGAAGAAGGTGCGCCCGGATGCGGGTAAGGAGGTGCTCGCCCAGTCGAGCCCTGGTGCGGCCAAGGTGGCCAACCGTGCCAAGGGGGAGGTCCCCCCGCTCCGGGCCGATGCGAGGGAGATTGTGGGCGAGGAGATGCTGCAACCGTGGGCCCCGGATTGGTCGGTCCAAAGGGGGGACAGCTTGACCAAAGGGCCCATCGCCATCAAGGTGGCGGAGAAGCTGGCGACTCCCCGGGATCGTCAGAGTATGAGCAACGACACCCCGGAGATGGCTTACATGCGGCTGGCACAAGCGAACGTGCTGGTAAGATCTGCCAACCCTTTTTCCCTTGTAATTCTTTATATGAAGTGGGACTTCTTCCGAACCGCCTTCGGTGCTGCAGGCTTGTCTGGAGGGGGCCCATGTGATGAAGCTCCACGAGAAGGCCTTGGAGCAAGAGCGGGAGCGGGCAAACAAGTACCAGCGGGAGATGAAGGAGATGAAGATCGAGCTCGAGGGCTCCCACAAGAGGGAGCAGGAGATGAAGGCCGAGCTTGCCACTATGGAGAGTGACTGCGTTAAGAAGGTGGGCATGCTGAGGAAGAAGTTTGCCAAGAAGAAAGAGGTGATGACAACAAAGGCCCAGTATCTGATAATCGAGGCTCAGAACGAGGTCTACGAGAAGGCTCTTGGTCACGTGAGGCACTTCTATCCGACCCTTGATCTGACCGACTTCGATTACGACATGGTCATCGATCCGCCCCCGAAGACTCCCGAAGGGGGTGAGCAGGAAGAACCGGCCCTTGGCTCGGCCGCTGACCCTCCCCGAGACCCGGCTGATCCAGAGGTGGGGAACTAGGTCGCTTGCTTCCTTGTTTTTGTTTTCCCCTTCTTCTTTAATGTATTTGCCAACCGCGGACTGGCCACCGCATTTTTGTATGACGAATTTGATTTATAAAAAGGATTTTTTGTTTGGCCAAGTGTTTTGACTTCGACCGTTTATTTTGGCGAAGGTTAGCTTCGCCGAACGAACTTTCTGGATCATTTTGTCAAAGTGTTTTAGTGATGGTTGGTTTCCTTTTAGGTAACGGCTCTTCCTTCTGAGGCGGACCCTCGTCGCTCCGACGTGGCGTGGCTCCGGAGCAAGATCAAGGTCCTTGAGTCTACGTTGGTCCGTTACCACGAGGGGGCTCGCGATCAGGACGCCGCCTTTCACTACTATCGGGTTAAGTCCGAGGCCCTGAGTGTGGAGGCGACCAAGCTGAAGAGGGCGATGGTGGATCGAGACCTAGGTAGCGCCGGTCTCGGGCATACCATGTTGAGTGCGTCGGTGCAGCGGCCCTCGTCTGAGAGGCTCCTTCGCGATGTCATAGTGGAGAAGGAGATGGACATACATCGTTACAAGACGATGCTGGGCATGTCCGGGACGAGGACGAGATCTTCCTCTGGAGGCCATCGAGCGGAGGGAGTCCCCGCGGCGTTGCTGTTACTGGAGCATACTCGGCCGGTCGATGCCCAGAGCTCCGTGGTCGGCGTATTGACCTTGGCCGACCCCAAGGGATATTGTGACGAGGAGAGGGGTCCTAGCCGCTCGGTCGGAGTTGGTTTACCCTTCGTCGGACCCGAGGGGCCCTAAGAAGTTTCTTAGTTAATAATTTTTTCTTTTAGCTGAGTGGAGCGGTCTTGTAATGTTCCCTGTTCTTCCGAAGGTGTTTTAACTAATAAAAGAGTATGAATGAGGAGTTTCGTTTCTCTCTTTGCTCTTGCCAACTGTCTTTCGGATGACTGTGAAGGAATTGAGGGTCGGCGCCCGGTGCTGTGACTTGGGCGCCGTAGCTTGAGAAAGCTACCCCTGTGCTCGGCGTAGGATGGGACCTACCGAGATGTCGGGGGTCGGCACCCAGTGCGGCGACTTGGGTGTCATAGCTTGAGAAAGCTATCCCTGTACTCGGCGTAGGGTCGGAGCTACCGAGATGTTGGGGGTCGGCACCCATTGGGGCGACTGGGGTACCGTAGCTTGAGAAAGCTACTCCTGTGCTCGGCGTAGGGTCGGAGCTACCGAGATGTTGGGGGTCGGCACTCAGTGCGGCGACTTGGGTGCCATAGCTTGAGAAAGCTATCCCTGTGCTCAGCGTAAGGTCGGAGCTACCGAGATGTTGGGGGTTGGCACCCAGTGCGGCGACTGGGGTACCGTAGCTTGAGAAAGCTATCCATGTGCTCGGTGTAGGGTCGGAGCTTCCGAGATGTTGGGGGTCGGCACTCAGCGCGGCGACTGGGGTACCGTAGCTTGAGAAAGCTACCCCTGTGCTCGGCATAGGGTCGGAGCTACCGAGTCAATTAAAGTTTAACAAAAAGAGTCTTTTAATACATGGAGAGAGGCGCTAATGGCCTTTTACACAAGGAAGGTTACAAAAGTATTATTTACATGAATCAGGCAAAAAACCCTACTTCTGACCTTCTAGGAATTTCATCAGGTGTTCGGTGTTCCAGGATCTTTTGACCGCCCGACCCTCCATGTCCACAAGTCGGTACGTGCCGGGGCGTACGACCTCGGCTACCTTGTACGGGCCTTCCCAGTTGAGGGCCAGCTTCCTCTTTTTTGTAGGGTCGGAGACGGACAATTTGCGGAGCACAAGGTCTCCAGCCTTGATGTCAGTGGAGCGGACTTTCTTGTTGTAGAACCTCTCGATCCGTTGTTGGTAGATGCTTCTTCGGACGGAAGACTTCTCCCTGACCTCGGCAACGAGGTCCAGATTGGCCCTTAGGCCGGACGAGTTGTCGGATTCGTCGAAGGCCATGATTCGAGGAGAAGGGAGGCCGATCTCGACGGGGATCACCGCCTCTGTCCCGTAGGTTAAATTGAACGGTGTCTCTCCCATAGGGATCCTCTTGGTAGTTCGGTGTGCCCATAGCACGCTGGGCAACTCTTTTACCCACTGTCCCTTGGGGGAACTGTCGAGGCGTTTAAGGCCGTCGAGTATCTGTCGGTTCGCGTTCTCCGCTTGGCCGTTGGACTGAGGATGACATATGGCGGAGAAGCGTTGCTGGACGCCGATGTCTTCGCAAAATCTTCAGAAGTTTTGGCCCGCGAATTGGGTCCCGTTGTCCGTGATATGGACCTGAGGAATCCCGAACCGGCAAATGATGTTTTTCCAGTAGAATTGTTGGGTTTGTTGCTCGGTGATGGTGGACAGCGGCTCGGCCTCGAGCCATTTCGTGAAATAATCGATGGCGACTATCAGAAACTTCTTCTGCCCGGTTGCTACGGGAAAAGGACCGACCAAGTCCATGCCCCACATGGCGAAGGGCGTCGGACTGGCCAGAGATCGAAAGTTGGCTTGAGGAAGTCTCTTGATTGGGGAAAATCTTTGGCGTGGGCTGCACCTCTTGACTAGGTCTTGGGAGTCTTGTAGCATTGTTGGCCAATAATACCCTGATTTAGGGCCTTCCGAGCAAGTGACCTGCTCCCCATATGGCATCTGCCGATTCCCTCATGAAGTTCTTTTAGTGCGTAGCTGGCTTCATCATTGGCGAGGCAGCGGAGGTATGGTTTTCCGTCCGCCAGTGTGTATGAGTGTTTGAAGAGGACGTCGTTGATCATGACGAACCTTTCAGCTCGGATCTTGATCCTCCTTGCCTCGGCCCGGTCTTCAGGGAGCTCGGCGCTGAGTAAGAATTTTCGAATGGGGGTGGTCCAGTCGTCTGGACCGGGTCAGTCGTTCACACACATTGCCTCCTGTTCTCGTACATCGATGCTTGGCTTTAGGAGGACTTCGATGAGTACTGTTCGGTCGAGACCCTCGAAGGAGGAAGAGGCGAGTTTTGATAAGGCGTCCACCTGGGCGTTCTGCTCCCTCGGGACCCTAAGAATTGTGGAACAACTGAAGGACAATAGGAGCCACCGGACCACGACCAAGTACCGAATCATTCGGTCGTCACGGGCCTCGTATTCTCCGGTGATGTGATTGACCACGAGCTGAGAATCGCTGAAGGCTCGGATCTGTTTTGCGCCAGCCTGGTGCGCCAAGGTTAGCCTGGCAATCATGGCCTCGTATTCCGCCTCGTTGTTGGAGGCCGGGAAGTTGAGGCGGAGAGTGTACTGAAGGAGGAATTTGTCGGGGCCCCGAAGGATGATCCCAGCACCGCTTCCGGATTCACAGGAGGATCCGTCGACGTAGACTTCCCAAGTCGGATCTGAATCCTCGATGTTGGGCTCTTCGGGAATGGTGCATTCAGTGATGAACTCTGCGAGGGCGTGTCCCTTGATCGCCGTCCTCGGCTGGTAGCCGATGTCGTACTGGCTCAGCTCGATCGACCACTTGACTAAGCGGCCGGAGTTCTCTGGCTTGTGGAGGACGGTCTTCAATGGTTGGTCGGTTAATACTTGGATAGAGTGCACCTGGAAGTAAGGGCGGAGCTTAAGTGCGGCCATGACCAGAGCATAGGCCACTTTCTCTATCCTCGTGTACCTCGTCTCGGCGGGGAGCAGGACCTTGCTCACATAGTATAACGATTTCTGAACCCCGTCGTCTTTCCGGACGAGGACCGCGCTGAGTGCGCTATCCGTGGCGGATAAGTAGAGCCAGAGTGGTTCACCCGGCTCGGATTTGCTGAGGAGAGGAGGGTTGGAGAGGTACTGCTTCAGCTGCTCGAAAGCCTCTTGCTGGGGGATGCCCCATTCGAAGCCCCCCTTTCCACGCAGAGCTTTGAAAAAGGGGAGAGATTTCTCCCCCGATTTGGAGAGGAAACGGCCGATGGTTGCCAATCTTCCCGTAAGCCTCTGATCTTCCTTAACATTCCGGGGAGGGGCCATGTCTATTATGGCCTGGATCTTCTCCGGGTTCGCCTCGATGCCGCGCTGGTTGACGACGAACCCGAGAAACTTTTCGGAGGAGATGCCGAACGCGCACTTGGCGGGGTTGAGCCTCATGTTATGAGTTCGGAGGATGCCGAAGGCTTCTTCAAGGTCGGCGACGTGGTTCAGCCCCTTCCGGCTCTTGACGAACATGTCGTCGACATAAATCTCCATGTTGCGACCGATCAGGTCTTTGAAGATTCGGTTGACGAGCCGTTGGTAGGTGGCTCCGGCATTCTTCAGCCCGAAGGGCATAACACGGTAACAGAAGAGATCCTGATCGGTAACAAAAGATGTTTTTGCAATGTCCGACGGGAACATCCGGATCTGATTGTAGCCGGAAAATGCGTCCATGAAGGACAGGAGCTCGTGACCCTAAGTCGTGTCAATCGAGGCATCGATGCTGGGGAGAGGGAAAGGATCTTTGGGGCATGCCTTGTTTAGGTCCGTGAAGTCTATACAGATCCTCCAACTCCCGCTCGCCTTTTTTTACCATGACGACGTTGGCCAACCACTCTGGGTAGCTGACCTCCTGAATGAACCGGGCGGACAAAAGCTTGTCTACCTCAATTTTTACCACTTGCTGCCTTTCTAGGGAAACTTGCGCCTCTTCTGGACGACCGGCTTCGAGCCCGGGACGACGCTCAGCCCGTGCATGATCAGGTCTTTGGATATTTCGGGCATATCGGACGGCTTCCAGGCGAAAAGGTCGATGTTGCGGCGGATGCAGCTGACTACGTCCGTCTTTAGATCTTCGGTGAGGCAGCGGCTCACTCAGAACCACTTCGATTCATCCGCTGTCCCGAATGAGACTTCCTCCAGATCGTCGGCCGGCTCGGGGTCGGATGGGCACCTCTCAGGCTGGAGCTCGACGGCGTCGAGGGGAAAGACACCCCCTCCTACGGTGGTCATGTAGCAGGACCGCGCAGCCTCTTGGTTGCCTCGGACGACACCGACCCCCTGTTTGGTGGAAATTTTTAACTTCAAGTGGTAGGCAGACGGCACGGCCTGAAGGGAGCACAGTCCGGGTTGGCTGAGAATGGCATTGTACGCCGACTTGACGTTCACCACCATGAAGTCCAATGATTCGGTTCGTCTGAGGGGAGCCGAACCCGCGGTGACATCGAGGGTCACGATTTCTTCTATCACAACTGGGACGCCGGAGAACCCATGCAAGGTGTATCCGGCTGGCTTGAGCTTATCCCTGGGCAGTTTGAGGTTCTCGAAGGCTTCCAGGAAGAGAATGTTTACCGAGCTGCCGTTGTCGACGAGGATCCGGCGAACTTCAAAATTCGTCATGTCGAGACTTATGATGAGAGCATCACAATAGGGGAGACGGACGCCCTCCAGGTCCTCTCCTGAGAAAGAGACAGGGAGTAGCTGTGTCCAGGACGAAGGGAGGTCTCGGACGGCGTTCACCTCTCGGATGAATGCTTTTCGGGAAGTATTAGACTCCCCTCCCATGGCCCCCCTGCGGACACAATGTAAAATGGCCTGCCCTTCGGCCCCCTCGAGCTCGGGATCCCGCTCGGGATGTCGGTTCGGAGTAAAGGCAGGAGGCGAAGGCCTCCAGTTCCTCGTATCCTTCCGATCCCTCTGGTTCTCTCTGGTGAACTCGTGGAGGTACCCCCGTGAGATGAGGGCCTCGATTTCATCCTTCAGGGCCCGACACTGGTCGGTTTCGTGCCCGTGATCTCGATTGAAGCGGCAGTAGAAGCGCTGGTTTCGCTTTTTGTTGTTGCTTGGTGAGGGGGTAATCGGACGAGGCTCTTGTCCTCTATTTCTAGGAGGATGGCGGACACGTTCTGTGTCAAGGCCGTGTACCTTTCGAAGTGAGGGACCGGGGGTACCCTCTTCATGCCGACCCCCTCCTTTGCCATTTTTCTTGCAGGCTCGATTTCGTCGATCTTGCGCTTGCCTTGCCCTGCGGCTTCTTTGGCGCCTTCCGGGTTTAAATATTCTTCTGTCTGTATGTACTTCTCGACCCGGTTGAGCAGGTCGGGAAAGTCCAGGGGGCTTCTTGGCCAAGGAGACCTTCAGCTGGCTGTGCCGGACATTGTGCCGAAAGGCGGCCGAGGCGACCCCGGCGTCGAGGGAGGAGACCGACCTTGCCTCGGTGGTGAACCTCCTGACGAAGTCACGGAGTGACTCTCCCTCTCTCTGTCAGAGATCTAGCAAGGATGCGCTCGTTTTCTCGGCCTTCCTGCTGGTTATGAAGTGGGCCAAGAAGTTGGCCTCCAGCTGGTTGAACGAGAAGATCGAGCCTGGGGAGAGTTTGGAGAACAACTCCCGAGCCGGACCTCGGAGTGTAGCGGGGAATGCGCGGCACAACAGGGGATCCGAAGCGCTGTGAATCATCATGAGGGTCTTGAAACCTTCCATGTGATTAGCAGGATCACCCTCGCCGTTATAGGTCTCGAATTGTGGAGGTCGGAAGTTTCGGGGGACCTCCGCTTCTAGGATGACTGGCGAGAAAGGCGGTCGGGATGGCCTGCGGCCTAGATCGGGGTTCGGATTGCCGTTCCCGAGGTGGTCGAGTCGATTCTCCATCTCTATTAGGCGGCGGAGTACCTCGTCTTCGCGTTCTGGGAGATGGGTTGGGTCACGAGTGTGGCTCCTCCCATCGCCCGCCCGGTGGGATTGGTTGAACGTCTCGGCTCTGGGTGCTCCGTGGATAGCCTCCATGATTTCGTCCCGGAAGCTGCGGAACTCGGCCCTTGTGACCGCACCATGGTCGATCGGGTCCTGCCGGGGCGGGGATCTTTGGCTGATGCGGCTGAGTGCCGATGCCCGTCCTTCGGGCCTAGGTCTGGAATGGTTCGGGGCCGAGTTGGAAGCAGTCCCTCCCCTAGCCTGACTGGCCCTTCGGTTCTGGATGACCCGACGAAGGTCGGGCGCGACTGGGTGAGGTGCGCCTTGTTGGTGTCCGAGGTTCGTCCCCGGATTATTCGATCCGTGTACGCCGTCGAGGGCGTCCTGAAGAGGAGGCCCGTTCGGACGGAGGATGGAGGTAACTGCTCTCCTGGGCTTGGGAGCCATTGGAGCGTGGTTCGAGGGGAGACCGTTGGTGATGGCGAGGTTCGGGCTGACGTCCGTACCGAGCGGAGTTCCCACAAACGGCGCCAACTTGATGTGGTTTGTTTTTGGGAGGAGTGTGGATGTACCAGGTGTGAGTTCTACTCGATTTGTATTGGTGGAAGGATGCAGTACTGGACGGTACGCCCGATCCTCGGCGAGAGGGGCGTGAGGGGGTTTTGAGGCAGAGGTCGGGAGATCAGCTCGGTAGTTGAGGCTCGGCTCGGATCCCAGAGTCTCATGTACCTGCACTCGGCCTAAGAACACCGGGGGTTGGTCTCGATGGCAGGCCCTCCGACGGTCTAGTTAGTTCCTGATGTAGAGCAACAGTAACTAGGGTTTGAGAGGGAAAAAGATTGATTACCTTTAAAGGTGGGAGAGGGCCCGGTATTTATAGACAAACTCAACCGGATCTGGACCCATTTGGGGGTCGGGTCTGGACCCGGTCGCCCGTGGGCCTGATGTGGCAGGAGACCCAGGTGGTTTTGGGGCTGACGTGGCAGAACCCCAGGTGGTTTAGGCTGACGTGGCAGGAGCCCTAGGTGGTTTTAGGGCTGAGGTGGCAGATCATGTGATGCGGTGTTTTTGAGGGGATCGGATGGCCTAGGAAGTGCTAGGTCATTTTCCCCCATATCACTAATCTACCAAGGAGTTGAAGAGTCTGCGTTCGACAAGATCTCAGATGCAAGTACCTCAAAACACGCATGAGAGATTTTAAAAAGTTCGTATTAAGGAGCCGAAAAAGCAAAGAAGGTACGATTACAAGCCTTGCGATTTGACTTTGAAATTTTGAAAATGAAAGTTGGTGAGACTATTTCAGATTTCTTCAAAAGAGTGCAAATAATTACTAATCAAATGAAACGAAATGGAGAAAAATTTGATGATACTAGAATACTTGAAAAAATTCTAAGATCATTAGTGCCAAAATTTGATTACGTAGTTGTTGTTATTGAAGAATCAAAAGATCTTTCAAAAGTTTCTATTTATGAATTACAAGGTTCACTTCAAGCCCATGAACAAGGGATAAATCAGAACCATGGAGAAAATTTGGAGCAAACCCTTCAAAGTTAACTAACAATTTCAGATGATCAACAAAGAAGCCGAGATCGAAGCTACAGAGGACGAGGCGGCTATAAAGGCAACTCAAATTTTCAACGAGGTCGTGGCATGCAGTACAATCAGAGAACTCATTACCAAGGTCGTTACGTTGACCGTGAACAATTCATCTTTCAAGCAAGAGGCAGATGCGCACGAACAAAAGGACGTGGGAGACACAACGAAGGAGACAGATCCAGTCGCAGTGCTTCAACTGCAGAAGATATGGCCACTTCAGTTATAATTGTCCAGAAAAAATTGAAAGAGTAGCAGAGCAGACGAACTTCATCGCAGAAGATCGAGGAGACAACTCGGTAGTCCTGCTCGCATACAAAGACCATGAGACAAGAGCCAAAATGTTTGGTACTTGGACTCAGGTACTAGCATTCATATGTGCGGCGTCAAAGAATTCTTCACCGAGCTGAATGAATCAGTTGGAGGCGAAGTTACTTTTAGTTACAAGTCCAAGTTCTCTGTACAAGGAAAGGGCGATATTATGATCCAAACAAAAGCCGGTGATCATAGGTACATTTCTGATGTTTATTATGTACCTGCATTACGTAATAATATTCTAAGTTTGTGACAGCTTCTCGAAAGAGGCCACGACATCCATCTGAAAGATTTCTCTCTCACCATCAAAGCAAAGGACAAACAATTGCAAAAGTTAACATGTCTAGAAATAGACTGTTTACTTTAAATTTTAATACAGATTCTGTAAAATGCCTACAATCTATCATCAAAGATGAGTCATGGCTTTGGCATCTTCGATTCGGGCATCTGGCATTCAATGGCCTCAATCTCCTATGGAAGGAGAAAATGGTGAGTGGCTTACCACAAACCAAACATCCAGATCAATTATGTGAAGGAGGCTTGAAGGGGAAGCAACTTCGAAGAAGCTTCGAGGTTGGAAAATCCAGACGAGCAACGCATCTGCTTCAGTTGGTACATACTGACATAGCAGGACCATTTGAAATAGTGTCACTTGGAGGTAATAGATATTTCGTCACATTTATTGATGATTATAGCAGAAAGACTAGGATTTATTTCTTGAAGGAGAAATCAACAGCCCTAGAAAAGTTCAAAGAATTCAAGGAGATGGTCCAGAAGCAAAGCGGTCACTACATCAAAGTACTTTGTTCAGATCATGGAGGAGAATACAACTCGAAGGAATTTCAAGATTTTCTCAAGAAGGAGGGGATTATTCATCAACTTACTGCTGCCTACACTTCGCAGCAGAATGGCATAGCAGAGAGGAAGAACCGCACAATCCTCAACATGGCAAGAAGCATGCTGAAGAGCAAGTTCCTGCCCAAGATGTATTGGGCTGAAGCAGTAGACTGCGCTGTCTACCTCCTTAACAGATGTCCAACGAAGGCTGTCAAGTTCATGACTCCACTAGAGATGTGGAGTAGTCTCAAGCCAAGCGTCAACCATTTGAAGGTGTTCGGGTGCATTGCATATGCACATGTTCCGGAGCAGCAAAAAAAGAAGCTCGATGATCGTGGAGAGAAATGTATATTCATTGGCTATGACAGAAGGACCAAGGCATACAATCTATACAATCCAACTACTAAGAAGCTGATTATTTCAAGAGACGTGGAGTTCGACGAAGGAGAACACTGGAGATGGAGTGATGAAGAAAGAAGCAACAAAAAATTGTTCATTGAAGACAAAGACGATGATCTAGAAGAAGAACCAGAAGGACCGCAACAAAGTCCTCCAAATAGTCCAGCTCCAACAACACCGTCACCAACACCGGCATCAAGTTCCAGCTCAAGCGAAGGCAATACTTCTGGGGGAGAACCTAGAAGATTTCGAAGCCTTAAAGATCTTTATGATGATACAGAATCTATTGAGATGATGGAGGATTATACATTGTTCTGCTTGTTTGTAGAATGTGATCCAGTCGCCTATGGAGATGCCATTCAAGATCTCAAATGATGAAAAGTCATGGATGAAGAAATCCATGCGATACAAAGGAATGACATATGGGAGTTGAGAACACTTCCAAAGGGCCACAAAGCAATTGGTGTAAAATGGGTATACAAAACCAAAACCAATCAAGAAGGCAAAGTGGAGAAGTATAAAGCCAGACTAGTAGCTAAAGGCTACAGTCAACGAGAATGCATCGATTATGAAGAAGTCTTTGCACCAATAGCAAGGATAGACACCATCAGACTGCTTATTTCACTGGCTGGACAGAACATGTAACCCCTGTTTCCCGAAATACATATTTTCTGAATATTTTTCATATTTTAATTATTTATAAGTTCGTTATTATTTTTTTTTTAAACTCGACTTGGACCTTCTAATAAAATTCTTTTCGAACCGGAAATTTAATTACTTCGAAAATAGTATATTCCAACTTTAATGATTATTTTCTAAGTGATCGACTATTTGTATCTTATTTTATTTATATTTGGATCTTATTAAACTTGTTATCTCAAATCTCATTTTTGATAGGTATATCAAAATAATTATTGATGCTATTAATATTGATATTATATTTGATTGATGAATCGAAAATCTATTCTATTTTACTTAGCAGTATTTGAGTATTAATTTGATGCACACAAATTAACTTACCTTTTTGCTACTATATTATTATTGATCTATTATTCATTGTCTCTAATTGTATATTTTTCTTATTGGTTTTTAATACCTATTTTAATACTCATTACCCATTTAATTTAAACCCAAACCCATTATCCTAACTACCCTAACTCGTTACCCATTAAAACCCGTACCCGAAACCCCTATACCCTAATCCCATATATAAGTCCCATCTAACCCAAACCCTAAAGGATACCTTCACTGTAGCCGCCACTCCCCATACTACCTGTTCATCCTTCCCTATCAAAAACCCTACCAAGCCGCAAACCCATCGACCCCTTCATCTTCCTCCCGTCTCCCTCCCTTCCTCGCATCGGCACTCGCCACCTCTGCCAGTATCAACCCTGCGACAGCGCCACTGTCCTCTCTAGCGTTGCCTGGCATTTCCCTCCCTGTCGCAAACGACTGCGACGTCGTCCTCAGTGATCCAGCACCGCAGCGCCACCCCGAGCGCCGCACCTTGTCGCCCTACTCCACAACCGACGCCAGCAGCAACAGACGCAGCCATGCCATCGACATTGCCACCCTCCGACGTTCGCATCGCCCTGCCGGCGCTGCCTGGCAGCCAGCCTCACCGGCGCTGCCGCCGGGTGCCACCTCCGTCGCGGTGCCATGTCGAAGACCCTGCCGAAATCCCATCCCTCTCGCTTGCTCTCTGTTTTTGTAAGGGAGGGAAGAAGGGACAGAAGGTGGGAGATTGAATCTCAGCCGTCGGATTTGATCAAGATCTGATTTTGATCAGATCTGATCTTTTCAGCCTGATCAGATCTCAGCCATCCATCCAATCGTGATCCCCAGCTCTGATCTAAGCAGATCCAGCCATCCGATCACATCTCAACCGTCCGATCGACTTGATCTCGGCCTTCGATCGTCTTGTTCGTCCTTTGCTTGGTGAGTAAACATATGATCTACTTTTGTATTCATTCATCAATTATCAATCATGATATATTTTGGTTCCCTTCTAATTCTCATATGTTTTATTTCCGATCTCGACCGTTGGATTCGCTGGATCTTCATCTTGATCTTGATCATCATCGAGATCCGTGCCCGAGCGTGATTACGGTGATCGTTTGCTCGTCGCCGTGTCGTTGGGATTTCAATCCCATTATTCTCAAAATATATCGGATCTAACGTCGTCCTAAAGGCAAGTCACTCTTATCGAATGTATTTTTTTTTGTATCATATTCGATAAATATTGTTGAAATTCCGCAAGTGGATCTTATTCAAAATCGTAAAATATCATTGTGTCAATCGCCGAGATGCCACGGATTTACACGAGCGAATCCAAGTGGTAGTCTCGACATCGTGCCATCTTTTGCCTCTAAAGTATAAAAATGTTCATACCTCATATAGTTACAGTTATTGATTACAAAAATAAGGAATTGTAGACACATTTCATATCATGAAATTAAATGACAAATAGCTATAGTAGATTGTAGAAAATTAGTTGATTGTTAATGTGAATGTTATTGCTAATTTGTTGGATTGTGATTATAAAAATGTTAGACATCACCTACATTTATACCATGTTCACCTAAGGTTGATTCGCTGCGATTAAGATTAATTAAACTCCAATTTACTATTATTAAATCTTATTTTTACCATTTTACTTAAAAATGAACCTATAGACTATTCAGGAAATTACGCTAATCTGAACCTTAACATGCTGTTTAGACCTAGAACACTTCATTAAAATCAGAAACTCCCTGAAAGTAAATCGTAGCCCTATCTGTCTAGATGTCGATAGACACCAAAACTTTCGAATTCGGAGTTATACAGCTCCAGTTATGAACCTTTTACCACAGCTGCGCTGAAATTACAGATTCACGTACATAACAACTTATGCTAATGAATTCAGTGAACTATTAATCACACATGGCCAAGATAAATTCCAGATTTGAAAATAACATGTTTAGGGTGTTAAAAATTATTTTTACTGATTTTTATAATATTTATTTACTGCCTTTATAATTAAAATTAGACAACATCTACACCCAGCCAGAAACTAGAACCTATAAAGATTATTGAATTTCACCTAGCTACCGTTGTCAGAATGTAGCTTTTAAGTACGCGTTGGAATCGGGCGGGAGTCTAGTTTCTAGATCACCTGACGGATCCATATTTGCTGCCCTGTAGCAACGGGAATGCTGATTTTGGTACAGCAACCTACTGCTGTCCAGAATTGGGATTCTATATTTTATAATGTACAATTGTGTTTATAATGTTATATTTAGTGTATCTAATTGTATATAGTATATTGCATTATCCTAGGGTTGTGTTGTCACCTTTTCTAGCGTCCCTTACTAATTGCATTATTGTGAGTTAATTGAATAAAGAAAGTAAAGCAAGCCGGGGTTAAGGGTTGATTAGGGTAGTTGATGATATGGTGACTGTACTCGGAAGAGGGGCCCGTGTTTCCCTAATTATCGGTATATCGGTTATTGGTTATTGGTTATTGGTTATTGGTTATATCGGTCATCGGTTAATTGCAGATTACTGACATCAGTATCTCGATTGATTCGATCATCGGTCATTATTGAATAATGTTCCCGAGTACATGAACTATAGAATCTGCCACCTTAGTCTAAGCGAAATTGATTGTATGCATGGAACCTGTAGTATGGGATGCAGTAGTACGTGCATTAGCTAGGATAAAAGAATGAATAATAGACCTAAGGCTCTCATCACATTATCATTGCATATTGTTATCTTATTGAACAGTGTTACCTCTATTATTGCCACTATTGATATTGTTTATTGTTATCGCGTTGAATCAAAGTATTGCATATTATGCCATTATCGGTTTGTCACTGTTCAACACTAATGACTTCATCGTTCATTTGAATTCATTGCTATACCCTTATTGCCATCGTTTCACTGTTTCTCCACTTGCATGTCCACGACTTGCTCTAAGGACAAATTATTCTTTCTTTTTAGATGAACAAGTACAGGTGTACAAGGAGAATTTTCAGAAGACAATTGTGAGCAGTTCTCTACGATTGGAGCTGGAGCCTATCGAGCTAGTTGGTAAGTTCTTGTATTTCAGATTTGGTTATTGAATTTCATTATCGTTTATGTGATTATGTTTCCTGCGTGGATGTGATTAATTTCTCTTATATTGTTGAGTTAAGACTGGTACAGCTTATGGATGATATGAGTTGGCATACTTATATCATTCGCTGGGCCTCAGTTACGTGCCTGTGTTCCCGTATTCCGGGAAGCGGGGCGTGACAGAACAGATGGAAGATATACCAAATGGATGTCAAGTCTACATTCCTCAATGGCTATTTGGAAGAGGAAGTTACATTCAACAACCTCTCGGTTACGAGGAGAAAGATCAAGAAGATAAAGTCTGTAAATTGAAGAAGGCTTTGTACGGTTTCAAACAGGCACCCAGAGCATGGAACAAGAGAATTGATGACTACTTTCAGCATAATGGATTTCAGAAAAGTCCATATGAGCACTCCCTATACACCAAGAAGAATGGTGGAAAAATCATGATCGTCTGCCTCTATGTGGATGATATGATCTTCATCGGTAGTGGGAGCGGTTAATCGATATATGGTGAATCCTGGTAAAGAGCATTGGAGCACAGCACAGTGAAGAGGATTCTGAGATACATCAGAGGAACCTCAAATGCTGCATTATGTTACGGATGATCAGAATTAACTGTCAGAGTCTGTCGACTCAGATTTTGCAGGAGATCTCAACAAAAGCAAATCCACTACGGGATATGTGTTTACACTTGCAGGGGGAGCTGTAAGCTGGGTTTCGAAACTGCAGGCTGTTGTGGCTCTATCTACAACAGAAGCAGAATACATGGCGGCTACAGCAGCTTGCAAGGAAGCAGTCTGGACCAAGTGTTGGAAGAGAGTAAGAATTTTGTTGGACTAAATGGCAAACAAAACTTGCATTATTTTTTATTATAACAACAAGAAGACTCTTCACTCTTTTAAAACTGGTGTTACTATACCGTACAAATATACACTCTCTTCTTCCTTTTTTCTGCTTGTTTCTTGTTCTTGTCTTGCTTCATTTTTTCTTCTTCCCGAAACTCTCATTTATAGGGATGGGAGAGAAGCAACTGACAAACTCTTCATTTCCCTTTATCACCATTTTCTAAATTGGTGGCTTGTCGGCACCAACTTTGTCACACTTGTCAAAACTCTTCATTGTTTCTTTCTTCCTTTTTTTCAACCTTGTTTGGTGGGTGGGGCCCACTTGCCAAACAAGTTTGACAACCAACACTTCTCCACAAATATGTTTGGCCATCCCGAATTCTTCTTTGAGCTTATGAAAAACTTCAGTTTTCAGTGGCTTAGTAAATATATCTGCAAGTTGATATTATGTCTTGCAATATGTCAGCTTTACCTTTTTTTCTTTGGTCTTCACTCAAATGAAATGATATTTTAACTCGATGTGTTTACTTCTCCCGTGTGCAACTGGATTTTTTGCCAATGCTATTGCTGACTTGTTGTCAATGTATAGCTCTGTCGGCTCTTCCTGTGGATGATACAATTCTTTTATGATGTTTCTGAGCCATATCGCTTGACAAGTTCCTGATGTTGCTGTGATATATTCTGCTTCGCATGATGAGAGTGCAACTACTGACTGCTTCTTTAATGACCACGAAAATGCAGCTGATCCAATATTGAACACGTAGCCACTTGTGCTCTTCCTTTCATCTGAATCTCCACCATAGTCGCTATCTGTATAGCCGACTAGTTTCGCAGCGTTCATGCTTGCGTAGAGTAGTCCTTCGTTGATACTATCCTTGATGTATAGCAGTATTCTTTTCGCCGCCATAAGGTGTTCTTACTTTGGCTCCTCAATATATCTGCTAACTAGACCAACAACATACATGATGTCAGGCATTGTGATAGTCAAATAGCGCAAGCTTCCAACCAAGCTTTTAAGAAAAGAAAGAGGGAGTAAGAGAAGAGAGTATTACAAGAGTGTTCTTAAGAGGGATAAAATTGTGTCCCCTTAGAGATAATTTGTATACTTGTATTTTTTCACAAATTTGTGAGAGAGTGTTTCTGCTATTATAGAGTAAAATTGTACTCTCCTTATACTTAGAGAGAAGGTGTAATTCCTACTTTCAATATTAAAATCCCACTACCTTGTTCGTGGTTTTTACCCCGTCTCCTTTGAGGGTTTTCCACGTAAAATATATGTGTCCACCTTATTTGCCATTTTCTCAATTTCACTTTAGTTGTGCGGTAGCTTCTGCCCATAACTATCCTAACATTTTTAGTTGCAGGTCAATACAAAGATTATCTTTGAAGCAATAAACACTA
This sequence comes from Hemerocallis citrina, assembly GCA_017893485.1. Taxonomy (NCBI): domain Eukaryota; kingdom Viridiplantae; phylum Streptophyta; class Magnoliopsida; order Asparagales; family Asphodelaceae; genus Hemerocallis; species Hemerocallis citrina. The sequence goes on from CM030365.1 coordinate 221,555,262, forward strand.
TGTCAGCTTTATGCTTCCTCCTTGATCCTTCAGTAGGCATAAGGTTTTTTTTTTTTCCCATTACAGTTGATTGGTTAACTATATATATTAAATTATGTCCTTTGAGGCACAAGTTAGAGTTATCTATTATGCCTTAATATGGTATGATTTTTAAAAATATGCAATGCTAGTCTATGTTATAATATGACACAGCCTGAGTAATGCAGCATTCCCAAACAACCATTCAAAGCAAATATAATCAAGATACCACTATTCTAGAGCTTAGATCATATGTCGACTTATTCATAAGCATTGCCTAATATATCTGGGTAGCTGGTGAGTCATGACTATAGAGAAGCCCAAAAGTAGATTATCTTTTAATCAAACCTCAAAGCACTTTGTTAAAAAAACAACAAGAAAAATAAATGTAAAAGAAAAAAGGAAGAAAAAAAGAAAGAAAGAAAAACCTCAAAGCACTTGATGATGAATTTTAACATATAGACACCTGTTTTTGGCAATAATGGAAGTTGAAACAATAGTAAAAGATGAATCGGTCATGCTTAACTATTCTCCTGTGATATATATGAGGACAGTCTCTGTTCCTGGAGTTACATTATGAGACCTTTGTTTTCAGTCATTTTTTGTCCATGTATATAGCAAATGTTTTCCCTTATCCAACCTGGATTCTTATCTAGTTATGCATCAGATATAAATCTTGTATATATTGAAATCTGCAGCCAAAATGCCATCCATCTTGAGGAGAAAGAGAAGAAAGAAAGGGAGATGCGCGACCAAATCATTCTCGATGCTGAGGAATTTAAGCAAAAATTCTACGAGAAAAGGAAACTTAACTGTGAGACAAAAAAGAACCAGAACAGAGAGAGGGAGAAGGTTAGAGAAAGCCTTTCCACTCCCTAACCTTTCATTTTTTTTTTTCCTTTTTTTAAACTGACACAATGTGAAAAATTTGCTGGTGTTAGCTGTTCCTGGCCAACCAAGAGAAGTTCCATGCTGAAGCTGATAAGCAGTACTGGAAGGCAATTGCTGATTTTATTCCCAATGAGGTACCAAACATCGAAAAAAGAAGGGGGAGGAAGGAGCAGGACAAGAAGCAGCCAACGGTTGTGGTTATTCAAGGCCCAAAACCCGGTAAACCCACAGATCTCTCGCGAATGCGTCAAATACTGGGGAAGCTGAAGCATAACCCTCCATCGCACATGATCCCCCCTCCGCCGCCACCTGCTACCAAAGATGGTCCTTCCAAAGATGGATCCACCACCAAAGATGGAAAGAAACCAGCAACATCCAAAGCAGCATCACCTAAAGCAGGGGCGGCTAGTAATGGAACAGTGTTAGTAGAGGAAGAGAAGCCTGTAGCTCAAGTAGAACCGGAAGTAGTAGAAGAAAAAGAGAAGCCAGCTGATGCGCCTGAGCCTCCACCTACTGATTGAGAGATCTACAGGCTATACACATTTTGCTACAGCTTTATCACTAGTGGGAATAAAACTAAACTACATATAGTTTTTTCAGTCTTATCGGTCTCGCTAATTATTTCGTAGCAGAAATGAGCTCTTTTCCTTGCTGACCCATTTGTTTTTTTTCTGTCCAATGTAGAAATTGGTTAGTAGCATAGGAACCAATCTTTAAATGTTTTCTTGTATTGGGGGATATAAATATGCTCTTTATATATATTTTTCTTCTGGGCATATGTTGGCTGTTGAAACAAAGAAAATATGTTTCTTTCTTCGATTGTGTTTGGCTATGACTCATTCATATAATTGTGCAATCATGTGGTTGTTAGGGAATTTGATTCCTCCTTCTACTAGGATCTTGTTTTCTACTAGGATCTTGTTGAATTAAGCGATTCGATCGACACAAACCACAAAGTTAATAGAATATCACACCAAACACACTAAAGCACATAAATTTGTTCTGGTTGAGGCTTTTGTCTTAATTCGGGAAAGAAAAAACCGAGATGTTATTCAAGTTGAGAATATATAAGAATATTAAAATTTTCTCCATGACCCTCTCTCAAGCCTCACAGAAAAATACTAGTTATTTACATTTGGGGAATCGCTCAAAATCTCTTCAATGAAGTACTTTTTCTCTTGGCTCTCAATGAAAACCAATTACAACAGTATATAGAGATCTAGAGAAACCCTAGTTTGATATCTTGATACAATAACCATTAGATATTCCTGAAGATATGACCCTATGATAAGAGTCGTACGATCTAACTTTTTTTAGAAAGTTTGGGCTTCAATTGAATCCCCTAGACCCGAACCAAAAAAACTATATCCAGCCGCACGCGGTCGACTGCACATCTTGCGGTCGACCGCACTTGGCCTCTTGTCGAGCCCAAGGGGGCAATAGTCGACTGTGCTTGCTGCTGGCTGTTTGCTCTGGTTACTTTCAATCCTCTTCGATCGCTTCAATTCCTCCATCGCTTCATCATTTTCTTTATCTAACTTAGCATGCAAGGCATAAACTCAATAATCTCCACATTGAATTGCATACTATAAATTCACACCTATGTGATTTAAATCTTCTAGACTCTTATTATTCTCTTGCAGACAATTCGGATCTGTGGCTTCTTCTGCTAATTGAATCTACCTCCACATATTTTTCTCCAGTTTGTATGCTCCTCAAAGGCACAACAATAGTCATTAGATATTCTTGAAGAAATAACCCTACGATAAGAGTCATACGATCTAACTTGAAGAACAAGTTCGGACTTTAATCGAATCTCGCAGACCCAACCCAAAAACTGTATCTAATCGCACATGGTTCACTGCACATCTTGCGGGCGACCACACTTGACCTCTCGCCAAGCCTGAGGGAGTGACAGTCGACTGCACATTTTGCTGACTGTTTGCTCTGTTTGCTTCCACTCCGCTTCAATCGCCCTGATTCGTCCATCGCTTCATGGTCTTCCTTATCTAACTTAGTATGCGAGACATAAAACCAACATTGGTTTATCATAAATATAATTTATTCATGTTACTAGCAAATTCGCATCAGCCTCACTTGTCTACTTGTATCGAATTCCTATTTACATGTGTGAATATCTCTATCTCTACTACTATAATGGGAGAAGGCCTTAGTCCTTAACCCAACCCGTGCAACGCACGTGTTGGTAAATTTTTTTTTTGCCCTTTTCATTCCCCCACGTGCAAATCACGTAATTTTTTTTCCCTTTTCATTCCCCCCTCAAAAAAAATATTTCCCACGTGCAAAGCACGTGTATAATACTAGTATTACATAATCTGGACACACTTTTATACCCGAATAGCTCAACAAATGGTACAGCGTAAGTGAACAAATTCAATCATGAACCAGAGGGGGTTAACTCGAGCAAGCAAATTAGCTTCTATCTGCAATGAAATCTCCAGCTCTTCTTTTAAAACAACAAAATCGAGTTCTTATCGTGGACCCATTTCTCCAGCTCTTCTTTTAAAACAACAAAATCGAGTTCTTATCGTGGATCCATTTCGCTGAAGGAAACAGGTGTAGAACTGAAGGAAGTGGTGGTGTTGGTAAACATCGAATCTTTCCTATTTGATTCAGAGATATGTCCTTTCCTGTTTCTTCTGGAATCGTGTAGAATGCCTGGTGGTGTCAGTTCCTTCTCGTTTAGCCGAATGGGCTTAGAAAGCATATTAACAACCAGAGGCATGGTGGGCCGCCTCGACGCTGTCCCTTGGGTGCAGAACAGAGCGACTTTGATGAATCTCAGAACCTCGTCTTCTGGGTATTCTTTGAGCTGGGGATCTACCAGCTCTGTTAGTTTTCCTTCTTCATACAGTTGCCAGGTCTGTAAGGTGATCGGAATTATCAAAATAAGGTTTCAGCTTTCAATACATTGATTGAATATAAGAACGATACAGGTTTATGTTTTTAGCTTACCCATTCCAAGAGATATTTCTCATCGTCAGACCAAGCTGCCTTTGTACTACTTCTCGCACTAATTACTTCAAGTACAAGTACCCCGAAGCTATAAACGTCTGCTTTCTTAGTTAACTGGCCTTGCACCGCATACTCAGGTGCCAGATAACCACTGCATGATACGGAAAAAAAATCCAAGTATTGAATATGCACTCTAAAAAATTACTGTAAGTCTATAATCAGTTTAAGAATGCCACTGAATTAAAATCTCTAATATTATAATGGGAGAAGGCCTTAGTGTTATTTGTAAATCTACCAACACGTGCAACACACGTACATAACTATTATAAATGAGGTCTTAGGTTCAAATCCAGACTACGTTTGAATTTTTACTTTAAAAAAACTATATTTATTGCATTGCACGTGTAAATTACAAGTCATTGTAAATTATGCAATGTTATAATAACTACTTACGTTGTTCCAGCTACACGCGTACTGATGTGGGTGACATTATCGGGGAAAAGCTTGGCCAAACCGAAATCGCCAATTTTGGGAACAAAATCATGGTTGAGGAGGATGTTGCTAGCTTTGATGTCTCTATGCACGATTTGTGGGACAACCTCTTCATGAAGGTAAGAAAGGCCCTTGGCAGTGCCCAAACAAATTTCACGTCTTAAGTTCCAATCCAGCGCAGATGGTAGACTGCTAAGACCTGCAAGCACAGGTAAACAGTAATTTGAAAACTTTATAACAAAATAAGCTCCTTTTGAGAAATTGGTCCTAATAGTGATGATATTTACCTAGCAAAGCACGATCAACGCTACTGTTCTCAAGATGCTCATAGACCAAAATCCGGCTCCCTTCTTCTACACAGCAACCTAATAGCTCAACGAGGTTTGGATGCTTAACATTCGTGATGACATCAATCTCGGTCAAAAACTCTTTAACTCCTTGCTTCGATTCTACGGAGAGTACCTTTGCCGCTATTAGAGTTCCGTTCCTAAGTGTACCCTGCCATGTGTAAAACAAATATAAAAAACAAGTAAACAACCATAATATGCAAACATAATTTGAACAAAACCACAGAGAAAATAAGTTCTATTATTACTATTCTGATTTTGAATTTTTTTCTTTTTCTTTTTTTGACTGACCCCACCAATGTTATCACAGTGAATCATTTGAAGCTAGCTATTTCCTTTGCTTTCTCGCCTGTCCTTCTAATAGAACAAATCATATTAGAACATCATTAATCCTTCTCAAAGCAGCATTTCTAGTCATTGATATAATTATTATTTTACGAAGAAAACGATATGACTTAGTTAATTATTTGTACCTTGTAGACCGTTCCAAAACCACCCCGACCAATCTTATTGCTTGGGTGGAAGTTATTTGTTGCTGATCTCAGTTCGTCGTATGAGAAAAGTCTTATATTCTTCACACGAGAAATTTCTGAAAACAGGAAGCTATTCAAATCAGAACAAATATATAGTTGTATTATATAGGTTTCAGACAAAAATCAAATAATAAACAGTGTAGATTACCTATGAATAAGAAAGTTTATGTAGTTCTAGTTATTTGAAAAGTGACTGCACTAGTTTAACACAACAAGAAATGTGGATATGAGATGGAACTCGGTTTAGAAAACATAGAACTGAATAGTAAACTGAATTAGTAGCAAACAGCTAGCGAATCAATAATAACAGTTCCACAGGCTTGTATAAATGTACTATTGTAAATATGATCCAGTCACAAAAGATAGGCCTTTTATGAGGCAAGTAAAACCAAGAACATTAAGAAAACTCTTTTTATCAAAAAGGGGACAAATTAAAGGACAACAAGGTGTGAATATTGAGTACAATACAAATGCCCAAGAACAATATCAAATATCATTTTGGGTACTTTTGTACGTAAGCGGATGGTTGGTGTCTATGACAAACGATGGGATGCAAAATTAAAAAAAGGAGAAACACCAGAATCAAGTGAATAGACAACAGAAAAATGAGAACAATGTGAATTCATGGTTTGCAATTGTTTCATCCAACAAGGGAGGAAGAGAGAGTTTTCCCAAAATGCTGCATAAATATCAAAGAATAGAACAAATATTCTTACCACCCCAGTCTTCTTGAGGCTTTTCCCTTGCTCTAAAGCAGCACCAACTCATATCCAGAGGTGATCCTGAAAAGATTTTTTTATATAATGTGGATGCAACCTGTTGATAAAAAAATTGTTCAATTCATTTGAACTATAATTAAATTCCTGTTCGAAGAATGGATGATTGTTTAACCCAAAAAAGGTGATAATAATGCATACATATAATTTTCTATGCAGTTGGACCGTCCAATTCTGAACCATAGAATAATACCCAAAAACATGCACAGGCACTCGCATACAAAAATTAGATAAGGTATTTAAAATCATGCCAGTTTATAAATATCTTACATACCTGATATATAATGACTTCAAAGGACCTTAATAAAGAACAAAGCTACCTTCAAAGTTTCTCAAGAAGAGGATTTGTGATCGCTAAAAGCACAAGTGAAAGTAACAAGTATGACACTAGAATGAAACTAGTGTCTAATACAAGCTTTAAGCCAGTAAAGCAGGATGATCAGGAGAAGCTAAGTTGGCCAATTGCGCTTTGGAATCCGGTTTTTCTGATGGGACTGATACGGAGTCAAGTGAAGTTCGGATCAGTAGTATAGCACTTAAAGGAAAATTTTCTAATGAAGTGTATTTATTGTGAAAGTCCCTGTCGCTAAGCTAAAACTTCGAAGTTGTAGAAGGGTTGAGAAAAATTGCACTTGTATTGGTCGAGAGCCTATTTTTTTATGGACCAAAGCAATGAGATAAATACCCAACAAATTGTGGGCCAAGACCTGGACAATACACAACGGTATTTTTTTTATAAATCCGCATTTAAATTACGTAGCCAATGGAATTCAAACCTGGGTTGCTCTCATACCATGTGAAAGTCCCTGCCACTAAGCTAAAACTTCGAAGTTGTAGAAGGGTCGAGGAAAATTGCAATTGTATTCTGACATTTATATCTAGAATTGAGAAGTGATATACAAAATTATCTATTATATAATTACAAGAGCTTAAAAGGGTTTTATTCTCAGTAAGCTTGAAGCAGCTTTGGCAAGCAATAACTAGTGGTCAATCCAAGTGTCAGAGTAGATAAGGAGGATCAATCGAGATGAAAGGGTTCCAAAGCTACAACCTAAAGGCAGATTCTTAAGCTAACTAGAAGTTGTAGTCTAGAACCATCCATCACTCCAAACTCCTATCCAAGCAGCCAAATAATGTGCAAGGGTTTACTTAAGCACCCAGGAAAATCAACAATTCGTCTCCCACGTCGATTTTAAATAGAGCTTCAACACACCGATGCACATGTAGACTTAACACAAATAACAGGACCATGCTTGGAAATCATAAGACCGAAATAAAAAAATGTGTTTAAATTTATGTATCCACTTATCCCATATTTCAAAATTTTAATTTATCCTATCTGGGAGTATATTTGCTCTCCCAGACTCCCATACCACCAGGTCCACCACCACTTGAAAAGTTAGGAAATACCTAAACCCATAAACCTCCATCTTGGTCGCGTATTTTATCACACTAAACTGGAATTCAGTCTCAAGACCACTTGTCATAACCACTAATTGGAATAACCAAGTGGAATATAAACTGCAAAGTGTCACGATGCAGTAAACAAGCATCCTTGACAATGCCCTTACTAGTAGGAATCAAATGGAAGCAAACCAGAGAGAAGAACTGACTATTAGCCTTGGAATCCATACGACCCAAAAGAGAAAAGCCCCATTACCTAAGATCCAAACCTATCCATCTTTGAATTATACATGTTGAAGTCTGGACCAAGTGTTCGATATCCAAAGCATCTGATAAGGTAAATCTATCAATAAGCCACTATTAAGGTAATGAAATATATGTAGATATCTGGCTGTATACAAGTGTCAGGACTTGGAAATAATCGATCACAATTTGCTACTTCCACTCTTCAGAAAACTTGTCAACTTGCTAAAATATAATTTCATGTATACGAACATCAAACATGATAGCAACACAAGATGAAAAATCAATCAACTAACCTCCATAATAGCCCCAACTCACAACACTCTTTGACTAAATCAGCACCAAAATTTATCTTCGCAATCTAAACGCATATAGAAGAGAAAACATGTCAAATGTGGATACCTGATCTTTTTGAAGAGCACACACAATTAAGGTACTGGACTGACTTGCCGAGAACACTACACGTACTGATATACTCATATCCATGATTTAATTAGTTCAATAACGAACGAGCAGGATGCCTTGGACACCTTGACAAAATTGACCAACGGATCAAACAATCTAATCATCCTCGGTTCATAGACAACAAGCTTCCATAATCCAATTTCGATCGGAAAATCTCCATTATAGTATCCAAGTAAACCATATCATTACTTGTACAACCTCAATTCTTAAATGCCCAGATCAGAACTACTCATTTTCAAAGACCACCCACAATTATTCACAGATTCTCTCACACTAATTTCATCATCTAATCCCCAATTCTCACACTAATCATTATTCCCCACCTAATATTCATAGCTAAAATCATAGATCTTCCACCAATTCTTAACAAAGCACACTACATCAATTCAAACATTGCAACCACTTTCATTGTCAAGCTAATCCTAAGCTCAAAATTTATTTTAAAAAACAACAATTACAATCTAAACAAATCTGAACTGATATGTGTTTCTTTATAACATACACTAAACCAAAAAAACACTAAAAAATATCAGATTTTAAAGAAGAATTCAGAACCCAAACCTTAAGAAGAAGAAGAAGAAGAAGAAGAAGAAGAAGAAGAAGAAGAAAGGAGCAGCCTTTGAGGTTGTAACTCCACAAAGTTCCCACCTTTATGGTTTTCTATAACCCCAAAATTCAACAGAGATGAAAAATGGAGAAAAGTCCTCGAGAGATAATTTAGCCCACAAATCAGACCACTCTGAAGAAATGGTAGAAGAAGGAAAAAAAACATCAAAAAATATAACACGGTTTTCTTTCATTATTTGGCTCCGTACTGTTCCACACTATCGGCAGTTTAACGGCGGAAAAATAACGGCGTTAGAATTTGGTGAGTCATGGACCATGGTGTTTGACGGCGTGGTATCTCCGTTAGTGTCTCGATTGGTCAACGAAGACATATAAGGCGTATCGTTTCCAAGTCATAATTGAAGGAGTAAAATATCTTTCTGAAAACAAATTTGTGGAGACTATATACGGGTTGCAACAGGTCCGGGCCAGCCTGGGAACGGCCCGGCCCCCTGTTACGCGGGCTCAACTCTAGGGATGGCATCAGGTCCGGCCCGGCCCCCCTCCAACCCGGGCTGGCCCCTGAACCGGCCCCCTCCCACCCGGTTCAGGTCCGGTCCCCATTTTTGAAGCAAAAGTCCGGTTAGGCCCGGCCCGCTCGAGGCCCGGGACCGGTTGAACCGGCCCGGCCTGCCAGTTGGCTGATTTTTTTTTTTTCCCCAGAAAATTTAGACAAAATTAGACAAATTTGTTGTTGTTTGTTTTTTATTACTGACTCATTTAGTTGTTGTTTGTTTTTAATTATTATCCTCTAATATCTAAATCCAGTATTGCTAGTAGATTATTGGTAACCTGACAAAAAATCTGAAAAGGAAGATATTCAATCTTTTAAAAACAATGAAATTCATGTCCATGTACAACATTATCATGATAATCTTCAACACGATGAAAATCAGGCATGCTAATTTAAATTAATTACAAATTTCTACTATAACTATATTGAATGCTAAACCAAGGGAGACTATTTTCTCTGCTTCAGAAATTTACGAAAATATTCTTCCTACTCTTGACCATTTCACAGATGTAAAACTATTATGATTCTAAAGAAACACTGTGATTAGTATATACTAAACAAAAGCTTAAGAGAAACCACTTCCAAATAAAGTTAACTATGAAAAACTAAGTAGAGGCCATCTCGATCTTTAAATTCAAGTAATTTCCTTGATTTGTAATTTGATCTAAATAGACAAAGTTGTATGAATTTTATTCATGTACTTAATTTTACTCAAGAAGTTCAAATTTATTAAATCATGTACTTTATTTATTCATGTACTTCAATTATTTATGAAATTTTATTCTTTACAATTGTTATAAAATTACAAATCCATATACTTGATCTTTAATAATACTTTACAAAAAAAAAAATTCCTCATACAAGGGCTAGGCCCGGCCCGGCCCGCGAACCGGCCCGGCCCCCCCCACTAGGGGCTAGGGGCCAGGTCCGAGCCAGGGTTCCTTACCATCAGCCCGGCCCGACCCGGCCCGCGTTTCGAGGAGCCCGGCCCGGGTTAGCCCGGGACCGGTCAAACCCGGCCCGGCCCAGCCCGAATGACCCGAATGCCATCCCTACTCAACTCGGGACTGGCCCCCTAAACTATGGGACTAGTATGGTTCAAGATTTTGGCCAATTAGCCCGGTTTGGCCCGGCCTGGGACCGGCTGAACCAGCCCGCCCGGGCTCGGGCCGGGTCCAGGCCGACCGTTGGCATTTTTTTTTAATATTTTTTTTGTTCAGAATTTAAAATTAAAAAAAATAAAAATTACCAAATTGCCCCTTATTTTATAATTTAATCTAATTTGTATAAAATTTTATTTTTGTACTTCATTTTATTTAAGAATTTCAAATTTATTAAATCAATTTAATACTTAGTTCTTTGTAATTGTTATGAAATTACAATTTAATACTTAATCTTTCATCTTTAATATATTTTTAAAAAAATTCCCCTAAAAAATTGGCCCGCGCCCGCGAACCGGCCCGGCCCAGCCCGACCCCCACCCTTGGGGCCGGGGGCCAGGTCCGGGTCAGGGTTTTCCCCAACTAGCCCGGGCCGGCCCAAGTGGCCCGAATGCCATCCCTAGTGGAGACCAGGAATTTGACAAGTGTCGTTGTTGAAGGCATGTAGGAGGAGCAAGGCCGGCACTGAGCTCATAGGAGCCCGATGCGAACTTTTGAAATGATCCTTATAGGTGTAAGTGAGAGTCGCTGGCAAGAGTTACAGTTTTTTATACTTAATTATCCATATAGACGTGAGTCAAAAATAGAAAGGCCCACATGTTTGCTCTTTTTTTTTAATTGTGTTTATTTAACTATGTTTTGAGTTTCATGGGCTATGGGCCGTGTGCAGAACCGATTTTTTCTACTCTTTTATATTAGTTATAAACAATTATGTTGATATATTAGACGTATTACTACAATTATGAAAAAAGTGATGCATATAAGTTTTTACAAATTTTGGGAGCCCCTAAAAAGACCCAAAAATCGGGGGGGTCCAAGGTGCCCCCCCCCCCCCTCTCTCTCTCCATAAGATGCCCTAAGGAGGTGCTTTGAGATGCATGTCTTCTTGATGACCTTCTTAATGCCTGTATTTTGATCGATCAAACTGTGTACTTGTATCGATCAAGATTATGTCATATCTAGATAGTATAAACATGCAAGGACATGCTAATTCTTTTATTATCGTCTACCGCAAGCTAACTGTATGCAACAGGGGTAAGGGAACCCTGGTGGCTCCGGAAGTTCAGACATTCTGCTAGTTATATTACTTTCAGATCATATATATCTAGACCGAGATTCTTTGATTGAAGTAGCTATGACCGAGCTACTACCCCTCTTTCAGTAAAGACGTACAGTCACAAACAAATCTAGTGTATGTTGTCAAGTGTTCAGGCTAGGTAGAACTATATGTTACTCAATCTAGACATAGACATAATCTATTTCCTTCAACAACAAAAAAGACTTTTTCCGATTCTATTCTACTCATGTTACTGGTCTATCATTAGGAATGACTTTTTAGACATTTTTCAAGGAATGTTTGAGGGAGCGGCGCAGATTAAGAGACTTAACTATGCGAATGTTGTCATAATCTCGAAGAAGGCGGAGGTTCTTAGGGTAAGGGACCTTAGACCAATTAGTCTACTTAACAACTCTTTCAAAATCATCACGAAAGTGTTGGCTAATAGATTATCTCCACACTTAAACGATATTGTCGATGAATCACAAAGCAGCTTTGTTAAAGGGAGAGATATCTTGGATAGTATCGCATCAGCACACGAAATTGTCTTCAGAGGAAACAAAGACAAAGTTGATGGTTTTCTTCTCAAACTAGATTTCGAAAGAGCCTATGATACTGTGGAATGGGACTGTGTGGATGAGGCGCTACACCTGAAAGGGCTCGGAGCGAAATGGAGGTTGTGGATGAAGATGTGTGTGAGAAATGGTAAATCTTTCGTCCAAGTCAATGGCGTGAGAGGTAAGGAAATCAGATGCCAAAGAGGACTGGGACAGGGGGATCCACCACTGTCGCCACTTATTTTTACAATTATTACCGACGGGTTAGCAGAAATGAATAAGAGAAGAATAGAGGGATGGGTAATCAAGGGAGTGAAAGTGAAAGGAATCTCGGTACCTTTGTCAATCCTACAATATGCAGACGATACTCTCCTATTTGGGGTGGCTCAGGTGGAGGAAATAATGTCAATTCGAATATTACTTAGATGTTATGAATTCTAGTCTGGACTGGTGGTTAATCTTCACAAGAGTTGCTTGACTGAGCTTAGTGTTGAAGAATCTACCTCATAACTCGTAGTGCTAATAGCGGAAACACACCACAAGCAATAGAAACTCCCAAGACTTAGATGAACCAAGAACAAGCCACCACAATATGCAAGATCTTACAAGAACACAATCAATATGCAGATATAACCAATACTTCTTATTTCCCAAGAAATACAAATATTACAAAAGAGATTACAACTCTCAATCTCTCTCTCTCTCACCTTTGAAACACTCGGCACAATCCCCTCTTGAAGTTGAACAATGATAACCGCTCACCTCTTGATTACACAAATTGATTCTAACCCTAGAGTTTAGGGCCATATATATAGCCCCCAAGTAAACCCTAAAAGATTAACACAAATCTAGCAACTGGGCCTTAAATTTGTAAGCCCAAAAACATTCGACGCCGAAGTCGGTCGACCGCACCCCCAAGGTCGGTCGACCACAATGTGTAGAGCCAAACTCGAGACACGACCGGTCGACGGCACGGTCGACCGTCCCTTCCTCTATTGGACTTGTGCACTCGAAGAACTCTTAGTAGATTGGATCGGTCGACCACAACTCCCGTCGGTCGACCGTGCGGTCGACCGCAACTCTCCAGACTGCATTCCTCTACTCGTTGTTTGTCTTCTCTTGCTTCTTTGTCTCCTCCTCTTCTTCTCCAACTTCAAGTACTCAGTGCCTATATGTATTTGAGGCCACAATTCCTAACAATCTCCCATTTTGACCAAATACACCACGCTTCAAAGTTATTGTAATCTTTACCTCGCATTATCTCTGTCAATCTTCTACTTTCATGGATGACCCAAGTACTCCGCACCCTCATGAAGAGCACCTCCGCCACTTCACCACGTGGAGTGCACCAGCCACCCCTCATCGCCTCATGAAGGATGTGCTCCACCTATCGCATAGAGCACGAATACCGGAGAAACAACCTCCTGTGTCAGATTTCGAGTTATGAGACTCCCCAACTCGCAGAATCTCCATCAACACCGGACATGGTTTAAAACCCCTGAATGCACCATCTACATTAGAAGTCTCCGTGGACAACACCTCCACAATATCCACAAACTGTTCAACCCCTACAGTCCCAATTCGGTTACCATTATCGACATTACCCCGCATATCGATACCAGTGCTCTCTATCACACAAGAGCGACTTGAAGCTTCGACTGCCGATTCGCAAAGTACCCTCACCGCACACAAGAGCAACATGAAGCTTCGACTGCCAATTCGCAAAGTACCCTCACCGCAACAACGTCTTGTCCTCTAGGATCACTTCCATGGCTAGCAGCTCCCACTAAATTAGTAATATCCCCACCACAACTGAAAGAACTCGGTTGCACCCTACACAACCTACTACTTGATTCCGGCTGAGAGTCAACTACAGGAGAAATGCCCCTCACGTCTTTAAGCAAATACATCGTTCCCTCATGCTTCTCTTTTGCAATCACCCTTGAACCTGCAACTATGTACCACTCCCCACTACCAACCGTAGTAGATAACCCCTCTTTGTCTAGCCTTCCAATCGAGATAAAATTTTCCTTCAAGTCTGGAACATGCATTGTCTCCTGCAAGACAACACTTTGATCATCATTGTCTTTCACACGAACAGTACCAACCCCACGTACAGGACACCGGTGACCATTTCCCACGATCACATCTCCAAAAGAACCTTCCTTGTAGTCATCAAACACCTCTCTTCTCGGAGTGCATTGAAAAGAAGCTCCTGAATCAATACACCAATCTTGAGTGCCCAACTCCTCTCGAGCTAATAAGCATAGATCCTCAACAAGCCCCACTTGAGCTTCCGTTGGGGTATCTTTCTTCGGTTTCTCCTGCTTCTTCTTCATATAAGTCTTGCAACTGCACAACATGTGACCCCTTCTTGTGACAATACCAGCACTTAGGCCCATGTACTCCATCGCTGTCATCAGTCCCACTCTCAGATGAACTACTCTGATCCTTTCTTCTTCGAATGCTCTTAAATCTCTTACGTCTCTTCTCAACGTACATTGCGGAATCTCTAGAAGATGATGATGGACATCCCCTATTTCTCACCCTTCTCACCTCCTCATTCAGAATGCTACTCACCACATCCTGTAGAGTCGTCGAATCTGTCATAATGCTTGTAATAGTCTGTTCCACCGTACCATAACTATCGGGTAGAGTAGATAGAAGTAACAATGACTGCCCCCTCTCTGAAAACTTCAAACATGCAGCTTCCATCTGGTTGTATACAGTAATTGCTCACATGCTCTACTACTGAACCTCGTTCCCTCAACTTCATATTAACCAATTTCTTCAGATGAAGAATTTGATTAGATGCCGATGGTTTTTCATGCATATCCGTGAGAATCTCCATAGTCTCCTTTGTGGTATTTGCCTTCAAGATATGAAATAACGCCTTCATACTCAGCCCCAACTGAATCTGCCCCTGATTCAAACGATTCCAATCTGCCAAGATCTTCGCATCCTTGTCTGCACCTACCGGCTTCCCATCAAACAACAGACTATCAAGATCTTTCTGATGAAGATACGCTATCATCTGAATCTTCCATATCGCAAAGTCACTCCTATCGAATTTCTCGATCTTCATCTTGTTATCGGCCATCTCGAACCAACTACTCTGATACCACTTGTTGAAGAATCTATCCCACAACTCATAGTGCTAATAGCAGAAACACACCACAAGCAATAGAAACTCCCAAGACTTAGATGAACCAAGAACAAGCTACCACAATATGCAAGATCTCACAAGAATACAATCAATATGCAAAGATAACCAATACTTCTTATTCCCCAAGAAATACAAAGATTACAAAAGAGATTACAACTCTCAATCTCTCTCTCACCTTTGAAACACTCGGCACAATCCCCTCTTGAAGTTGAATAATGATAACTGCTCACCTCTTGATTACACAAATTGATTCTAACCCTAAAGTTTACGGCTATATATATAGCCCCCAAGTAAACCCTAAAAGATAAACACAAATCCAGCAATTGGGCTTTAAATTCGCAAGTCCAAAAACAATCAGCTCCAAAGTCGGTCGACCGCACTCCCAAGGTCGGTGGACCGCAACGTGTAGAGCCAAACCGGAGACAGGACCGGTCGATTGCACGGTTGATCGTTCTCTTCTCTGTTAGACCTGTACACTCAAAGAACTCTTAGCAGATTGGGTCGATCGACCGCAATCCCCGGTCAGTCAACCGCGCGGTCGATCGCAACTCTCCAGACTGCATTCTTCTACTCGTTGTTTATCTTCTCTTGCTTCTTTGTCTCCTCTTCTTTTCCAACTTCAAGTACTCAGTGCCTACGTGTATTTGAAGCCACAATTCCTAATACTTAGCAACAACAATGTGAACCCAGTTGAGGTTATTTCCTAATTGTTAGATTGTGAGATAGAAGAATACCAATCAAGTACTTAGGTACCTATATCAGACCCAGAAAAATGATTAAGGATGATTGGGTGCCTCTGATTGAAAAGATAGAGATGAAACTGGCTGGTTGGAAAGGAAAGTTTCTATCTCTCGGAGGAAGAATCATTCTCATCAACTCCGTTCTGAGTATTTCAACATACCCCATGTCTATTTATGAGATCCCTAATTGGGCTATTGAAATAATCGATAGATGCAGGCGCCGATTCTTGTGGAAAGGAAATCGTGAGGAGAACAAGGGGTTTCATCCGATGAAGTGGGATAGAGTTTGTAAAATGAAGAAGTTCGGAGGACTGGGTATTGTCAACGTACGAGATATGAATAAGGCACTCCTCTCCAAATGGTGATGTAAAATGCACAAATAACGAAAGATGTGGTGGAGCAATTCGTTCATGAGATATCGAAATTGGAAAATTGTTAGATATGGAGGAAGATGCAAGCAAGGAAAGGTGTCATTCTTATGGAAAAGAATTGCTAAGGTGGGGGATATTTATCATTTGAATACGATTTGCAAGCAAGGAAATGGGAGTAATACTAGATTCTGGAAGGACAAATGGTGCGGGGCAAACACCCTACAATCTTTTTTTCTCAGCTAGAGAGCGAAGTTACTAGGGAGGATGATCTCGTGGCGGATGTGTGAAAAAATAAGGGACTGAGATTTGTATTCAGAGGCACCCTTTCTAACGAAGGGCAGGAACAACTGGAGAAGCTGAAAACTATGCTGGAGGGAGTGGGCTACAGGATAGGGGAGTAGAGGACGAAAGAGAATGAAGATTAAATTCTTCCTATATATTCTCAGTTCGCTCCATGTATGACTTCTTGAATGATATATGGGGGCATTAGAAGTACTCATGCAACTACTATTTGGAAGTCGAAAGTACCGACTAAGGTGAAGGTCTTCCTCTGGTTGGTACTGAACAACGCTATTCCCTTCAAAACAGGAAACGCAATATCCCGATCGATGGGACGTGCCAACGATGTAACTTGGGAGAGGAGGACACTAACCATATTTTCATACTATGTCCTAGAGCTAGACTGACTTGAGAAGTCATGGGATTGGGGTTTGATACTATAGAGACACCAAACTGTATCGACGACATATGGGGTAGCTGGAGATTCAGAAACAGTACGAAAGATCATAGGCTAATTTGGGATATTACGGTTGGGGTTATCTTGTGGTCCCTTTGGCTTGATAGAGATGATTTATGCTTTCGTAACACTAGATATAGATTTCATATGTTGTTGCACAAAATCTGGTTCTAATAGACGTTTGGGCAGGTCAAACAGGAGCGAGGAAAAGACTCCGTTTGGAGGGGGCAGAGTAGTTGACTATTAGAAGACTGCAGTCACCTCCTTTCTTTTCTTTTTGGGTGCGGATCATGCTGGAGGTTTATATTATTTTGGGTTTGGTTGTGATATTCTATGTATGGCAGACTGGATTATTGATTGTACGTGCCGGAGTGCACTGTAGTAGTTTAGATTTGTAATATTGTATTTTTTTTTAGTTCGCTAATCTTTTATTAATAAATCGATGACTTCGACCACTTTTATCTCAAAAGAAGAAAAAAAAAAAATTCAAAATCTGAACTACCAACATCGAAGTGCAATAAATAAAATAAAATAAAACGAAGTGGAAAACAAATCAGTTTGTCATTAGCAAAAACAAAAATTGAGAGAACAAGTATATGAGACAAATAGGATTTGAACTCTACACCTTTTGGCCGTTGTTGAAAGTATTAATGACGAAAGTTCTATACATCAATTTGTTTGTTCTTGTACATTAATTATAGGCTGCACCCAATCATGAATTTTTCGTCCCACACCACACTTCCTAGTTGGTTGAGACTTTAATAATTTTGTACACGAGGGGATTTGTTCTGCAAATTTTATAACATTTTTTTGTTTAACAGTTCGAACCAACTTTGAAATGCCTGACCTTGAAGAGGTCCTTGCAGACTTGTTCCGACTAGCTACATCTTGAAGAGGCCTTCGCAGATTTATTCCTGCTAGGCACTAGCTGCCGGCTACGGAGAGAATTATCCGGTTTACAAATTTAATAATATATCTGAACTCAAACAAAAGCATATTATAACATCTCTACTATTATAACTAGAGCGAGCGAGCATAGTATATCTAGCTAAACTCAAACATAATTAAGCATATTATAACATCTCTACTATTATAACTAGAGCGATCGAATTATCAGGTTGAATATTTGTTTCTTTCAAGTGCCACTAGTCAAAGTAATAAATTGTTAACTGTTAACTAATATATATATATATATATATATATATATATCTACTATTTTAATGGGAGAGTTGGGGTTGTAAACAAACAAACCCTAATTTTGTAACTGAGTAAACCCATGTAATATACGTGCAAACTACATCCACTAAACATCCCCGTGTTATGCACATCAAATCAAAATATACAAATCTCTACTATTTTAATGGGAGAGTTGGGGTTGTAAACAAACAAACCCTAATTTTGTATAGACGTGCATCGCACGTGCATTATACTAGTATATATAGCTATAGAGAGAGAGAGAGAGCTTTATTCCGTTGCAAACGGATCTGTGTGCACAAATTCGTGCGATTTTTTGGGTAAAATTTAGCCTTAATCCATCCTTAGCCCGTCGTTCCCAAAGACGGGTTAAGGCTATCTTAAATTGTTTAGATCTGTATACAGATCATCTTCTTCAACCGATCTCTCCCCACTCTCTCTCGTTTCTTCACCGATCGAACCCAAACTCAAGAAAACCCTAACCCTCATCAAAACACAAAACTGTCCTCCTTCGTCCGCTCCTCCTCCTCCTCTTCTATTCTCATAGTCTCTCTCTCTCCCCCAATATCTACTCCAAACATTGAAACCCAACTCTCTCATCCCATCTTCGAAAGCAAATCGAAACCCTAGTTCGGCCACAACACCTTCATTGGCTAAATTCGGACTTGTGTTGTAAAATATTGACTAATTCTTTACCTTAGTAGTTTTATTTGTTGTAGCGCCCCGAATTTCTAATATAATATCTTAGAAAATACGTGGCACAATCCCAGCATCAACTTCAATGTAATAGTACACATAGCCCAAAAACACAAATAATTTTATTCCAAACTTTTATTACAACAATCTTTTTCAAATGCAGCGGAAATACAAACACCTTGAATTACAACTTTTCTTTCTACAACACCTCTTTACAAATTTTTACACAAAGCTCTATTACATCAGTTTATCTCAAAACTATCTCAAGCATCCCAACCTCCAAGCACTAAGAAACAACCTGTAACACATGAGGCTAGAGATGATCCCTAACCCCCAAAACTAAAGGGGTCAGCCATAAATGGTGTGAGTAACATAGAACAACAAACAACATAAATAAACGATAAGCATGGATTCTTAAACAACATGTACTGAACGAGAGAAACATATACTAAACATGTATTGTGAAGTAAGAAACGAGAGGAAAACATGAAAACATCAACTGTAGCTCAACTAAGTGGTAGTAGCAGAAAACAGGAAAACACATGCATAAAACCAAGTCAAGAAAACACAATTTCTATATGCTGACTCTCTAATGCGTACTTGTCGGAGTCTATGCATCCCATTCTACATAGGTCCGGTGCAAGCCCTTAACGTCTCCATATAATAGGGTGCAATAGAAGAAAAAGGTACAAGTAGTTATAGATCAAACTATTCAACACAGCAGTTCGGATACCCGGCTATCAATCACTCTCAATACCACAGATCGGATACCCGGTTATCAGTCACTCTCAACACCACAGATCGGATACCCGGTTATCAATCACTCTCAGTGATTCTCAACACCGCAGAGTATACCCAACCCCGGAGATCAATGACTCTCAACACCGCAGAATATACCCGACTATCAATCACTCTCAATACCAGAGATCGGATACCCGGTTATCAGTCACTCTCAACACCGCAGATCGGATGCCCGGTTATCAATCACTCTCAGTGATTCTTAACACCGCAGAGTATACCCAACCCCGGAGATCAATGACTCTCAACACCGCAGAATATACCCGACTATCAATCACTTTCAATACCACAGATCGGATACCCGGTTATCAGTCACTCTCAACACCGCAGATCGGATACCCGGTTATCAATCACTCTCAGTGATTCTCAACGCCGCAGAGTATACCCAACCCCGGAGATCAATGACTCTCAGCACCGCAGAATATACCCGACTATCAATCACTCTCAATACCACAGATCGGATACCCGGTTATCAGTCACTCTCAACACCGCAGATCGGATACCCGGTTATTAATCACTCTCAGTGATTCTCAACACCGCAGAGTATACCCAACCCCGGAGATCAATGACTCTCAACACCGCAGAATATACCCGACTATCAATCACTCTCAATACCACAGATCGGATACCCGGTTATCAGTCACTCTCAACACCGCAGATCGGATATCCGGTTATCAATCACTCTCAGTGATTCTCAACACCGCAGAGTATACCCAACCCCAGAGATCAATGACTCTCAACACCGCAGAATATACCCGACTATCAATCACTCTCAATACCACAGATCAGATACCCGGTTATCAGTCACTCTCAACACCGCAGATCGGATACCCGGTTATCAATCACTCTCAGTGTTTCTCAACACCGCAGAGTATACCCAACCCCGGAGATCAATGACTCTCAACACCGCAGAATATACCCGACCCCAAAGGTCGATGACTCTCAATATGTCCATAATTCACTAATCCATCGTCAAACGGTCAAAGGAGAAATCTCTCCACTCAACAAAACCCAAGTCTTTAATAAATTCCATAATCCAAATCCAACAATAAAATATATTAAAAACGTATGTTCTATAGAAGAATAATATTTATAAGGGTAGGTTATAGACCCAAAACATTTAAAGAAATAGTCGTTTAAAGAACATCAAAACACCTTAGAAAAGTATCAGTACCAGTCGACTGCAAAAGGTCACCAGTCGACTGTCCAGAGTGAAAACTAACATCTTTAAGAAGTAAGATCTAAGTGTCTACAGTCGACTGCAAAAACTCACCAGTCGACTGTCCAGAGGGAAATCCTGTAATTTTAAGAAAATAAGTTAAGTATTATAAGTTGACTTATAAAAATCATAAGTTGACTTACCAGAGAATATAAGTTGACTTATAAAAGTCATAAGTCGACTTACCAGATCATAAGTTGACTTACAAAAACATAAGTCGACTTACCAGAGAGAACTTCTAGAAATCTTTAAGAAATATTCTAAGTGTTATAAGTCGACTTGCAAGGTCATAAGTCGACTTACCAGAGATTATAAGTCGACTTAAAAAGTCATAAGTCGACTTACCAGAGTTTTCAAGGAAACTAAAGATCATGGCAGCCGGGTCATACCAGTCGACTGTCGGCCTACAAACTGCCAGGTTTTGGTTGTACATGATAATCAAAATTAGGGTTTTCCAAAAGCAATCATCGTTTACTAAAATAATTTGTGTTCAGGTAAAAACGAAAATATCAAATAATCCTCATTATGAATACATTACTCAAATCATCCAATATCTCAAAACTTAATTCTCATGTTCTTAACTCCTAATTCTTCCATTAGGATTTCTCAATACTGAATTTTCTTCCACAACTCAAGACCAAAATCTGATTTGTAATCACAAGATCCAGATGTTCATCCATCCAATCCCTTATTATCATAATCACACTCAAATCTTGAACATGTTTTCAAGCAATAAAGAATTCTTCAATCAAGATCTACTAAACGTTCATAGATTTCACATACATAATACAACAATAACCATTGCATCGTTCTCATACGAAATACACCAAGTAAACATACATGTCAAACAAACAACAAAACAATCGTTCATATAAATCAAATCACAAAACAAAGTTCATATCACTCACCTAGAAATGAAGAGATCCGACAAGAAAGTCTCCCTTTTTGCGAGATCCAAAATCCTCCTCTTGATCCTCAAAATCACAAAATATAATGTTGTGTAGCTAATGACGGCTGCACACCCACTTATATAGGCTGGAAATAATGATTTAGGGTTTTAGAAATGCATTTACAAAACAGTCCTTCCAAAATATAACTTTACATATATAGCTCTATTCTTGGAAACTCAATAAAAATCATTTAAATTAGGATTTAAAAGTAAAATATACTCATTAATCTCAACCGGTACTATTCAAAACGTCCAGAAAATAGATTTTGCATTTTAATCCCTAAAAATGACAAATTTGCAAAAAGGTCCTTCTTTTCTCAAAAATTGCAAATAGATCCAATTAATTTTAGAAAAATCTGGAAAAATAATAAATAAATTCCAAATATTAAATAATGATTTTCCATAAAGAAAATTTGACTTTGAACATCTCAAGAAACTATTTGCACGTGTTTTGCACGTGTAAAAGATAACTCTTTAAAAAAAATATTGATTAAATCTTCCAGAAAATCATTTTAATTCATTTTATAATATTTAAAATAATATTTGAAAATACGGGGTTCTACATTTGTGTTGATTTTTCAATTTTCCATACTAAATTATTTAGAAAGTGGCCAAAAAATTCTTTGCCTTAGTAATTTAATTTGTAGATGTAGAATTGGGAAGACTTTAATATATTCAAGTTCCCAAAAATTTTCTTTGCCTTAGTATTGTAGAACTAGAATTGGGAAGACTTTAATATATTCAAGTGCCCAAAAAAGTCTATATTTAGGAATAATATATTCATGTGTCCAAAGACTTAAAATATTTGTAGATGTAGAATTCTATGCTTTAGTAATTTAGTTTTGTTTGTGTTGTTTTATCACGTTTGATATATACAAAATTATTTAGAAAGTTTTTAGTGAGGTTATGCTGGAAAACCCTGCAAACAACCTTCATAAAATACGAAACTTTACGAGTAGGTTGGTTTCACACAGCACAAGTCACCCCAACTTGTAGAAGTGAGTTTCGACTTACGGTTCGAGAGATACGGCCGCGTATCGCTTTTGGTTGAAAGAACAAAAAAAAAAAAGTGGTACACGGCCGTATCTAGCAAACCATGAGTCGAAATTCGCTTCTACAAGTTGGAGTGATGTGTGGTACGTGAATTCGATCAAGTTTTATAAATTTTGGATGCCGTTTGTGCAATTTTGTTACGTTCATCGCACAAGCAGAACAATTTCTTAGAATTTTTGTTGTGCGGTTAGACTAGAAAACCCTTAAAACGACCTCCAAAAAATACGAAATTTTGCGAGTTTGTTGGTCTCACCTATCACAAGTCACCCCAACTTACAGAAGTGAGTTTTGACTCATGATTCGAGAGATACGGCCGCGTATCGCTTTGGTTAAAAAAAACACAAATAAAGCGGTACACGGCCGTAGCTCGCAAACCGTGACTTGAAACTCGTTTCTACAAGTTAGGGTGGCTTGTGTTACGTGAATTCGACCAAGTTGCAAAGTTTTATAAATTTTGGATACCGTTTGTGGGGTTTTCTCACGTTCATCGAACTATAAGTAAATGACTTAGAACTTTTTTAGTGCGGTCAGACTAGAAAACCTTTTAAACGACCTCCAAAAAATACGAAACTTTGCGAGTTGGTTGTTCTCACCTAGCACAAGTCACCCCAACTTGTAGAAGTGAGTTTCGAAGAACGGTTCGAGAGATACGGCCGCGTATCTCTTTTGGTTTAAAAAAACCAAATAAAGCGGTACATGGCCGTATCTTGCAAACCGTGACTCGAAACTCGCTTCTACAAGTTGGGGTGGCTTGTGTTACGTCAATTCGACTAAGTTGCAAAGTTTTATAAAATTTGGATGTTGTTTGCGTGGTTTTCTCACGTTCATGGAACTATAAATAAATGACTTAGAACTTTTTAATGCGGTTAGACTAGAAAACCCTTCAAACAACCTCCAAAAAATACGAAACTTTGGGAGTTGGTTGGTCTCACCTATCACAAGTCACCCCAACTTGCAGAAGTGAGTTTCGACTCACGGTTCGAGAGATACGGCTACATATCCCTTTTGGTAAGAAAAAAACCAAATAAAGCGGTACACGGCCATATCCCTTTTGATAAGAAAAAAACCAAATAAAGCGGTACACGGTCGTATTGCTTTTGACAGTGTATTTGCTGTTTGTGGATGAAAATACAACTTCACAAAATGAGTTCGTTCATAACAATTCAGAAACTCAGATCACAACAATACAACAATATATATCAGATCACAACAACTCAGAAACTTATATTACAACAATTCAGAAATTCAGATCACCAATTCGCTGTTTGTACACATTTTCGGTCTACCTAACCCGTTATTGCTGATAACGGGTTAGGTTCAAAGAAATTTAAAAATAAAAATAAACCCATGGTAGATATATAGTTTACAAATACACAAAGTGCACACATTCATAACATTCGCAAACCAATTACAACATCAACATTCACAACAATATAAAGTAGTTCACAGATACACAAATTGCACTCTACTTAAATACACCAAAAATCTACTTATAAATACACAAATTACAAAAATTAAGCATATATATACAATCAAAAGGGTATTAAATTTTTGATGACCCCCGGCTTCCATCGGCACGCTCAACTTTCATTCCGGACCTACAAAAAAAAGGAATTGTAGAAATGAATAATTCTCTTCTCATCATTTGAAAAAAAAAAGAAAAAAAATGTAGAAAAAAGGTCCACAAAGTTAAATATGACATACATAATACAAAAATTACCTTAGCACCAATCTTCACCTTCATCATCATCACTCTCTCCACCAATTGGAGCTTCTTCATATGCTACCGATCCACTAAAAAAATGAGAAGATTGAATTGGTGTCAACAACAACAAGTTAAGATTGATTGAGTCAAATTAATATATACTTAGTCTCGGATATATTTCCTTGCCCTATTTTTTGAGCAATTTCGTGAATCGTGACCTACGACACGAAGACATGGCCTGCAAAGTCTCGGTCTCTTCATTTTTTGGGCTTCTCGTATGGACTTCAATCTCTTCCCTTTAGGTCTTTCCTTTGTAGTGCATTGTACAGGGTCCCCCACCGGTGCATGTGCATGTCCACCACTATCTGGTTGTGCACTACCTTCGCATTGTGTGCTATTCCCGGATTGAATGTGAGAAATGCCTTCAATGCCCTTAAGCATGTGGCCGAGTATGTACTTGTATGCTCCACCTGAAGAACAACCAAGATCGACCAACTGTCTTGAGTGCTGAGTCAATTCACAATAACGGGAGGCAAAATTGTCGCCCATACTATTGAGAACGGGTGTACTGCTTATTGTCAAATGATTCCGGGTCCATCGTCTACAAATATACTGCTCCGGTAGTGCGGTGTGATCGGTGAACCGAAGGACCGCCAATAGATGTTTGCATGGAATGTCTACGAATTCATACATAGAGTAAGGACATTTAGCCATTTGACGGACTTTGCAATAAGAAATCACCCTTACCGGTTATGAATTTCCACAAATCGTTACAGAAAAACCTGAACTATCGGGTGTATCCATACTCGGAATGAAATTCACATTAAGTAATAAGTTTTTTGGACTTCTTGTTGAAATTTGTAGAAAATCTTTAGTGTGTATGTTCCCGCCATTTGTGACTCCAACGCTCATTTGGTTTTCAATTTTGGCCTCTCCTCGCGATTTCGAAAAGTTTCTTTAAGTTCATCGTGTCTTTGTTTTGCTAAGACTCGGTCAAAGATCACGACAAATTTATGTAATGAGTACTTCTTATGGGTATGTTGCTTCAAGGATGAATGTAGCGATTTGCTACGTTGGGTACTCAACATGCCACCCCAAAATGAATATTTTGTATAGACGGGAGCCCATTTCTCACGAATTTCAAATTTTTCGTTCAACCATTTGTTAATCTCAAGTTTGTATCGCAAAATCAAATTTTTTCACTTCTCTTCAAATTTAGTTTTAAATTCCGTCGTATAGATGATGGTCTTCAAAGCATCCATAAACTCATCGATATTTTTTGACATACGCACCTCATGCGGCAACTTATCCAAAATATGACAAATGCAATATCTATGATCAGTGTTAATGAAAACTTTCTTCAATGCAGCACCTATTCCACGATCCTCATCTGTCACGATGCCTAACGGATCGTGACCCATTACTCCTCGCCACTTTTCAATGAACCACTCAAATGAGAAAGCCTTCTCATTTGGAATAAATCCACAACCTAAGAATGTTGATTGCCAATGATGATTGACTCCAACAAATGGTACGAATAACATCCTGTATCGGTTCGTATTGTAGGTGGCATCAAAGCAAACTACATTCCCAAATACTTCACAATTCTTCCTACCGATACCATCCACCCAAATACAATGGGACAATCGCCATTCGGGATCTACTTGGTAATCATGAAAAAATAGAGGATAGGTCTCCTTTTTCGATTCAAAGAACTCAATTAGCATTTGCCCGTCATGTCCTTTCAAACCTTCCAACTCGTCTCTCCTAAGATTTCTAATATTAGTTTCAGTGAATCCAATTTTCTCATTACCTCCACTTGCACCTTCGAAGAAAAGCATTTGTTTGCATATAGGGACATTAGCTTCGATAAGTTGACCAATCACATTTTTATCTGAATTTGTCAATACACGGTTTCGAGGAAGCAAGTGATGTCTACCAGGTGAAGTAAATTCGTGATTGTGTGGTTCATTAAATGAATAAATAATCCACGAATTACTTTTTGAGTTTAGTTTTACACGAACGAAAGCTTTGCAACTCGTTCTAGAAATAGTTTCCCGTCTAGCTTTACTATGATTATTCGGTGACTCCCCGGCTTTATTACATACATATGATTTATCTACTATATCATTTTTCTTGTATTTATTTCTACCCTTGTGCATAGCGAGACCCACACATCTACAATATGTGGAATAAAATTTCTCTGCTTCCTCTAAAGTGAGAAATGTCATACCAATCTTCGGTTTTAGGTGCTCGTCAACATGAGGCCGAAATTGACCAATTTCTTGAGCACTAACATATTTTTCTCCGGCAACGGAACTTCCTTCAAGACTGTCCATATCTAAGATAAAAAAAAAGTATAACAGTTAGGGCCACGAACCCTTACGAAATGTGAGGAATAAGTTCGAACTTTATTTAGTTATAGTTCGATGAACGTGAGAAAACTGCACAAACGACATCCAAAATTTTTTTAAAAAATTGAACTTGGTCGAATTCACGTACAAAAGTCAGCCCAACTTGTAGAAACGAGTTTCGAGTCACGGTTAGCGAGATACGGCCGTATACCGCATTATTTGGTTTTTTTGGACCAAAAGCGATACACGGTTGTATCTATTGAACTGTGAATCGAAATTCACTTCAACAACTTGGGGTGGCTTGTGCTAGGTGAGACCAACCAACTCGCAAAGTTTCGTATTTTTTGGAGGTCGTTTGAAGGGTTTTCTAGTCTAACCGCACTAAAAGCTTTCTGAGTGATTTACTTCTTATGCGAGAAACGTGAGAAAACCGCACAAACGGCATCCAAAATTTATAAAACTTTACAATTTGGTCGTATTCATATAGTACAAGCCACCCTAACTTGTAAAAGTGAGTTTCGAGTCACGGTACGAGAGATACGGCCGTGTATCACTTTATTTGGGTTTTTTAAAAATCAAAAACGATACACGGTCGTATCTCTCGAACCGTGACTCGAAACTCACTTTTACAAGTTGGAGTGCCTTGTGCTATGTGAGACCATTCTACTCGCAAAGTTTCGTATTTTTTGGAGGTCATTTTAATGGTTTTCTAGTCTAACCACACTAAAAAGGTTCTAAGTCATTTACTTCTTCATGCGAGGAGCGTTACAAAGCAGCACAAACGGCATCTAAAATTTATAAAACTTTGCAACTTAGTTGAATTCATATAGCACAAGCCACACCAACTTGTGGAAGTGAGTTTTGACCTACGGTTCGAGAGATACGGCCGTGTATCGCTTTACAAAGGTTTTTTTCAACCAAAAGCGATACACGCCCGTATCTCTCCAACCGTGAGTCAAAAATTACTTCTACAAGTTGGAAAGGCTTGTGCTGCATGAGACCATCCTACTCGCAAAGTTTCGTATTTTTTGGAGGTCGGTTGAAGGGTTTTCTAGTCTAACCGCACTAAAAAAGTTCTAAGTCATTTACTTATACTTCGATGAACGTGAGAAAATCGCACAAACGACATCCAAATTTTATAAAACTTTGTAACTTGTTCGAATTCACGTAACACAAGCCACCCCAATTTGTAGAAGCGAGTTTCGAGTCACGGTTTGCGAGATACGGCCGTGTACCGCTTTATTTGGTTTTTTAAACCAAAAGCGATACGCGGCCGTATCTCTCGAACCGTGAGTCAAAACTCACTTCTACAAGTTGGGGTGACTTGTGCTACATGAGAACGACCTACTTGCATAGTTTCGTATTTTTTAGAAGTCGTTTGAAGAGTTTTCTAGTCTAACCGCACTATAAAAGTTCTAAGTAGTTTACTTCTTGTGCGATGAACGTAACAAAACGGCACAAACGGCATCCAAAATTTATAAAACATTGTAACTTTGTTGAATTCACATAGCACAAGACACCACAACTTGTGGAAGTGAGTTTCGACCCACGGTTCGAGAGATACGGTCATATATCGCTTTACAATGGTTTTTTTCAACCAAAAATGATACACGCCTATATCTCTCCAACCGTGAGTCGAAACTCACTTCTACAAGTTGGGGTTGCTTGTGCTACATGAGACCATCCTACTCGCAAAATTTCGTATTTTTTGGAGGTCGGTGGAAGGATTTTCTAGTCTAACCGCACTATAGAGGTTCTAAGTAATTTAATATATACGAAACGATTATAAATACGGCTCAATCTACAATATCGTCGAGTGATCAACAACGACTAGGACTGCATTTGCACCGTGTAAATTCATCAAATGACTACTTACAAATTTCTACATCTAGAAATTTTTTAGGCTTTTTTATATTATTGGAAAGAGACCAAAAGAAAATTAAAAATCTACAAATTTTCGGCACTTGAATATATTACAAGTCTTTCCAATTTTACATCTACAAATTACTTAGACAAAGAATTTTTTTGCTACTTTCTAAATAATTTACTATGGAAAGATATAAAAATCAACACAATTAAGTTGATTAAGGTAAAGAATTAGTCAATACCTTACAAAATAACTCCGAAAATAGCAAATGTAAGTGTTGTGGCCGAACTACGGTTTCGAATGGCTTTCGAAGATGGGATGAGAGACTAGGGTTTGGATGTTTGGAGGAGGAGGAAGAGCGGACGGAGGAGGAGGAGCAAGCGGAGGAGGAGGAGCAAGCGGAGGAGGAGGAGGAGAGGTTTGTGTTTTGATTAGGGTTACTTAGAACTTTTTGGGTTTGGGTTCGACAGAAACGAGAGAGAGAGTGGGGAGAGATCGATTGAAGAAAATGATTTGTATACAGATCTAAACAATTTAAGATAGCCTTAACCCGTTCTTGGGAACGACGGGTTAAAGGCATTTAATATATATATATATATATATATATACAAGGACGGGTTAAGGCTAAATTTTACAAAAAATTGTGGATCGCTGGATCAAAGATCCAACAGCCCAGATCTTCATTCGCACGGGTCTGTGCACATAGACCCGTTTGTAATGGAATAAAGCTTATATATATATATATATATATATATATATATATATATATATATATATGGGAAAAAGTGGTATGAGCAACTTGCTCATTTAATAAATAAGCAATTGATGATGTGGCATACATGTGATTGGAAAAGCCTTAAAAGGGTTAGTTTTCCAATGTATCACATGCATGCCACATAATCAATTACTTATTTACTAAATGAGCAAGTTGCTCATATCCCTTTTACCATATATGTGTGTGTGTGTGTGTGTGTGTGTGTGTGTGTGAGTGTGTGTGTGTGTGTGAAATGCTCCATTGAAAATGGGTCT
This sequence comes from Hemerocallis citrina, assembly GCA_017893485.1. Taxonomy (NCBI): domain Eukaryota; kingdom Viridiplantae; phylum Streptophyta; class Magnoliopsida; order Asparagales; family Asphodelaceae; genus Hemerocallis; species Hemerocallis citrina. The sequence continues at coordinate 221,585,178 of CM030365.1, forward strand.
AGTTTTCCTGGGTTGAAAAACAGCAATCTGAGTCGTTAGATCACTCTTGATCGTGATCAGCGGCTCAGATCAAGCCCACCCATCACCCTTTTCACTTGATCAGCGGAGGGTTAATTTGGGAATTTCGTCCTCACGGATTCTAAAAAAATGAATGAACCTAGGCCGTTGTTCCAAACAACGACCTATGTTCTCAATTTTTATAACCTAGGCCGTTGTTCCTAACAGCGGCCTAGGTTCATTCATTTTTTTAGAGCAAATCAGGCGAAGAGTTTTTTGGGACGAAATTCCCAAAATAACCTTCTGCCACTTAAGTGATAACGGGTGATGGGCGGAGGCGATCTGAGCTGCTGATCACGATCAAGAGCGATCCAACGGCCCATATCGATGTTTTCCAACCCGTGAAAACAAACCCATTTTCAATGGAGCATTTCTATATATATATATATATATATATATATATATATATATATATATATATATATATATATATATATATATATATATATATGAGGCTTGTTCGGTTGCAAACGGGCCGGAACGGGTCTGTTCGCACGGACCCGTGCGAACTTCGATCTGGACCGTTGGGTCCAGATTTTTTTAATAAAATCTTGCCTTAACCCGTCGTTGGCAAGAACGGGTTAAGGCAAAATTTTATTAAAAAAGATGGCCTTAACCCGTTATTCCCAAGAACGGGTTAAGGCTATATTTTTTCATTTTCGTCGACTTAGAGTTCGTCTTCTTCTTCCGCTCTCTTCTTCTTTCTTCGACGAAAATAAACCCAAACGACGGAAAAAAGAAAAAAACCCTAGCTCCGACGCTCGAAACCCTCGAACTCCCTCTTCTCTCCCAACTCCGAAGATCGAAACCCTCGAACTCCGACGATCGAAACCCTAGATTCTCTTCCCCTCTTCGGTACGAAATCGGAACCCTAGTTCTCTTCCCAAACCCATTGCTTGGCTTGATTTCGACCTATTCCGTAAGGTATACACTATTTCTTTAACCCAATAATCTACATTTGTATTTTTTTTTGAATTTGTGTGTAGTAATTTATTTAGAAATTGGGAAAAAATTTAAATGCGTTAGTAGATTTTGGATGTAGATTCGGGTTGACCTTAAGTATATTCAATTGCCGAATTACGTTGCTTGCATTAGTAACTAGTAGAATTAGAATTGTATCTGCGAAATTAGTTATAAACTTTTCAGTGCGGTTATGGTTGAAAACCCTGCGAACGACCGTAAAAAAATACGAAACTTTCCGAGTAGGTTCGTCTCACGTAGTACAAGCCAAACCCACTTGTAGAAGCGAGTTTCGACTCACGGTTCGAGAGTTACGGCCGCGTATTGCTTTCGGTTGGGAAAAACCAAGTATAGCGGTGCACGGTCGTATCTCGCAAACCGGGAGTCGAAACTCGCTTCTACAAGTTCGGGTGGCTTGCCCTACGTGAACCCGACCAACTATGAAAGTTTTAAAATTTTCGGATGCCGTTTGTGCGGTTTTCTCAACTTCCTCGCATTATAAGTTTTAGACTTAGAATTTTTTAAGTGCGGGTAGATTAGAAAACCCTCCAAACGGCCTCCAAAAAATACGAAACTTTGCGATTTGGTTGGTGACACGTACGAGAAGCCAAACCAACTTGTAGAAGTGAATTTCGACTCACGGTCCGAGAGATACGGCCGCGTATCGGTTTTGGTTGGAATAAAACAACTAAAGCCGGTACACGGCCGTATCTCCCAAACCGTGAGTCGAAACTCGCTTCTACAAGTTCGGGTGGCTTGCCCTACGTGAATCTGACCTAGTCGGAAAGATTTATAATTTTCGGGTACCGTTTGCGCGGTTTTCTCAACTTTCTCGCACTACAAATTTTAGACTTAGAATTTTCTAAGTGCGGGTAGATTAGAAAACCCTTCAAACGGCCTCCAAAAAATACGAAACTTTGCGAATTGGTTGGTGTCACCTACGGGAAGCCAAACGAACTTGTAGAAGTGAGTTTCGACTCACGGTTCGAGAGATACGGTCGTGTATCGCTTTCGATTGAAAAAAACTATTATAAAGCGGTATACGGTCGTATCTCGCAAACCGTGAGTCGAAACTCGCTTCTATAAGTTCGGGTGGCTTGCCCTACGTGAACCCGACCAACTCTGAAAGTTTTAAAATTTTCGGATGCCGTTTGCGCGGTATTCTCAACTTTCTCGCATTATAAGTTTTAAACTTAGAATTTTTTAAGTGCGGGTAGATTAGAAAACCCTCCAAACGGCCTCCAAAAAATACGAAACTTTGCGATTTGGTTGGTGACACGTACGAGAAGTGACCCGAAGTTGTAGAAGTGAATTTCGACTCACGGTTCGAGAGATACGGCCGCGTATCGGTTTTGGTTGGAATAAAACAACTAAAGCCGGTACACGGCCGTATATCACAAACCGTGAGTCGAAACTCGCATCTACAAGTTCGGGTGGCTTGTCCTACGTGAATCCGACCTAGTCGGAAAGATTTATAATTTTCGGGTGCCGTTTGCGCGGTTTTCTCAACTTTCTTGCACTACAAGTTTTAGACTTAGAATTTTCTAAGTGCGGGTAGATTAGAAAACCCTTCAAACGGCCTCCAAAAAATACGAAACTTTGCGAATTGGTTCGTGTCACCTACGGGAAGCCAAACGAACTTGTAGAAGTGAGTTTCGCCTCACGGTTCGAGAGATACGGTCGCGTATCGCTTTTGGTTGAAAAAAACTATTATAAAGCAGTATACAGTCGTATCTCGCAAACCGTGAGTCGAAACTCGCTTCTACAAGTTCGGATAGCTTGCCCTACGTGAACCCGACCAACTCTGAAAGTTTTAAAATTTTTGGATGCCGTTTGTGCGGTTTTCTCAACTTCCTCGCATTATAAGTTTTGGACTTAGAATTTTCTAAGTGCGGGTAGCTTCGAAAACCCTTCAAACGGCCTCCAAAAAATACGAAACTTTGCGATTTGGTTGGTGTCACCTACGAGAAGTGAACCGAAGTTGTAGAAGTGAATTTCGACTCACGGTTCGTGAGATACGGCCGCGTAGCGCTTACGGTTGGGAAAAAACCTAGTAAAGCGATAAACGGCCGTATCTCGCAAACCGTGACTCGAAACTCGCTTCTACAAGTTCGGGTGGCTTGCCCTACGTGAATCCGACCAACTCGGAAAGTTTTAAAATTTTCGAATGTCGTTTGTGCGGTTTTCTCAACTTCCTCAAATGAGAAGTTTTAGACTTAGAATTTTGTAAGTGCGGGTAGGTTAGAAAACCCTTCAAACGACCTCCAAAAAATACGAAACTTTGCGATTTGGTTGGTGTCACACACGAGAAGCCAAACCAACTTGTAGAAGTGAGTTTCGACTCACGGTTCGTGAGATACGGCCGCGTATCGCTTACGGTTGGGAAAAAACCAAGTAAAGCGGTAGACGGCCGTATCTCGCGAACCGTGACTCGAAACTCGCTTCTACAAGTTCGGGTGGCTTGCCCTACGTGAATTCCACCTAGACGGAAAGTTTTAAAATTTTCGGATGCCGTTTGCGCGGTATTGCGTCAATTCCTCAAGTGAGAAGTTATTGACTTAGAATTTTTTTAAAACGGGCCGATTAGAAAGCGATACGAACCACCTCCAAAAAATACGAAACTTGGCGAGTTGTTAGTTGTTCCCCATGAGAAGTGACCCGAAGTTGTAGAAGTGAATTTCGACTCACGGTCCGAGACATACGTCCGCGTATCGGTTGAAGGTTAGAAAAAAACCTAATAAAGCGGTATACGGTCGTATCTCGCAAACCATGAGTCGAAACTCACTTGTACAAGTTGGTGTCGCTTGCCCTACGTGAATCCGACCTATTTACGAAAGTTTTATAGATTTATTTGTTTTCGTTCGTGCGTTTTCCAGTATAATCTCGGTATGTTTGTTTTGTTGTCATCTTTATCAACAACATTTTAATTTTTTTGTCAGGTAGCTAAATGGCTAGAACAAGGCAACCGAGAATCGAGTCCGGTAACACTAGTGGCGCACCAACTACTGAGGTAAGATCGATTACTATTATTGGTTTTAAATACAAGCATGTAACATTATCTCAATAATAACATTTGTTGTATTTATTCGTGCAGGTTGGTGGCCGTCAATCCACATCGGCGGAGGCAGGTCCGTCGTCCTCGGTTACATCACCCGGACCCGTGGACACAAGCATACTCACCCTGCAACCCAAACACCGATCGGAAGCCGTGTGGAATGGGTCCGATAAAAAATTAAATTTCCGGAAGCACACAGTTCTTCCTTGGGATGACCGTATCACGCCGTATGTGGTAGAGGCCGGTTTCTACGGAGCAAGATTCATTCACTCTGTGAAGCTAGATCGGCCACTCCTTACAGCTCTAGTCGAGCGATGGAGGCCGGAGACCCACACATTCCACCTGCCTGTGGGTGAGATGACTGTGACCCTGCAGGATGTGGCAATGATAACAGGACTACCAGTCGATGGGGTTGCCGTGACGGGGAACATGGACTTCGATCGAGTTGAGGTTGTTCGGGACTTACTCGGTATCGACCTGCAGTTGGTAGTTCTCCAACTGCAAGATGAGGCCAAAAAAAATATCCGCGAAAATGCCCCCGCAGATTCTGATGAAGATGTATTGAACGAACAAATAGAAGCTGCGAAAGATAAAGCGGAGGAAGAAGTGATGGATGACGCTTTCGAGGGTAAATCAATTTACATCACCTGGTTAAAATACCAGTTCGAGGAGGGATATTTGAACCCCGAGTCGGGTGAGGATGACCTGATATACTATGCACGTGCATACATTTTTAGTTTGATAGGGGGACTTATCTTCCCGAACTCATCCGGATCAACCGTGCCGCTGATGTACCTACGGTTGTTGGAGGATTTCCGGTATGCGGGTCGCTATAGTTGGGGGAGTGCGGCACTGGCGCTACTATACAGGAGTTTGTGCACATGTTCTTTAGGTGGCGTACAGATGGGTGGCCCAATGGTGCTGATGCAGATATAGAGTTGGGAACGCATTCACATCGGACGTTCCCGTATTACTAAGCCTATACCGGAATTTGTGGCCGACCCAGGGACAGCAGAGTTGTTACCTCCTGTAGGAGCATATTGGGCCGGCCGACACACGTGGACCGATAACCCACGCCATTCGCTGACCTACTACAGAGATGAGTTGGACAACATGCGGGACGAGTTCGTCAACTGGGAACCGTACTCGGCCGACAGGTTGCAACGCGTTCCTCCAGTCTGCCTAGACAGATCCCTTTGGTTGACGGCTGCACCTCTTGTGAACTTTTCGGTTGTGGAGTTTCAGTATCCTGACAGGGTCTTGCGGCAATTCGGATATCAACAGAAGATTCCCGATGTCAGGTCGTACGATAAAAAGTTGCACGAGGTTAGGGGAACGGGACGGGTGCCCAACTTCGATTGGGCTGATTTTCATCGTTACCATGTAGCCAACTGGAACACCATGCGACATCAAATGACATTGAATTTGATGTTTGTCGCGATACCATACGATGGCTCCCTCCAGCAGGCATACATGATGTGGTACAAGCGAATAACCCGGTTGTTCGTTTCTCCAACGGCCGCCGTACCAGCTGGGGTGCAACTTCCGATTCCCGCTACCCAGGTAGAACCACCTCCAGCATATTCCTCCTCCCAGCCGATGTACCAACCAAGGGCTGAGGCACATCGAAAAACGGTAAGTCAAATTTCATATAATTTGTACGCTTGTACTATATTTAATTAATGTACACTAACTATGAATGATGTTTACATTGGAATTTTTCACCAACTGTAGATTGATAACGCATGGGAGGCTGTTCGAACAGCTGCTCGCCACCTGAAGACTAGGATACCCAACAGCCTGAAGACGGTAATCCGGGAGATCTTAGCCCCGTGCCGTCGTACTCTGGAGGACGCGAGTGAAGGTCCACAGGTTGAGGCCTATTTGAAGGCCAACGTGCCGACAATAAGTGTAAGGCGAAAACGAACTGTGAGTAGGGGAATTCGAATCGAAGAGCCAAATCCCGAAGGTACTGATGAGGATCAGTTGTCGGATGATTCTGATTCTCCCCAACCACATGGTGCACGGCGAAATCCTAAAAGGACGCGGCAACCTCCCAATCAATTCACACCAAGCCGTCGGAAGCGGGGTGGCCGTAGATAAACTGTTGTAGGTGAATTTTGGGGCGTGGGATGCAAGCCAAATTCGAGAACGGCGTCATTTGTGAATAATTGTCTTTTGGCCATGTGCAATCTTATATGTATAATTTTGTTGTAAATTTTTGGATTTTGTGAATATTGAATTTATTTCAAGTAATTAAGTGGTTGGTCGTTATTAGACTTTTGTACGCCTTCAAGTTTATTGTGAATATATCTGTTGTCTTATTGACTTTGATGTGCTTTCAATTGTGAATTTGTGAACAACATTTGATGAAGTTGTTTTTGTATAAGGAAAAATGTACACCACCCAAAACAGAGGCTAAGTGCTGCTAATATGGTTCTCCTTAACCCGTCACTATGAACAACGGGTTAGTTGAACTTAACCCGTTCTTCACGACAACAGTTTAAGTGGAGCGATATTGGCAGTAATATAATTCATACAGACCAAAGTACTGCCAATATCGCTGTCTCTAAACCGTTCTTGGGAATAACGGATTAAGTTCTATAACCCGTCGTTTGCAAGAACGGGTTAAGAAGAGAGTTATTGCCAGGACCATATACAAGCTTTTAAATTATACTGCCAATATGTACATACTTAACCCGTTCTAATCGGTAACGGGTTAAGGTTAACTAATCCGTTTTTGTGAATAACGGTTTAAGGCGTTTGAAATTTTGGGTTTTCTACAAATTTCTCTTCACTCTTTGCGAGAACTGTCTCCAGAACTGTGCAAAGTGACATTAATATGCCCATAAATTGTTTATTATTTTTATAATTTTCCATTTATTCTTCCGTAACTAACCGCTCTAAATTTGTTACCATGATTAGTTTTGTGAAAGGTAAAAAAAAAAATTACGAGGTTTTTGGAACCGAGGGTTAGGGTTAGGTTAAGGTAGGGTTAGTGTTGGGTTAGGGTTAGGGTTAGGTTAAGATTGGGTTATTGGTCATTGCATGTGTTTTGTTTTGGTTAATTCGGTTCATATTTGTGGATCCCCACAGGGGCCCATTTTTCGCGGATCTCATATTTTTCCTTCAACCATTTGTTATTTTCTAGTTTGTACTGAGAGATCAAATTTTTCCACTTCTGTTCGAATTCAGTTTTAAATTCTGCCGTGTAAATGATAGTCTTCAAAGCATCCCTGAACTCATCAACATTATTCGACATTCGAACTTCATGTGGTAGCTTATCCAAAATATGCCAAATGCAATATCTATGTGACGTGGCTGGGAAAACTTTGGAAACTGCAGAAGATATTCCACGATCCTCATCTGTCACGATGTTCATCGGATCGAATGTCATTGCTTCTCGCCACTTTTCAAAGAACCACTCAAATGAGAATGACGTCTCATTGGGGATGAACCCACAACCTAGGAATATTGATTGCCAATGATGGTTGAATCCGACAAATGGTACGAACAACATCCCGTATCGGTTTGTGTTGTAGGTGGCGTCAAAGCAGAGAACATCTCCAAATACTTTGTAATTATTTCTAGCGATACCGTCCACCCAGACACAATGTGTCAATCGCCCTTCGGAGTCACATTGGTAATCAAAATAGAATAAGGGATCGGTCGTCTTTTTGGATTCAAAAAACTCAAGTAGCATTTGTCCGTCGTGTCCTTTTAAACCCTCCATCTCGTCTCTCCTGAGATTTCTTACATCGGTTTCGGTGAACCCAATTTTCTCATTACCTCCACTTGCACCTTCAAAGAATAGCATTTGCTTGCATACAGGGACATTAGCTTCGGTAAGTTGACCAATTACTTTTTTATCTGTCTGAGTCAATTCACGGTTTCGAGGTAGCAAGTGACGTCTACCGGGTGAAGTAAATTCGTGATTGTGTGCTTCATTTAACGAATAAAGAATCCACGAATTACTTTGTGAATTACTATGTGGGTTTAGTTTGACACGGACGAAAGCTTTGCAACCCGTTCTAGAGGTTGTACCTCGACTAGTTTCATTATGGCTATTCGGTGACTCCCCGGCTTTATTACAAACGTATGATTTATCCACTACATCGTTTTCCTTATATTTATTTCCACCCTTACGCATAGAGAATCCCGCACATTTGCAGTATGATGAATAAAATTTTTCCGCATCCTCAAGGGTGGGAAATGTCATACCAATCTTCGGTTATAGGTGCTCGTCAACATGAGGAATATACTCGCCAAGTTGTTGTGCACGAACAAATTTATCCCCGGCAACAGAACTTCCTTCGAAACTGTCCATACCTAAGAAACAGTGAAAAGGAGAATAGTTAGGGGTACTAAACCGTTGTATTTGGTGTTTTTATAAGTGCGCAAACCACCACAACTTGAAAAGGAGAAAAGTTTCGTATTTTTTTGGAGGTGGTTTGAAGTGTTTTATAATCGCCTCTAAAACTTATAATGCGAGGAAAAATTGAGGTGGTTTGTGGGACACCAACCAACTCGGAAAGTTTCGTATTTTTTGGAGGTCGTTTGAAGAGTTTTCTAATCTACCCGCACTTAGAAAAATCTAAGTCTAAAACTTAAAATGCGAGGACGTTGAGAAAACCGCACAAACGGCATCCGAAAATTTTAAAAATTCCCGACTTGGTCGAATTCACGTAGGGCAAGCTACCCGAACTTGTAGAAGGGAGTTTCGTCTCCCGGTTTGCGAGATACGACCGCATACCGCTTTATAATAGTTTTTTTCAACCGAAAGCGATACGAAGCCGTATCTCTCGAATCGGGAGTCGAAACTCACTTCTACAAGTTCGGGGGCTTCTCATAGGGGACACCAACCTAATCGCAAAGTTTCGTATTTTTTGGAGGTCGTTTGAAGGGTTTTCTAACCTACCCGTACTTAGAAAATTCTAAGTCTAAAACATGTAGTGCGAGGAAGTTGAGAATACCGTGCAAACGGCACCCGAAAATTATAAATCTTGCCGACTAGGTCGGATCCACGTAGGGCAAGCCACCCGAACTTGTACAAGCGAGTTTCGACTCACGGTTTGTGATATACGGCCGTGTAGCGGCTTTAGTTGTTTTTTTCCAACCAAAACCGATACGCGGCCGTATCTCTCGGACCGTGAGTCGAAATTCACTTCCACAACTTCGGGTCACTTCTCGTAGGTGACACCAATCAACTCGCACGGTTTCGTATTTTTTGGAGGTCATTTGAAGGGTTTTCTAATCTAATCTAACCGCACTTACACAATTCTAACTCTAAAACTTGTAATGCAAGGAAGTTGAGAAAACCGCACAAATGGCATCCGACAATTATAAAACTTTCGGTCTAGGTAGAATTCACGTAGGGCAAGCCACCCGAACTTGTAGAAGCGAGTTTCGAGTTACGGTTTGCGAGATACGGCCGTCTACCGCTTTACTTGGTTTTTCCCAACCGTAAGCGATACGCGGCCGTATCTCCCGTACCGTGAGTCGAAACTCACTTCTACAACTTGGTTTGGCTTCTCCTAGGGGACACCAACCAACTAGGAAAGTTTCGTATTTTTTGGAGGTCGTTTGAAGAATTTTCTAATCTACCCGCACTTAGAAAAATCTAAGTCTAAAACTTAAAATGCGAGGACGTTGACAAAACCGCACAAACGGCATCCGAAAATTTTAAAACTTCCCGACTTGGTCGAATTCACGTAGGGCAAGCTACCCGAACTTGTAGAAGTGAGTTTCGTCTCCCGGTTTGCGAGATACGACCGTATACCACTTTCTAATGATTTTTTTCAAACAAAAGCGATACGCGGCCATTTCTCTCGTACCGTGAGTCGAAACTCACTTCTACAAGTTGGATTGGCTTCTCCTAGTGGAAACCAACCAACTCACAAAGTTTCGTAATTTTTGGAGGTGATTTTAAGTTTTTTAAACTCTAAACGCAGTGTCAAAATTCTAAGCCGAAAATTCACATACAGGGAAGTTGAGAAAACCGCGCAAACGGCATCCACAAAATTATAAAACTTACCGACTTGGTCGGTTTCACGTATGGCAAGCCACCCAAACTTGTATAAGCGAGTTTCGAGTCACGGTTTGCGATATACGGCCGTGCACCGCTATACTTGGTTTTTTCCAACCGAAAGCGATACGCGGCCGTATCTCTCGAACCGTGAGTCGAAACTCGCTTCTACAAGTTGGTGTGGCTTGTACTACATGAGGCGAACCTACTCGGAAAGTTTCGTATTTTTTTTACGGTCGTTCGCAGGGTTTTCAACCATAACCGCACTGAAAATTCTAACTAATTTCGTATATACAATTCTAATTCTACAAGATACTAATGCAAGCAACGTAAATCGGCAATTGAATATACTTGAAGTCAACCCGATTCTACATCTAAAACCTACTAACGCATTTAAATTTTTTCCCAATTTCTAAATAAATTACTACACACAAATTCAAAAAAAAATTACAAATGTAGATTATTGGGGTAAAGAAATAGTTTATACCTTACGGGATAGGTCCAAATCAAGCAAGCGATCGGTTTGGAAGAGAAATGTAGTGCTCCAATGTCGAACTTCGAATTGGGGAAGAGAATCTAGGGTTTCGATCGTCGGAGTTCAAGGGTTTCGATCTTCGGAGTTGGGAGAGAAGAGGGAGTTCGAGGGTTTCGAGCGTCGGAGCTAGGGTTTTTTTCTTTTTTCCGTCGTTTGGGTTTATTTTCGTCGAAGAAAGAAGAAGAGAGCGGAAGAAGAAGACGAACTCTAAGTCGACGAAAATGAAAAAATATAGCCTTAACCCGTTCTTGGGAATAACGGGTTAAGGCCATCTTTTATAATAAAATTTTGCCTTAACCCGTTCTTGCCAACGACGGGTTAAGGCAAGATTTTATTAAAAAAAATCTGGACGGTCCAGATCGAAGTTCGCACGGGTCCGTGCGAACCGACCCGTTCCGGCCCGTTTGCAACCGAACAAGCCTCTCTCTCTCTCTCTCTCTCTCTCTCTCTCTCTCTATATATATATATATATATATATATAGGGAAAGCTTCGGTTGTGCACTACCTCTAGTGCACACGGCGTGTGCACTAGGCCTTCGGACATTCATATTGACGATCCGAACCGTTCACATTGATCTACACATCTAAATTAGTCTAAATATGTAAAATCAAATCATTTGAAATTCATTTGCTCATCCATCATGTGACTATAAAAACAATGTTTTGCAGTCATACAATTTTGTAACACTTCAATGGATGGGTAAATAAATTTCAAATGATTTGATTTTACATATTTTGACTAATTTAGATGTGTAGATCAATGTGAACGGTTCGGATCGTCGATATGAATACCCGAAGGCCTAGTGCACACGCCGTGTGCACTAGAGAAGTGCACAACCGAAGCTTTCCCTATATATATATAGAGAGGGCCCTTCGGTTGAGCACTACTTTCGTGAGCACTCGCCCTTCCGTCCATTGCATGGATGATCCAAACCGTTCACATTGATATACATGTTTAAATTAGTCTAAATATATAAAATCAAGTCATTTGAAAATCATTTGCCCATCCATCATGTCATTATTAAAAAAACGATATTCAGCCATACAATTTTTGTAACACTTCAATGAATGAGGAAATGAATTTCAAATGATTTGATTTTACATATTTAGACTAATTTAAACTTGTAGATCAATGTGAACGGTTTGGATCATCCATACGATGGCTACAAGGGCAAGTGCTCACGGAAAGGAGTGCTCCATGGAAGATTTTCCTATATATATAATCTATATATATATATATATATATATATATATATATATATATATATATATATGGGGAAAAGGGGTATGAGCAACTTGCTCATTTAGTAAATAAGCAATTGATGATGTGGCATGCATGTGATTGGAAAGTCCTTAAAAGGGTTAGTTGTCCAATGTATCACATGCATGCCACATAATCACTTGCTCATTTACTAAATGAGCAAGTTGCTCATATCCCTTTTACCCTATATATATATATATATATATATATATATATATATATATATATATATATAATGACAATATTTTTAAAGAGAGAAAATTATTGAAGGCATCTGACTAAGAGTGATCAAATTCTAGAAGATTAACAACCTCGAATTGGGTCAAAACTTTCATATCATTGTCAAAATAAAACGAATGGTAAAAATCACTGCATGAAAAAGTCCACTACGACTTTGAACTTCATAAGTAATTTAATGAGGTTCCTTTACCAACATGCATGCTTTTCATAATGCAGATTTTGAAACTTCTACAGATGATGGTGCAGATTTGCGACTCGGGCTCTTGTGCAGGTTGGAGCTCAAAACTGTTGAGTTCTGCCTAGCTAGGTCAAACACAAATTTGGACTATGTCAGTTAAATCGGTATTGTTCTTTCAAGTATTGTTCTCTGAAGTACTAAATTGTTCAGATCGATCCATGTAATGAGTTACAGCTAAGAAGAGCTATGGAAAGAGAAGCATTGAACTGCACTTAGTATACAAGTAGGACTAAAACAATAGCATTTGTCAATATTCGATTTATCTGTACAATAGTTATGGTTCTGACCAAGGTATACGAATAGTATACTAAGGTATATACATGACTAAGGTATACAGACAGCATTAAGACTAAATTGCGATGTATTTATACTAAACAGAAGTTATACGAAAGGAGACGATTTTCTAACAGAGGTTATACGAAAGCAACAGCTTGACTGCATAATTGCTACTTTGTATCCGGAAGCAATCAATTTTACTAAATTTTTAATCAGAAAGGCTTTGTATTGGCATACTGTTAGGGTTTTGGCCTCAAATACACGTAGGCACTAAGTACTTGAAGTTAGAGAACAAGAGGAGGAGATAAAGACAGCAAGTGAAGACAACAGCAAGTAGAAGAAGAATGCAGCCTGGTGTAGATTCAAGAATTCTGTCGCCAGCTGAGTGAACGTAGTCTCATACTCTCGCACGGTCATGCTGCCTTGCCATAGATTCAAGAATTCTGTCGCCTTCTTCTCCTGAATATCCAGGGAAAGAAACGATCTCTGAATTCTTCCAGAAAAGCCTCCCAAGTCATTTGCTGGTCCCCCAAGGTCCTCTTTACCGTTTGCCACCAAACACCAACATCCTTTTCCAACTGCATAGTGGCCACCTTCACCTTATTGGCTGTCGGAGTTTCCGAGACTTCGAAGATTGTCTCCATCCGTCTAATCCAATCATCAGCCTCATTTGGATCAGACTGTCCCTCAAACACTGGCGGCCTCATCCTTTTGAAGGACTCAATCTGTTTGATAGGATCAGCGTTAACAAACACCGGTTCAGCCCCATAATTCTAATTCTGGTTCTGATTTTGCGCCAAATTAGCTACCATCAGTGCATTCAAAGTCTGATACACCATGGCAAATTCGGCCTCGAGATCAACTTCTGTTCCTTGGGAACTTCCAACCCCATCACCATTGTTACCATTTCTGGTTCTGGGTCAACCATTCTGAATACTGCATAATGAGGGGAGAGTTAGAGCACCACAACACAATTCATATTCACATCAATACCCTTTGGCAAAATCGTAACCATACCCCAAGAGTAAAAACATCATGTTTCAGTTCTATGTGATACTCACTCTCTAATGTCCACACCTAGGTACTCACGCTCTAGTGTCCACACCTAGGTTATTTTTATACCATGTTTATTATTACTATTGAAGCATGCTTTGATACTAATCTCTATAGCGCCCCGAATTTTCAATATGATATCTTAGAAATACGTGGCACAATTTCCAGCATCAACTTCAAATGTAATATTAAACACAGCCAAATACCAATAAAAATTTTTAACTTTCATAACATTAATCTTTACATAGCACAGCGGAACACGATACACCTTGAATTACAAATTTTCTTTCCTTACAACAATTTCTTTTACAATTTACATAACCCATCACATCACTTTAACTCATGCATCCAAAACCCAACCTACAAGTAATCACCTGTAAAATATGAGGCTAGAGATAACCCTAACCCCCAAAACTAAAGGGGTCAGCCATAATGGTGTGAGTGACATAAAACAAACAACATAAGCATAGACTCATAAATGACATGAAATAAACTAGAATACATAAGATATGACATAGCAAGGAAACATGAAACATCAAGTGAAACTAGACTAAGTGTCAAGTGTAGAAAACAGGAAAACACATGCATGAAACCAAGTCAAGAAAACACAATTCTATATGCTGACTCTCTAATGCGTACTTGTCGGAGTCTATGCATCCCTCTCTATATAGGTCCGATGCAAGCCCTTAACGTTTCCACACTGTAGGGTTTAATCTCCCGCTATGCAACTAATCCTAACACGATGACTACTACGAGATAAAGATAAATTGCGAGTATTAGTCCATGCCCCGATAATTTCGGAGGTCAATCTCTATCCACAGATAATTCCGGAGACTATTTCACTCACACCTGGGAATCTTCGAGAATGTCCCACACCGCAAGCGATGGCACCTCATCACACGAATACCACATGTGTGTCGCCTCGACCCCGATAATTCCGGAGATCAATCCCACACCACAGATAATTCCGGTGACTATTTCACTCACATCTGGATAATTTCGGGGATTATCTCACACCGTAAGACATGCTGAGGTCCATAACTCATGTTCTCGTTCATCATATCACCACTAGTACATGTCCTTATCATTTAGGTTATTTAATTACTTTACGAATCTCCTAGAGTTGGTGTATCCTACCGGACTTAACTCAACAACTGATCAACTAAAATTGCCTCAGCAGGCCCAAACATAAATATCTAAACTGCCGGTATACTAGGGTCACACACCCTCTAGAGACTCACACCCAATATCCAAACTAATCTTCCAATATAAATTGCTCAGTTAAACCACTTGAAAACATATGTTCAGTAGCAGATAAAGTAGAGACTAGTAAGTTATAGATTAAAACATTTAGAGAATAAATCATTTAAAAGAACATTA
The DNA here is from genome assembly GCA_017893485.1 of Hemerocallis citrina. Classification (NCBI taxonomy): domain Eukaryota; kingdom Viridiplantae; phylum Streptophyta; class Magnoliopsida; order Asparagales; family Asphodelaceae; genus Hemerocallis; species Hemerocallis citrina. The sequence continues at coordinate 221,600,258 of CM030365.1, forward strand.
AAATATATATAGATATATCAGTATCAGTCGACTACAAAAGCCATCGGTCGACTGTCTAGGGAGAAAATCCAATAGCTTTGAGAAAATAATTCTAAGTATTATAAGTCGACTCAAAAAGGTCATAGGTCGACTGTCCAGAGCGATAAATCCAATAATCGTTAAGAAAACAATTCTAAGTATAGCAGTCGACTCAAAAAGGTTATAGGTCGACTGTCCAGAACGGAATTTTAAGAAAAATTAGAAATCACAGCAGTCGGGTCGTGACGGTCGACCGTAAAGTCACACTAGTCGACTGTCGACCTGCAGACTGCAGATTTTGGTTGTGCATATTTGAACCGATACATAATTTTACTCTATGAAAATGATTTCTACAAAATGCATATTTCTTATTTGATCAAATACAACTTGTAGGATATATAATAGTCCATAAAAACTAAATCAAAACTACTTGAATTTATAAAAATAGCGATTTGTTAATTTCTTTCAAATAAAACATAAATTGTGCATATAATAAAAATGGAGTTTCTTAAAAATTAATTGTTCATTGAAATAGCTTCATATTCAGATCCAAACCATATCAATACCAAGACCTCAAAAAGATCCCCAATTTAGTTGTATTCATCAAACTCAATCCAATTTATCTCATGAACCTGAACAAATCTAACATTACTATAATCAAGATGTGTTCATCCAAACTCAATGATAATAAAAACTCACATCATCCACATGCAAATATATCCATAGATAATTAGGGTTCATAAAAGATCAATTTTTAAGTCATCAATCCATCCAATCCATCATGTACTTATTCATACTCAAACCCTAACATGCTTTCTAGTAGATGAAATACCATATACAACATTACAAGAATAAAATAAAACAAATTATATCACTCGCATACGACATACACAAAACAAAAAGAAAATAAACAAGTTACTCACCTAAATGAAGAAGTCCAACCGAATTAATGGAGAACAAGCAAAGTCCTATTCTGCGAAATCCAAGATCCCCTCCTTAATTCTCCAAGAAAACAATAAAACCTTTGTGTTGTGCAGCGAAAGACTGCTGCACTCCACTTCTTTTAAATAGCTGGAATAGAAGATTTAGGGTTTTTAAACACATTTGCAAAATAATCCCTTGAAAATATAACTTTACATAAATAGATCCCTATACTTGGAAACTTGATAAAACCAATTAAATTGAGATTTAAAAGCAAAATAAACTCTTTATTTTCAGCCGGTACTGCTTGAAAAGTCCAGAAAATAATTTTGCACTTTCATCCTTCAAAATGACAATTTTGCAAAAAGATCATTCTTTTTCGTAATATTTGCAAATAGGTCTAATTAATATCAGAAAAATCTAGAAAAATTACAAAAAATCCCAAAAAATAAATGATGATTTTCCATAAAATAAATTTTAGCTTTTGAACTTCCCAAGTAAATATTTGCACATATTTTGCATGTGTAAAATGATAAATCTTGAGAAAAATATTTATTAAATCTCCAAAAATCATTTTAATTCATTTATAAATCCTTAAAAATAATATTTAAAAATACAGGGTACTACAACATGGGCCTGAGTACTGGTATTGTCACAAGAATGGTCACATGATGCGCAGTTGCAAGGCTTATATGAAGAAGAAGCAGAAGAAACCGAAGAGAGATACTCCAAAGGAAGCTCAAGTGTGGCTTGTTGAGGATCTATGCTAATCAGCTCGGGGGGGAGTTGGGCACTCAAAATTGGTGTATTGATTCGGAAGCTTCTTTTCATTGCACTCCGAGGAGAGAGGTGTTTGATGACTACGAGGAGAGTTCTTTTGGAGATGTGATCATGGGGAATGGTTACCGGTGTCCTGTACGTGGGGTTGGTACTGTTCGCGTGAACACCAATGATGATCAAAGTATTGTCTTGCAGGAGACAAGGCATGTTCCAAACTTGAAGAAAAATCTTATCTCGATTGGAAGGCTAGACGAGGGGTTGTCTACTACAGTTAGTAGTGGGGAGTGGTGTATAGCTACAGGTTCAAGGGTGATTGCAAAAGGGAAGCGTGAGAAAACGTTGTATTTGCTTAGAGACGTGAGAGGCATTTCTCCTGTAGTTGACTCTCAGCTGGAATCGAGTAGTAGGTTGTGTGGGATGCAACCAAGTTCTTTCGGTTGTGGAGGGGAAGTTACTAATTTAGTGGGAGTTGCTGGCCATGGAATTGATCCTACAGGGCAAGACGTTGTTGCGGTGAGGGTACTTTGTGAATTGGCAGTTGAAGCTTCAAGTCGCACTTGTGAGGTAGAGAGCACTGATATCGATATGCAAGGTGATTTTGATGAAGGTAACCGAAATGGGGCTGTAGGGGTTGAACAGTCTGCGGATATTATGGATGTGTCGTCCACGGAGGTTTCTAGTGCAGATGGTGCATTAAGAAGCTTTGAACCATGTCCGGTGTTAATGGAGATTTTGCGAGTTGGGAAGTCTCATAACACAGGTGCCGACACGGGAGATTGTTTCACCGGTATTCGTGCTCTATGAGATTGGTGGAGCACATCCTTCATGAGGCGATGAGGGATGGTTGGTGCACTCCACGTGGTGGAGTGGCGGAGGTGTTATTCATGAGAGTGGAGAGTACTTTGGGTCTTCCATGAAAGTGGGAGATTGGCAAAGATATTGTGAGGTAAAGATTGCAATAACTTTGAAGCGTTGTGTATTTGGTCCAAGTGGGAGATTGTTAGGATTTTGGCCTCAAATACACGTCGGCACTAAGTACTTGAAGTTGGAGAAGAAGAGGAGAAGACAAAGACAACAAGTGAAGACAACAGCAGAAGAAGAATGCAGCCTGGAGAGTTGCGGTCGACTGACCTGGGGGTGCGGTCGACTGCCCCTACCTGCTGAGAGTTCTTCGAGTACACAGGTCTAACAGAGGAGGGGACGGTCGACCGACCTTGAGGGTGCAGTCGACCGGTCAAGTCTCAGGTTTGGTTCTACACGTTGCGGTCGACCGACCTTGGGGATGCGGTCGACCGACTTCGGCGGCTGATTGTTTTTGGGCTTACGAGTTTAAAGGCTCAATTGCTAGATTTGTGTTTATCTTTTAAGGTTTACTTAGGTATTATATATATGGCTGTAGACTCCAGGGTTTGTGTGAATCTAATCCATCAATTTGTGTAATCAAGAGGTGGGTCGTTATCATTGTTCAACTTCAAGAGGGGATTGTGCTGAGTATTTCAAAGGTGAGAGAGAGAGATTGAGAGTTGTAATCTTTTTGTAATTTTTGTATTTCTTGGGGAATAAGAAGTATTGGTTATCTCTGCATATTGATTGTGTTCTTGTGAGATCTTGCATATATTGTGGTGGCTTGTTCTTGGTTCATCTAAGTCTTTGAAGTTTCTATTGCTTGTGGTGTGTTTTCGCTATTAGCACTACGAATTGTGGGGTAGATCTCTCAACACATACATCTTAATCATAGATGAAGACCCTGATTAATGAAGCAAGACTTTGTGCCCATCAAAGAAGTTATTGCAGATTCATAAGTGGTGAGCATTCATTCACGTCAATGTCTAAAAAACCCTTAATTTGCCCAGAAATGACGACAACTTTGAACTGGCTACCAAGTGGTCTTCGTTAACACAGTATTCGAATTTTGGACTTGCAACAAACAAAAGGCAGCTACATCTGAATTTCATAGATAATTATCGAAATCACCTAAGTATTTTATTTAAAAAAATCAAAAAAGTCAAAAAAAATTCGAGTTGACGTATGATTCACTGATGGGAGCGACGGAGGTGTCCGTGCGACCGACGGTACGGATAAACGGTGTATAAGTAAGGGACTGAGAAAGAGAATGAGCTCAAATTGGCACGAGAAATTGATTTGGACGAGTTCACTCGATTAGTAGGATTAGATTTTGTTCAATTTTTTGTTTGTTGGTTGGGGTGTATGAATTCCAGAATCCAGCTTGTTGGGATCTGAACTTCATAAGCCTTATTTTTTGGTTGTTTGTTTTGTTAAATTTTTTAATGAAACACGGGGGGCCAATGCCAACCTTTTACGATCAAAAAAAAAAAAAAAAAATCAAAAAAAAAAAAAAAATCCAAATGGATTAGCAGCCAGACTTAAATGAGCAAAACATGTCGAAAACTAGTGTTTCTTCTATACATATACAACCTCTTATTACAGTTATTCGACATATTCAAAGATAGATAATCACACAAAGGAAACTGAAAATCCATCCAACCAAAGAGAAGAGTGATCAGATGAAATGCTATTTCCTACTAGCACTGATCGGTAACGACCCGACAATGATGATGATGATGATGATGATGATGTTGATCATCTTTGAAGTTATTGGCATGGACCATCCCACTGGGTCCAATCTGAAGAACTGCCGACTCGGGGCATACTGTTGATCCTGGAGTACTTATTGACCCTGAAGGTTGCCCCGCACATGACTCCCTCGCTGTCCACCCTCGGCAACGCCTCAAGCTTGTTCATCGGGTGCTCAAAGCTCCGAAGCCCTCCTTCATTATGGAACATGCACCCTGTGCACACAGCACTAATCAAAGATGCAATCTTGCACGTGTATTACATGTGTAATAAATTTAGGATTATCACTTCTTTTTTTTTTGGCAATGTTGCAAATGAATCGAAATGGGAAAAAAAAAAAAAATGTTTGAACAGAACACAGAATTACCGGGTGGGAAAGGAGCGAAAGATTTGCCACAGCCTCCTTTGATGACTTCCTCCTCATCAGATATCACCACCGATCCGTCCGCAGCGATCCCCCAAAACAGAGGGATCCCTCCGTCCGAACTCTACACTCGTTAGTACGCATTATTTTAGTAATAAGTTAAAACATGTACACCGTCGAGATTCAATAGGTTTACATAGAAGGATGTTAACAGAAAAAATGAGAGTATATGCATACCAATGCAGCAAATATGGTGCCTGCTTTGCTGTCGTAGAGGACAAAGGCGAACGTTCCTGAGAGGTCCTTCACCACTTGGTCGGCAGGGTAAGGACCACGATCACGAAGAGTGCGGTAGGCCTCGATCACGAGGAGAGCCTCGTTAGTGGTTTTGCAGAGACCATACTGCTTTATGAGTGAGCAGAGGTTGTCAAGATGTCCCACAAACATGCTGTACATGTTGTCGAAGCTGCAGAATAACCTGCACCAAATTTGCACAAACAGCGCAGAAGGAATTAGTTAATGAATTAAGGGTTGGTTAATTAGGCTAGCTGCATATGTTTACTGATTTGTTAACATTAAGCAATCTTTAGAATTTTAAACAAGACTCTCTCTAAGAGAGTCCATGGTCATTGAGACTCAAAATTTTCATATTTGACTTCGTGCGGTGGTAGTCGTTTGGACTCAAAATATGAGAATTTTTTTTTTTAAATGATAAGACTATAGATGATCTAGGTTCGTTTAAAATTTATGATTTTTTTAAATTACAAATATACGTGATGGGGGATCATCTTGCATCCCTATTCAATTTAATTTTCAAAAAAATAAAAAAATAATAAAAATTGGTTGGACATAAGTTGATCTTTGCTTCCAACATAGTTTTTTTAAAAATTTTGAGAGAACTAGTACATTTTTAATAAATTTTTTTGAAAAAAATTAAACCGACACAAGATGATCTTGCTTCCGAAAATTCTTTCAATTTTTTTTATAAAAATAATAGGATCATTTTTAAAATAATAATAATTTGATCGGACACAAGATGATCTTATGTCCCAAAATTTAGTTTATTTTCAAAAAATTGATTGGATGCAAGATCATCGTACCTCCGACAATTTTTTTAAAATTAAAATAAAATTGATCGGACACAAAGATCATTAAAAAGATTAAATTTTTAGACGGATGCAAGATCATTTTTCGATTGCTATAATTTGAAAAATCTTATCTCTCTTCTCAAATATAGAAGAGTACTATTGTTCCCCTCAAACCAAAATTATGGGTATTTAGAGAACGTCTGCAGCATATTTTTTGTCAAAATTTTCAATATTTGGAAATTTAACGACTACAAATGCTCTAAAGACTCTCCAGTTTGCAAGACAAGCAGAAAGCTACTTACAATTATAACTGTTTATAACAGTATCAACAACAAAAATCTCTTGCAAATAGGATAGCAGGTTTTCAACATCTAATCAATCACTAAAACTGTTCAACAGATAGATGTCATCTTTAAACTATAGTTTGTAAGAAAAGCCCAAAAAAAACACTTACAATCATAATCATAAATGTCCATAACAATATATCAACAGTGAGTAATAGTAAAAAAAAGAGTACCTTCGTTTTCCACCAATATTAGCATGTGTAGTATCAGATGCAAGAACAGCTCCATTACTGAAAGAAGCAGAGAAAGAATTGGCAGTACGAAGCGAGTGAAACCCTCTCAAAATCTCGTCTGGATTCTTAGGAATCTTCCTCCTGCTTCCATGTAATGAAGAGGAATCTGGACTGTTCAGCTCCTGTGGTGGATGAGCAAATGTCTTGTGAAATATGGCCAACATCTTTGATTCAAAGTATTGGAATATTTGTGGAAGTGAAGATGGATTGAGAGTGAAGTTTGATGTATATATAAAGAATCTCACAGATTCTGAGAGAACTTGGAGATAAGGATCATACACACCAATAGTTAAAATAATAAATATACCAACTTTTCTGACGATGACAGATGTGATCTTATCTGTTTGTTTCAACTGATCTACGTCAGCACCCACAGTTTGCAGTTCACAGTGGTCATGAAATGCTACCCAAGTAGTCTCGTCCAAATCCACTTAACTTATTACTGTTCTGATAGAACCCAGTACTTTAAAGATAGTCCGTGAATGTATTCATAGTAGCGAGTAGGGTTTTGCTGCTTCCGCTATAACTTGAAAAAAAATTGCTATATAAAAAACATAAATACAGTTTGGAGTCCACAGTGATCATGAAATGCGCCCGAGATGAACACCAGTTCTTTAGAGCATCCACAGTCAGTTATGCATATATGCATATTATGCATTTTTTCATAAATAATGCTGCACTCGTTGGCTATATATCCATATTTTATCATTTTCGCTACACTAAGAGCATCCACAATCGTTTGCAATATTTGTCAATTTCTCATTTTTTTTTGAGAAACAAGGTGCTGCATTTGTTTGCTAAAATGGCCAAATCATTACAGTTGTTTCTCATTTTTGAGAAACGAAATAGCGATTCTCAAATTATAGGGAACAAAACATGTTGTTTCGTCCGATTTTTTTTCCTTTTTTTAATGTGATCAGACGAAACAAGTTGTTTCGTCCCAGTTGTTTCGTCTGACCTATTTTTAATTTTTTTTTTAAATGATCAGACGGTACATGTTGTACCCAAAAATTAAAAAATTATAAAATTATAAAATTATAAAAAAAAAATAATAAAAAAAACAAAAACCGAAAATGCCTCAAACGAGACATGCTGTCTCGTCCCACGCAAAAATGGCTAGGATGGGACAACATGTCCCGTCCTAGTTACTAGGGGAGTTGTTTTAGGGTTAATTTAGCATTTAATCCCTTAATTAGCCTAATTGATTACCTATTTATTAATTTAATAATCTAATACTACTACTAATTACTAACATACTTAAACTAATGTAGTATTAAGATTAAAAATATTAAAATTTTAAAGTGAGACGGTACATGTTGTCTCGTTCGCTTTTTAAAAAATGGCAAAATTATAGCAAATCACCGTTGTAGGCAAATTTCCTATTTCCTATTACTGTAGATGTCATTTTCTCAAAATTGAGAAACATCATTGTGGATGCTCTAAAAAGGCAAAAATAGCTTTGGATATAACAATATGTATTTTATGCGTGTTTCGTCTGTATTATTTTAATATTTTTTGGTGTTTCGTCTGTAATATTTAATTTTAATTTTTGGGATGTTTTGTCCGATGAAATCCTGAATTAAAAATAAAAATAAAAATTCTTAAGCTCCTAATTTAGTTAGTTAATTAGTTTAGTTAGTATTTTAATTAAACTTTTAGTTAATTAATTAATTAATTAATTAATTAAGTTTAATTATTGCCAAATTTTGTCTATTTGGCTTATAGCAAATAGCAAAAATAGTTTTCGCTGTAGTCGTTGTTAACTAAAAATTGGTCAAACGGTAAATTATCTCCCGTCCTTTGTTTTTTTTTAAGTATTAAAAATTTGGTTTTTATGAAGACTGATATTGACATTTAATTTTTATAAAAATTGAAATGGACAAATAGCTGCTTGGACGATGTATAATCTCCCGGCTCTTAATTTTTTTTAAATTGTTTTTTTACTATAGGACGGTAGATAATCTACCGTCCGAAAAAATTTATTAAAAAAAAATGAAATTGTTTTTGGGACGGTGTATAATCTCCCGTCCGATTATTTTATTAATAAATTTTTTTTGGGACGGTGTATAATCTCTCATCTGATTACCTTTCTAATAAAAAAAATGGGATAGTGTATAATCTACCGTCCGATCTTCAAACAAAAATTAATGTATCGTCGGGCTATATTTTCCAAATAGCCAAATCGAGTAACAGATATGGCTGGCTACTGTTCAAAAATATCCAAAAAATGGCTAAATGGCCAACGACTGCAGAGCATCAAAAGCTATTTTATGGAAAAATTGGCTAAATAGCCAACGACTACAGATGCTCTAACATAATTAAAAACTTAATTAAAACAAAATTCACTGGGACGAAACATGATACCGTGGGATGAAACATCATGTTTCGTCTCATATGGGTCCCCGATGAATTTCTTTTTTAAACAAAAAAATCCTTTAAAATTTTTTGAAAAATCCAAAATTTCAAAAATCCAAAAGAAGAAGAAAAAAAATGGCGGATGAAACATCCTGTTCGTCCATCTACAAGTTTGCTATCTTTTACAGCAAAATATCGAATTGCTATTTCTGAATACGCATACATGCATAATATACCTGCATCGACCGTAAATGCTCTTAAGAGCATCTGTAGTCGTTTGCCATATATCCAAATTTTCCAACTTTTGGAGGGAAAAAAACCCCATAATCGTTGACCAAATACCCAAAAAATGGGTTTCATCGCTATAGTGCTCGGCCATATTTGGCAAGCGAAATGGCAATTGCCAAAATATGGTCAGATGATAGATTATTTACCGGACGAAAGATTATCTTCCGTTGCTCAGTTTTTTTTAATCGGACGATACATAATGTACCGTCCCAACCAATTTATAAAAAAAAATTAAAAAAAATTATCGGACGGTAGTAAATATACCGTCTCTCACATTTTAGCTAAAGACAAACTCACATTTGTGTTGGGACGGTGTATAATCCACCGTCCCACACATTTGGAGGGTTTTTTTTTCCTTTAAAAATTTAGACGAAGGTTAATTCATCGTCTGACCAAATTTTAATTTTCGACCGCTACAGCGCACAGACAAATTTGCTATTTTCATTTACCAAATATCTAAAAAATGACAAATTTGCTATTTTCATTTACCAAATACCTAAAAAATTTGGATCAGAACGACTACAGATGCTCTAAAAGGTTAATTAGAAGATGTCACCCGCACTAGTTATACTCTTCTCAAAACAAACTTAATTTTGGAGTTCTGTGCTGTAGATTGATAGTACTAGTGAAAGGAATCAAACAAATTTGATGGGGTATAGCACGCCCCTTGATATTTAAAGTGGGCTCCACAGTTTGCTTCGTACGAGGCAGGTGACGTGGAAAAGACAAACCTAGTCCTATCCGCACTAATTTCGAGAACAACCCAACGTCTCCTACAATTTGACGCCATACTTCTCTGGAAAAGTCCTATGGTGCCCTTTCTTTATTTAACCTATAGGGAAAGAGAGCAGGACCGTTGGTTCGGTTCTTTGCACGCATTCTAATCATCCTACAATAGGGATAGCAAGTGAGCCGGATCAACCGTCGACCTGCCAATATAATCCGGCCAGCGAAACGGCAGTTCTGATTCGGATCGAACCCGTGAACAGTAACGGGTCGATCCGGATTGTAAAAATACCGAATCGAACCCGGCGAACCCGACCCGCGAACCAGTTAAAATCACCCCAACCCGCCCGTCAACCCGCGGATTGCAAACGTTTGACCCGAATGGGTCAAACGTTCCACCCGCGGGTGAGCGTACCGTTGGGCACTGTTCACCAGAGAGCATCAACGGCTCTTAGAGCCGTTTTGCTGTTTTTTTTTAAGCCTATAAATACCCCCCCAAAACTCCATCAAAAAAATCACACCTTACTCTCTTACTCTCTCTACTATTATTACTCATTTCTAAGCAATTTGTGAACAATTGAAGTATTGAATAAACAAGTGTTCAAGGCATATACACGATCAAATTTCGATCGTATCGAAATCAAAATTCAACAATGTCTTCAACTCTTCAACTCTCGTCCAACTCCAATTGATCAAGTCTTCAACTCTCCTACAAGCTCTCCCCAACTCTTCAATTCCGAGTTTGAGGAATTCTACTTCTACTTCTATTCTTATTTTCACAGATTTTTTTATATACGCATATCAACGGTGAATAGTATCAAAATTTCATATCTCTCTTCTTTTATTTTATTTTTGTTGTAGTTATAATTTTCGTATCTTAACCGTTTGTTGATTTTTTGATCTTCTCTATCTCAACCCTCTTGTTTTCTAGATTTTTTTATAACTCATCGCTCCTACATTGTGTATTTTTTTTAACATACATTACTATATTATGTCTGGATCACGCGGTAGCAGTCGTAGCCAAAGTGGGCAAGATTCCACCGGAACTTTCCGTAGACCACCAATTGTCCCAATTAGTGAGCCCGCCGAAGAGTACCATGATCCTCCTACCCAACAATGGGGTACACACGATGAGGTTGTAGAAGACATACAATTAGAAGAAGAACAACCACAATAACAACCAACCGAAATAACACAACCCCATAGTGGTAGGAAAAGTCGAGAGGAAAGTAGTGATTGGCATATGTTTTACGATTATATCCCGGACGAAGAAACTGCGGGTATAGGTTTGAAAGTTTGTAAAACATGTTTTAAGGCATAGAAATTCAAGAGGGGTGATGGCACAGGTACAATTAGTAGACACATCCAAAATAACCATAAAGACCTTCTTATTGACCTACCCGGCCAACAAAAAATCAACCCTAGGACCGGTCTAATTGATAGCCACCCTTACGATCCCGATCTTGTTCGTCGGGAAATGGCTCGATTAGTAATAAAGGAAGAGTTACCATTTTCCTATTCCGAGAGTAGTGACTTGGAAAATTTTAATCAAACGGCCTTAAACCATCATTTTAGAAGAATCCCGAGAAATACTTGCAAATCGGATTGTTTTAAAGTGTACAATGAAATGAAGGACGCTTTGATTGCAATTTTATGGAGTTTAACTTATAAAGTTAGTTTAACTTCGGATTGTTGGACGGGTTTCAACAATATTCCAACGATGGGAATAACCTGTCATTGGATCGACAATGGTTGGATTCTTCAAAAAAGAATCATATCACTTGCCGCGTTGCCGTATTCCCATTGTGGCGCTGAAATAGCAAACCGTATTTTAGAAATTTGTGATATTTTTCATATTCACGATAAAATTATGTGTATTAGTTTTGATAATGCATCTAACAACAATACAGCAATTACTACTTTAAAATCCGTGTTAAACCCTCTATCTGACAATATTTTTCATATTAGATGTGCATGTCATATTTTAAATTTATGTGTTCAAGATGCATTAAAAATAGCCGATCCATATATACTTAAAATTAGAAATTGTGTACATTTCATTGCATTAAGTCCCAGCGTATTTCAAGAATGGAAAAATTGGTGTAGGATTTCAAATATACCTTTTAGAAGATTTCCAAAGGATGTTAAACACCGATGGAACTCTACTTTTGATTTACTACATATTGTTACAGACTATAAAACAGTTGTAAATGATTTTTGTATCGCAAAAAATATGCCAAATTTTGAAATGACTCCCACCTATGGGTTTTATGCCGAATCTTTATTGAAATTTTTAGAACCTTTTAAAATTGCAACTTTAAAATTTTCAAAAACATATGAATCTACTTCTAGTAGCATTTTTATTTCAATAGTTAGTATGATGCAAACATTTAACGAAATTTTAAATGATACTTTCGTTGGTGATATTGTAAAACCTGCATACAAATTTTTTTTGAAGTATTATTATCCTCCTCCTATGTTGATTTGTGTTGCTACCGTTATGGATCCTCGTATCAAATTAGAAGGTACGAAGAGTTTGAATGAAATATTTTTTTTATTACTTGGGGAAAATGAAGAAATAGAAATAGTAATTGATTGCGCTTCTTTTTTAGTTATATTTGAATCTACATTAAATAACTTGTATGATTATTAATAATCGATCTTTTGCTTCTAGTAGTACAACTTCTGTAGTTAGTTCTTCTTCTGGTAGTTCCAAAGGTAAGGGTAAGAGTAAATTTGATGATAGAACATTTAATTTACTTGTACAAATTCAATCCAAAAAACCTAGAACTAATCAACCAAATGAATTAAATTGGTATAACCAACAAGATTCTGAGTCTTCTTCTTCTCCACTAGATATTTTACAATGGTGGAAAGACCATGAACACACTTACAGTATTCTGTCATATATGGCTAAAGATTTACTAACTCCTCCTATCTCTACAGTTGCTTCTGAAAGTGCATTTTCTTCAAGTGGCAGAGTTCTAACTGATTACAGGAATCGCTTGAAGCCCGACACGTTAGAGATGCTTGTTTGCACAGAAGACTGGCTGAAGGTTGAAGATAGGACACAAGAAAAAGCATTATCTACGTCCACAAGTGGGAGCAACTCGCCGGAAGAAGAAGAAGAAGAACAACAACAACAATAGCAATCAAAATGAAGAATTCAAGACCAACAACAACAAATTTAAGGCCATCAACTTGAAGACAATTGTAAATAGATAAAAAAAATTGTATTATATCTGTGCTTGTTATTTCAAATTAGAAAAATTGAAGTAAATTAAAATTGTATATAAGAAATATGTTAATGTATAAAACAAATTTGTGAATTGAATTCTTTATTTTATTAGAAATTGTGAAACTTGTATAACTTAAAATCATATGAATAATATTTCAATATTTTTTGGCAATTTCACTCTTTCAATCTTATTATTATTATTATGATTTTTAATGATTATTATTATTATTATTATTATTATTATTATTATTATTATTATTATTATTATTATTATTATTATTATTATTATTATTTTAAGTTTAAAAATATATAAAAAAAACTTATCTAAATAGGCCAACCCGCGAACCGACCCGACCCGACCCGGGTTGGACCCGAAAGGGTTCACGGGTTGGGCGGGTCACCATTTCCACTTTTCAACCCGGATCAGCCCGGCCCGGTTAAGCCACCCACCCGGCCCGAACCCACCCAAGTAAACATCCAACCCGGACGGGTCCGATCCAGCCTGGCCTGGCCCGTTTGACCCAATGTCAACCCTATCCCACAATCGGAGCCAAGGATGATTACGTGGAGAGAATTGTCTTGATTAGAGTATCTACAGTGTTGTGTGTAAAAAGTTGCAAATTGACAATAACAATTTATGCAATTTGCTGCCTAGGTCAATTGCTAAAAAATAGTAAAGTTGACGGAAAAAATGAACAGACGAAATATCATATTTTGTCTGATAGAAAATTTTAATTAAAATATTTCTTTTTTATTAAATAAAATACAACATACAGATCTCACCACTCATCTCCTTCATCCACCGAAGTAGAATTCAAAAAATACAAAAATCTGAAGGAAAAAAAAGGGGCCTCAAATGCCTTGGATGTTTCAACCAAGAGAACATTTTTGGACGAAACATCATTTTTCGTTCGTGCTCTTTTTTGCTTTTTCCGGGGTTTTTTTATTTAAAAAAAAACTCTAATTTCGTCGGACAAAACATCATGTTTTTTTATCAGATAATATGCATTTTGCCAAATCTTTTCTCAGATATAGTAAACTATTGTAGCGAAAATGGATAAAATGGAAAAATAACAAACCACTGCAGCACGTCGAATGCTAAAAAATGGGGAAAATAGCAAAATAGCAAACCACCGTGGATGCTCTTATTGACTTGTTATTGCGCTGTATCCCGCCAGCCCAAGCCCACCTCTGATTTTTCTATGGAGGCGATCAAGGCCCAATCCGTGCCTTAGATGTCTACAATAAAGCCATGCAAAGCCACTTTGTTTCTCAGCACACAAAAGTCACATGACTAAGAGCATCCACAATCGTTTCTTATATTTTTTTTGCAAAATAGTAAAATGCGAATTGACAAAAGCGAAATCACTGCACTGGTTCGTTTCTTATATTTTGAGAAAAAATTAATTTTTTAATCGGACGGAACATGTTGTTCTGTCTGAGTTTTTTTTTTATAGTAAAACTAAATTACTGTTAGTTATTAAATAGTAATTAGTTAATTAATTATTGGTTAAAATAATACTAAATCTTTAATTAATTACTTCCTAAGCTACATTAGTGTCTTAATTAATTTGTTAAACACCATGAAAGTGACATCTCCCTTTTCAATCGGGACATGTTGTCCCGTTTGACCATTTTTCTATATCAGACGGGACAACATGTCCCGTCTGATACATTTGGGATTTTTTTTTTGACCATTTTTTTATATCAGACGGGACAACATGTCTTGTCTGATACATTTGGGAATTTTTTTTTTTGACGGAACAACGTGTTCCGTCCGATACTTTTAAAAAACTATAAAAAATTCGAAACGAAACATGTTTCCTCCAAGGTCACTAAAAAAATAAAATTGGGACGAAATAAAATTGTTGTTGTTCCGTTCCCTATAATTTGAGAATCTCCAATTCGTTTCTCAAATATGAGAACGAACTGTAGCGTATTTGCCATAATATGGCAAAATAGAAAACGACTGCAGACCCACGTTTCTCATATTATGAGAATATGGAAAATATAGCAAACGATTGTGGATGCTCTAACACCATTCTAAATCAACACATTCAAATAGTGAATCCTCTTATATTTGTGCATTGATTTTGAAGATGGCCCAAATAGCTCTACCTCATTCCGATACCATGGCAGATTTGTGAAGAGAATAAAAATATTGTCTTTTATTTCACGAAGTTATTTACTTTCAAACTTAGCATTTGGTATGCAGATTGGAAGATTCCCGAGATGAAATGAATTTTCCAGAATATGTGGATGAGAATAAAGATTTGCAAAGTTGTATTGTGAATTCTTTTGGAATATGGATTGATTCCAAAAAAACTTCAAAATTGTACTTCTTCACATCTTCAAACTTTGAGATTCCACATATTGCAAGAGTAAATTGAAAGGGATGAGAGAATTATTTGAAATAAATGGAGAGAGATGAGAGAATTGTTTGGAAGTTTTGGTGTGAAGAAAATTGTATGAAATGGGTCTCTAATTATATAATTTCATATTTTTGTGTTTCCTAATTTACTGCAAAAAAAAAACTAGCCGTTCGGAAAAGCATTTTAGTAATCTAGTATTAAAAATAAAATAAAACAGAAACAAAAATCCAACAGCCCGCCCGCCCAGGCCGACCGTTGGGCTAATCAGGTTGGACCAGACCGATTCACGACTCGTTAGGAAAAGTATTTTAGTAACCAAACCGGCCGGCCTAATTTTTTTAGAACCGTCCCAAGACCGGACCGCTATAAGAGCGGTCCGATTCGGTTCACGACCTGAATCGAATAGGTTAAGTCAGGTTCGGCTCCGAATCGAACTGGTCTGGTTGCCATCCTTGTCTCTAACGCCCAACACGACAACTCATCTCCGTCCTTTTACAATATTTTTATTTCAACTAAGGACTTATCTATGACTTTTTGAAGTTTAAGGATAAGGTGGGGACAGGGAACATCATACACTTCCAAATTTAGGAGTTTTTTTTGCCTACATAGGCCACTTTCGAAAATATTTGTGTTTTTTGGTCACCTTTTCAACTATTAGTACTTTTGGACTACTTTGTGTTATGTCAGCAGCGGCCGCTATTCCCAATAGCAACCTCTTCATTTTCGAGATCGCTAATGTAGCGCCCCGAATTTCTAATATAATATCTTAGAAAATACGTGGCACAATCCCAGCATCAACTTCAATGTAACATTAAACACAACCAACACTAATAAAATTTTCAACTTTTATTACAATAAACTTTTACATAACACAGCGGAGTTTAAAAACATCTCAATCATAGTTTTTCTTTTATTTACAACACAGTCTTATTACAACACTGTTCTTACAAATTTACACAAAACTCTTTTAAATTAATTTATCTCAAAACTATTTCAAGCATCCAAACCTCCAAACTCTAAGCAACAACCTGCAACACATGAGGCTAGAGATGATCCCTAACCCCCAAAACTAAAGGGATCAGCCATAAATGGTGTGAGTGACATAAAAGCAAACAACATGAATGAGCATTATACATGAATTCTTATACAACATGTAATAAACCAAAATACATAAAATATGAAGTAGCAAGAAATGTAAACAACAAGTGAAAACTAAACTAAGTGTCATGTGTAGAAAACAGGAAATCCACATGCATGAAAACCAAGTCAAGAAAACACAGATTCTATATGCCGACTCTCTAATGCGTACTTGTCGAAGTCTATGCATCCCACTCTACATAGGTTCGATGCAAGCCCTTAACGTCTTCACTTCATAGGGTTCAATCCCCCGCTTTGCAACTAATCTTATCACGATGACTACTATGAGATAAAGATAAACTGTGAGTATTAGCCAATGCCCCGATAATTCCGGACATAGATCCCACACCACAGGTATTTTACCGTGATAATTCCGGAGATCATCCCACACCGAAAGCAATGATCTCATCACACGAATACCACATGTGTGTCGCCTCGACTCCGATAATTCCGGAGATCAATCCCACACCACAAGTAATTACCGTGATAATTCCGGAGATAAATCCCACACCACAGGTAACTTTACCGTGATAATTCCGGAGATTATATCCCACACCACAAGTAATCTACCGTGATAATTCCGGAGATTAAATCCCACACCGAAAGCCATACTGAGGTACTTGACCCATGTTCCCGTTCATCATATCACCACTAGTGCCTGTCCTTATTATTTTTGGGTTACTTAATTACTCAACGAATCTCCTAGAGTTGGTGTACCCTACCGGACTTAACTCAAAACTGAACAACTGAAATGCCTCAACAAAAGAACTCAACGCCGGCATACTAGGGACACACACATCCTCTAGAGACTCAAACTCAAATGTCTAAACCAATTTTCCATCATAATTAGCTCAACTGAATATCTTAAAATCATATGCTTAACAAAAGACAAAGTGTAGTCTCAAATATCTGAAGACTAATCATTTGAAAGAACATACAAGCTTACGAAAACTCAACAGTACTTGTCGACTTATACTGTAGTAAGTCGACTGCCCCGAGGGAACATATCCATGATTATAAGAAAATAAACTAAGTAGTATAAGTCGACTTAAAAGATCATCGGTCGACTTACCCGAGACAAATTCCAATAATTTTCGAGAAAATATTCTAAGTATTATAAGTCGACTTAAGATGTCATAGGTCGACTGTCCAGAGAGGAAATCAACACTAACTTTGCAAAATAATTTTAAGTATACCAGTCAACTGTTAAAGGGTTAAGTCGACTATCCCGAACGAATTTTCAAAAGAAACTAAAGACACAGCAGCTGGGACGTACCAGTCGACTGAAAAGGCTACCAGTCGACTGTCGGCCTACTGTTTACATAATTTAGGTCTGTATACAATAATCAAAACTGGAGTTTTTCTAATGATTCATTGTTTATGAAAATAATTCGTATTCAGGTATAAATGACCAATCTAAAATAATCCTCATTATGGATACATTACTCAAAACATCCAATATCTCAAAACTCAATTCTCATGTTCTAAATTCCTAATTCTTCCATTAGGGTTTCTCAATACTAAATTTCTTCACAACTCATAACCAAGATCTGATTTGTAAACACAAGATCCAGATGTTCATCCATCCGATCATAACCACACTCAAATCTTAACATGCTTTCTAGCAATACAAATTTATAAACCAAGATCTACTCAACATTTTTAGATTTCACATACATGGTACAAACAACAACCTTTGCATCGTTCTCATGCAAAATACACCAAATAAATAACATATCAAACAAACGACAAACATTCGTTCGCATCGATCAATTCACAAACAAGGTTCATATCATTTACAAAACAAAACAAAACAAAACAATGTCACTCACCTTGGAATTGAAAAGATCCAACGAAAAAGCCTTCCTTTTTGCGAGATCCAAAATCCTCTCCCAAGTTCTCCAATAAAATAATAAAGCTTTATGTTTTTTGCAGCAAAAGACGGCTGTGAATTTCCTTTTAAATATCCGGGAAGGAGTTTAGGGTTTTACCCACTTTGCAAAATAATCCCTTCAAAATACAACTATATATATATATAGCTCTATTCTTGGAAATTCGATAAAATTCATTTAAATTAGGATTTAAAATTAAAATATAATCCTAAATCTCAACCGGTACTGTTCAAAACGTCCAGAAAATACATTTTATATTTTAACCCCTAAAAATGACAAATTTGCAAAAAGGTCATTCTTTTCTCAAAATTTGCAAATAGTCCAAATTAATTTCAGAAAAATCTGAAAAAAATACTAAATAAATCCCAAATATTAAAAAATAATTTTTCATGAAGAAAACTTGACTTTCAAACTTCTCAAGAAAGTATTTGCACGTGTTTTGCACGTGTAAAAAGATAAATTTCTCTGAAAGTATTCATAAATTCTCCAAAATCATTTTAGTCATTTATAAACCTTTAAAAATAATATTTTAAAAATACGGGGTTCTACAGCTAATGGGAAAAGCGACCTATGTTTTAATTTTTTTTGATTTTTTTTTTGCCGTCGCTATTCCCACTAGCGACCTTAGTATGTATGAGGTCGCTAATGGGATTAGCGACCTTTAATGAGCTGTATTCTAACACTTAGCAAAATTTCGAGAGCTTTTACTGTCTGAAAATGACAATCAATTTATTTTTAAAACTAAGGTCGCTATTCAGAATAGAGTCCTTTATTGTACTAAGGTCGCTATTCCGAATAGAGGTCTTAGTTGTATGACTATTTTGCAAATTTTACAAAGAACAAAGAGATTGTGTTTCCTGCTGAGGTCGCTTTCGGAAATAGCGACCTCAGTTTTAAATTTTTGGAGAAAACTCGTTAGGTAAGTTTCTCAATACATTCATTCGAGGTCGCTAATCCTATTAGCGACCTCATATATACTAAGGTCGCTAGTGGGAATAGTGACAGCAAACAAAAAATTCAAAAACATAGGCCGCTATTCTTATTAGCGACATTCAAAATGAATAGGTCGCTAATGAGAATAGCGGCCGCTGCTGACATGGCACAATTTAGCCCATGAGCGATAGTTTCGAAACCGGCCCATAATCGCAAATATTTTCAAAAAGTGGCCGATGACGTCAAAAAATTCCAAATTTATGTACTTGGCAATGGGTTGAGTTTGCCATCGGATCCTATAAAATTCATTATGATTTCAAAAACTTCTTTAATCAAATTTTATGTGCTAAATACTGTTCTCAAATGACCATAGGACTCATTGTCTTCGGGTTTTACATGCTATATAATTACTACTGTTCACTTCTATTTGTATTTAATTACTACCGTTCACTTCTATTTGTATATAATTTCTACTGTTCACTTCTATTATGTATGTTCTTTTCTTGCGGATGCTCATTCTGAGTTCTGATCTTTCTCTTAGCAGGAGTAAGCGGCTAGGAGTGGTTCCTTTTGATTATTTTGGCTGCCTGATGCAAGGCTTTCCCATTTAGTGGGTTACGTTGTGTTCTTGCTCTACCTACCAGTGGAGTGTTCTCTCTCTTCTTTGGTATTGTGTCCGATGTCAACTGCCTCACCCTGGTTTCAATTTGGGTCTTTTATCTGCTTTCCTTCCTCTGTAGGTTTTTGTAGCTCTGTTGCCTTCAGCCGAGGCGGCGAGTGTGCACAGGCTGTCGGCTGCGAAGTAGTGTCGTAATTCAGTTCCTTTTGTGGTTGGGTTCTCTGCGGTATCGTTTCGCGACGGTATCCATAGCAGATCTCTTTTGTAATATACTTTATTGCTTAGTTATATTACTCTCTGGGAGGTCTCTTAAGCCCAGTGCTTGATTTTAACTGCAGTTGTTAATTTGCGCGGCTTGCTTATATGTTATCCGCCTTATTAGTGTTTCTTATTGTAGCTTGGATGCTTATTTCTATCTAGATTAGTTGTGGCTGTTTGTTTGCCCGATTTGGCGGCTCTCGTTCCCCTTTGTTTGGCCTGGGCCTTTCTCGGGCTAGCCACAGATCGAATTTCACCGGCCCCCCTTCTCATGTTGTTCTTTATCTCTATTGATGTTTCTATCTATTGCTTTCAGCATATTTTCTGCTGTTGCCTAGTTGGAGGAGATCGGTATGACTATTCGTTTTGCCTGGATTGTTCCTGGGCGCTTAGTAGTGGTCCAACGTCGTCTGCCCCGGCTTCGGCGACGGTGCTTGGACCTCGTGGTGCGGATTTATCGTGGCTGGGGCTCGGCAATGTTTCGGCACGCCTAATTATTCTGTTGTCTGTGGTGTTTGTTTGAATTATGTTTACATCTTGTAAATCATCTACTCTTTGATGCTACGTTTGTATTCATTTTGATTTATATTATTATTTGCATGGCTGGTGCTTTCGGCTCTATCCGGTTCATCAAAAAAAATTGACCATAGGACTAATCAAGATAATAAAAATTTTAGGACTAATTAAGTCATGATTTTTTTTTAAAGAAAAAAAAGAAATATAGCCACCATATTTTATTAATTATGAATTAACAAAACAAACCCAAAGTACTATGCCAAAAAACAATCTCCAAACATAAAATAAAACATGAAGCAACATGACTCGTATAGAAAACAAGAGATCCCTCTAACAAACCGTGGAGGGTGGGCCGACAAACTGATAGTCTTCACCTTTATCGAGGAGGTCCCATCACTACATCTCCTCCAAAACTGTAATCGACCTCATCTTGGGCCCAATCACAGTACTCGGCCCAACATAATTGTTTGTATGTCAGATTAGCTTTGTGCTCCGCTTCCACTGCAGGCACACACCCGCCTGAAACGAGTCAGGCTAGATTTTGACAACCACAAAACCTATGCTTCTCCTCCTTTCCTTCCACAATCGCGCAAACATCACACTCACCCCAACCAAAACTGCGGTCAAAGAGAGAGCCTTGAAAATGATACTTTCGTCTCTCTCACGCTCTTGCTCTCTCCAGTGATTTCTCACATACACGACAAACACCCTATCTCTCTCTTTCGCCTCACTCTATCCTCTCTCAAACAAAAAACCCAAAACAAATCTCAACTAACTGAAGCATCACTTTCTCCTTTCGCTACAACGGGCGATGGCGTTGGACATCAGATTCACTGATGAGGGCGTAGTGACGGTACTGCTTAGAAGACTGTGGTCGACGGTCTTTAAAAATTAAGCTTAGTTTTTTGTTTGTGTATTTGAGTTTTAATTGTTTATTAATTACTTAGCATCTTCTTTAGGCTTTAACAGATTAGTAAATAAAAATAAAAATATTTATTGCTAACTAAAATAACTAGCATGGTTGGAGCGGAGAATTTTTGGGTAGCTAAATTATCCTATTGTTCTCTATTTTGTTTATTTTAGCGTGCCAAAATGACTAATATTGTTGAAGATGCTCTAATTACCTTTTAATTAAGTGTTAGGTAATCCTTAGAAAATTAGGTCTAACTATAATTTTGATAACGTCATTTTTCTCAATTATCGACCTATTTATTCCAAGAGATGAATACTATATAATTTGATCAATTTTCAGATAAAAATATCTTAAATTGATATAAGCATGATTTGAACCTCTTTTATATATTTGACTCAATGGTTAGATAAATGGATCTCAACGTAAATAACTACATTCAACCAATTTCAATGAGATAAAAGATGCTCTTCGAATGATAAAAACAGAAACCATGTCTGCAAAGAGAATCTACCACTATTCTTTAGTACTATTTGCAGTTATCTAAAACTAGTAATATACACATGCAATACACGTATTAATTAAAATTAAAAATTTAAGTAAGAACTCTAATTTATACATGCGATGCATGTCTTAATAAATAAGATTACATAATTTTAAAAATAAATGTAAATACTATAATGAGAGAGTTGGAGTTGCACGTGTGTTGCACGTAAGTAGGTAGATTTATAACTCTAACTCTTCCATTATAATAGTTCTTATTATATATTACTAGTAATATACACGTGTGATGCACGTATTAAATTTTTAAAAAAAAATTAAAGTAAGAACTCTGATTTACACGTGCAATGCATGTTTTAATAAATAAGATTATATATTTTTAAAAGTAAATGTGAAGACTATGATGAGAGAGTTGGAGTTGCACGTGTGTTGCACTTAAGTAGGTAGATTTATTATTCTAATTCTTTCTTTATAATAGTTATCATATATTATATTATAGATAGATAGATAGATAAATAGATAGTAATTTATACGTGTGATGCACATTTAATATATTAAAAAAATTAAGGTAAAAAATTTGACGTAGTGAGGACTCGGCCTCCTTCATATTAGTTATGCACGTGCAATACACGTGTTGGTAGATTTACAAATTTACGAATGACACTAAGGCCTTCTCCCATTATAATATTATTACTAGTAATTTACATGTGCGATGCACGTCTTAATAAATATATATTTTTTTTAAATAAAAAGTTCAGCGTATTCTGGCATTGAACCTAATACTTCCTTTATTTAAGGTATGCACGGGTGATACACTGATTTGTTTGTCTACAAATGTTTGTATTTGTTGAATTTAGTTTGAACATGTATCACACGCGTTTGCCTAATTACAAAGTTAGGATTTGTTTGGTTACAAACTCCAACCATCCCATTAAAATAGTAGAGATTATTATATATATATATATTAGAGATTAGAGATATTATAGATAGATAAATAAATAAATAGATAGATAAATAAATAAATAGATAGATAGTAATTTATATGTGTGATGCACATTTAATATATAAAAAAAATGAAAATAAAAAATCTGACGTACTGAGGACTCGAACTTGAGACACCTTTCATATTAATTATGCACTTACAATGCCGAATTGGTAGATTTACAAATATTAAAGCCTTTTTCTATTATAATATTAGATTAGAGATCCGAGATTAGAGATTTTTAGATGACATAATTCTAATTAATTATCACCAGAACATTCTATACTTATGTCAAGACCAATAAATAGTCTCACAATTAATAACAACTTGACATTGGGTCTCACAATTAATAACAACAATTTTGCGTAGCTGTTTGCTACCATGACTCTCGCGGTTCCGGCAGCTAGAGCGACTAAATAGATTCTGGAGATCAATTCTTCTCCTCCTCTTTTGCCTAACCCTTATCTCCATCAGTCTTCTCTTAATCTCTTCTCTTCCCCTTCTGCTGGTAAGGCCGCACAGATTCGGGTTTGTTACAGATGCTTCCAACCAGGGCATTTCAAATGTGAGTGTAGGTATAAAATGAAATGTTTTTTCTGTGATAAATTCGGTCACGCGCGAAGTCGCTGCTATGCCCTTCAAATTCTTCTTGGTCTTCCCAGAGGCCGCCCTATACCAACCAAACTCCTCTCCTTCCTTAACTACCCTCTTTTGAAAAGCAAGCTGCGTGCTGGCTTGGTTTCGATACCCAGTAGTGCTCCTGGAAAGAATTTTATTTCCTCAGTACTTGCTCCTTCTCCAGCTTCGAACACATCGAGATCGTTCCCTGCTCCTTGTGATTCTCTTACGAGACTTATCCGTCCTAATATTTCTTCACTCTTTAAAGATCGCAAGGTCTTTTCTTATCCGTTTTGCTTCCCTCGTTTGGGTCCTTTTATAGCCCATCACCACTCTCAAGCGGTGGTTCCTGCGCAGAGGTTGAGTTTATATTATAATACGGTTCTGTTTAAATCGTATTCTTATTGCCAATACGGGCATCGCAGTGCGGTGGGAGACTTTGGGTCTTGCAACATCTCTATCCCCCCCTATCGGTCAGAGCCAATGACCTTTTGGAGGATCCTACTTTTCTCGATAAATTTCTTGGCTCAACGACCATTTCTTTGCCACAAATGTCGATGATCTCTTACCGTTCGTCGAGTAGCATCTACTCGTTCTATCTATATTTAGGGGAGCTTTCTTCGATCGATCTACTCCGAAGGGAGATATCGCTCTTCCTGCTCCCTTTTACACCCAAGTCTTTTCAGAGCTGTTTACACTCTCCGATCGTGGATTCATCCTATCATTCTAGCCTCATCACTGATTCATCCTCGGAGATTTCTGGTGTTCACTATTCCCCTTCCAGCACCAATAAAGATGATTTGTTTTTGATTGCCCCAGCTTCGAGTTCATCCCCGTTAGTTGAGCCTCATCCTCCTACCGTTAAGCAATGTCGCAAGAAGCTGGTCGGTAATCTTAAACTGACTCGAGTGAGTGCGCGTATCCTCGCCAGGCAAGCTCATGTTTTGTCTGCCCGTCAGTTGGCGCCCAGTTGAGTTGCGTTTTCAGCTTGGTGTTTTCCCTTTGTGCCGATTAGCTTCTCCTCTCTGGCTCCCGCTGGAGTTGGTATTCTGCTTGGTAGGAGGTCCTTTTGGTCTGCTTTTGGCTCGTCGCTCCTATTGTTTCTGCTCTTCTGGTGGGTGAGACAGGGCGGCGTTTTCTCTTTTCGCGAGTTTGCTTTCCGGGCTGCAGCTTTAGTTCCCCCGCTCAGCGAGTGCTTCTTCAATTGTATTTTAGCTCCCTTATTAGGCGTCCTTTGCCTCCTAGTTAGGATTTCATTATTGTTTAGTTCGCTCTATTCTGTTTTACATCTTGTAAAGCCATTGATTATTTATTTGTACTTGTACTGTTTAATTGATTAATATATTTTGATGGATGGAACCTTTTGGCTCTATCCGATACATCAAAAAAACTTGACATTTGGGGCCCCCTTACTAATAGTTAGTAATCAACCAACACAAACAAAGGATCTTTATCTTACCCAATAATCCCCCACTTTATTCCGGGTCGGGTTACCGGACCCACCACCCTATTAATTTCAGAACTAGCTAGATATTTCGACCGCTATCCACAGCATCCCAGCTCCACCCACTTCTCCACCCACTTGCACTCCAATGGGGGTGTAAAAGTGGGTGTAACACTCTAGTCCACTTTATTCCCCCACCATCTGAATTTTAAAGCACACGGAGTTGGAGCTTTTAGAAGAGCAACAGTCGCGTCTTTCTTCAAAGCAAGCAACGAAGAGAGAGAGAGATAAAGAGAAAGAGGAGAGAGAAAATTAGGGTTTAAGGATTTGGGGGGAAAATTGGGGGATTGAAAATTGAGAATTGGATGAGAATTTGGAGTTATGGTCGTCGCGGCAACGATGAGGAAGACGTTCAAGGATTCGCTCAAGGTTCTAGAAGCTGACATACAGCATGCCAATACACTGTAAGTGGAGCTCCCAAATTTTGGTTGCTAAATTGATCGTTTTTCTTGTTTTGGGCGCGCGGGGAGGAGGTTTTTGCGGGTGTTGTTTTGAGTGATAATTCTAATTTAGTATATTTTCTTCGATTTTTTAGGGTGGGAATTTGTGATTTTTAGTTTGGGAGGTGTTTAGGAAATGAGGAAGGGTTTTAGAGGATAAAGTTGTAATCTTTGTTCGTGGTTTAGGAGGAAAGTAGTGTTTTTGTGATAGTTTAATCCCTGTTTGAGCAATTAGTTTTGGGGTTAGTTAATAATTACTCTGGTTTAGGTGAGCTTCAGTGGTTCTGTGTATTGCAATGTATTGAGCAGTGAAAATAGATTAAAGGCATGTGGGTGTAGATTTTGTCGTGTATGTGGGAAATTTTGATAGCATTGGTTTGGATGGTTAAAGATTATGAAGCGCAACAATTTGGGCTAAAGAGGAGGCTTTTGTAGTTTACCAGGTTGTGGTGAGCTATAGAAGTAAGAGTTAATTACCGAGAAAAAAACATTGGGTATTTGTAGAATTGAGTTGAAGTTCGCAATAACAGAATTGCACAAAATTTCTGACACAAGAATGCTCTGTTTAGTACCGAAAAACATAATGCTTTGTCATTTAATTTTCCAACTTGGTCCTGTCTTCTGCGAGTTCTTCCTAAATTCATGAGTACTTGCCTCTTTTTCAGTATTATGCATATTTTATCATTCGGGCTTTATCTGAATGTTGTTTTCAATACCAAATGTTTTATATACCTTTTCTTTTAGTCATTTCAGTGTATTGTTAGTTTGGGGTCACACCGACCAGCCATTAAGGAGTTAGGACTGTGGCAAGCTCCTATGATAAACTACCTTTGGAATTTGGCTGATTGTAAAATTTTGTCATGTATTTGACGTGATGACTCTGTTTTGATTTGAGAAGATTGCCATGTTTTAAGACAAGCTAAGGGAATTTTATTCCGCTGTTTTTATAATTTCTAATGTGTGTCACATTATCTTATTATTTTCTCCATTCTTGACTCTTGTGTTCAACGTATGTGTTTTTAAAATTATAATTATATTGGTTGGTAAAAAGTGGACGAACGAATTTGGTTTTTGGTATCTCTCTATTGCTAACCCTTCTGTCTGCGGTGCAGGGCTTCAGATTTTCCGAGGGAGTATGATGGTGCCTGTCTTCAAATGCGATTGTCGTATAGCCCAGCTGCTCACCCTTTTCTTTTCCTGGTTCAGTGGACAGACTGTAGCCTTGCCGGTGCACTTGGGTTACTGAGAATTCTAATATATCAGGTTGGTTTTTTTCTCATTGCAGATTGAAATTGCACACAAGGTATTGCTTGTATGTCAACGTCGACGTTTTAAGATTTTCTTTCTATGTAGGTTTATGTTGATGGAACAACAACCATGTCAACCCATGAAAAGAAGGCTAGTATCAAGGAGTTTTATGGTAGGTCAATTGGCTTAGATTCACCTATGAAGCTTTTAATTTTTAGAAGTCTCATAGATCTCAGTTTCACTGTCTTGTGTTCATTTCAGCTGTAATTTTCCCCTCTCTAATGCAACTACACAAAGGGATAACTGATATGGAGGATAAAAAGCAGAAAGCATTGTGTATGGAAAGGTACAGGAGAAGAGAGGAAGATGAGAGGGAGTTATCTGAAATAGATGTTGAAAGGGAGGAGGAGTGTGGGATCTGCATGGAAATGAACAGCATGATCGTACTGCCCAATTGCAGCCATGCAATGTGCATGAAATGCTACCGTGAATGGTATAAGCTTATTTTGTCGCTATAATACAGTTTTACTTTTTTAGTTTTGAGAGATGGTTTCAGTGAGTATTACTTATTTAGGATCTTATCATTTGATTCAAAGTTATACAATGCAAAGGTACAGACGTCTATAGTGTTAAAACTTCCTCCTTGTTTAGAGGGTAATATAATGCAATAATGTAGATCATGACACCATTCACTCAATCTATGTGCTAATAAAGCGTGTAAACCTCAGCTGTTACATTAGGTCAAACGCACTTGAGGTTCCCCTGCTAGTGCTGAGTTTTATATTGATGCTGGGTAGGAGTGAACTAATTCTTACATTGGCTTTAGCTACTTGTCTTTGTAGGTATAAGCTGTCTTTTGATTCTCATGTTGGTAGGTGTGAACTAATCCTACTAATTGTATTTGGTTGGCTAGTCTGAGCTTGTTATAAATTAGGTATCTCTATTTTTCTGCTTAATGTTGTTACGATCTTTCTAATTCAAAGACCAATGTGGCTTGAATACCTTTTTGAACAAATTTCAGTTTTGATAAGATGCCCCCCCTTATTCTTCAAGTAGGAGTACTTTCTTAAGATAGTAGAGAATTTTAGGAGTGAACCAGTAGTGTCAGCTGCTCCTTTCTTATATATTGGTTGTTGGTTTTGTCTTTTTATGGCCACAATTGTTGGCTCCAAGTCTCATTTTTCTTCACTTTGTTGCCTGTTGACATGAATTTCGCTTTCTCAGGTTAGGGTTGGCTTCAAAATTCTGTTGCAAATATGTTATTTGGTTTTCATTTACTATTTATTCCCTAGCACTGTCTACATTTTGCCAAAGTTGTGTAGATTTATGACTTTTTTCAATTTTCTGCCTACACTACCTGTATATGCTATCCATGCTGTTTGGAGATGTTTTTCAGCATGTTGAAATTTTTTCGTACATTTTTTTTCTTGGGAGATTTCTTTATCCTTACCTATTTGGGCATTGGATCTCTACTTCTCTCCTCTATTTCTGTTTTCACTTTTTTTGCCGTAAATTGCCACAGGATGTTTCACAAAGTCTTCATGTATTTATTTATTTTTGACAACTCTTTGGAAAGAATGCGAATGTAAATTTGGAGAGATACATGTAGATTGCTTTTTGAAGTCTAATCTTTGTCATTCCTGACACAATCTGAATCAATCTAGTGAAGCAAACCTGAAGACTCAACATGGATACTCTGTTAGTGGGTGATTTATATTCGACTTATTTATCTTCCTTTTCTTCCTCTAGTTTCTAGAATTTACTTAAGCTTTCTTCTGTATTCATTGTATGAAGTAAAAAAAAAAAAATGTATGCAATGTGTGTGATAATATACTGCCATGTTGGCACCTTTTATATTGGTATTGTTTGTTTTCTTGATTGAAATTTCCAACTTTCTAGCATTTATTCTTTTTTTTTTTTTTGGACTCTAAGAAAGTTCAGATTGGTAGTGTCCTCTACATCGGTCTTTAACTCCATTGCACCGGTTCATTGCAGGCGTTCCAGATCACAATCATGTCCATTCTGTCGTGATAGTCTCAAGAGAGTAAACTCGGGGGACTTGTGGATGTTTACCGACAACAGAGACGTAGTGGACATGTCGACAGTTTCAAGAGAAAACCTGAGGCGCCTTTTCATGTATATTGATAAGCTCCCACTTATAATTCCAGATAGTGTCTTTGATGCCTACGACTCTCATGTCAAATGAACATAATATACTATGGCCACTTGGACTACAACTACTACTACTACTATACGAGTCTACAATCATTCGTTCCATTGGAGCTCCTATGTCTTAGCTCTGGCTGATTATGATTTATATCATCACCTCTGATTTCTGTTCCAAAAAGCTGCTGTTTAGTTTGAAGCAACTTATTAAGAATTCAAGAACAAACATTAGGGTCTGTGTCTGTACATATTGTCCTCGTGTTTGTACATGTTTGTATAGTTTATAAATTCTATCGCTGCATGTTAGTGAGCCAAACTAGCTGTTGACTGCGGAATGTATAGATGTAGGAGTTTATATGAAATTCCAGTTTCGAACTGTTGAATGATATGGGATTGCGAAGTTTTGCCATCAATGTTTCAGAAATTGTTGGGTTTTATTTTGTGTGTTAAATAATCCTATTGACTTTTAAGGTCAAAATGATGATGAGATTATTAAGACCATTTCCAATCATGCTAGCCAATATAAAGACAAGAATATGTTTTAATGGGACTAGCCAAACTACTCGCCAAAATAGATTTCTAATATTCACTCGTCAGATTTGGCGAGTATGTACCGCTCGCTAAACTTCTTCCCAAAATCACAAAATTGCGAAATCAATCGCAGAAATCGCGAAATTTGCGGAATCGCGATATTTATATTTCTGTTGTTGGAGCCTGCAGAAATCAATTGCGAAAATTGCGAAATTTTATTTTATATTTTTTATATTTAATTTTGGATTTTAAATTATTAATGGTTATTCAAAATAGATAACATGATTGGAGTGGAGACTTTTTTCGCTAATCAAATAATCTATTTGTTATCTATTTTAGCTATTTTAGTTAGTCAAAATAGCTAACGTGGTTGGAGATGCTCTAAGAAACGTGTTTGATCTGGACCATAGTCACAAAATTTGGCAAACTCTTCAAAATTTCTCAAATATGATATCAGATGAATGAATGGGAGATTTGATCGACCATTGCGTTTTATTCGCATAGTACACGATTATTCGTAAAATTCGTAAAATCCGTAAAATCACGAATAATGTGTCCACAAAAAATGTTGTTCAATCTCCTTATTTGATTGCATATTTCTTCATGTCGTAGGTATGTGGAGAGTGGCAGATGTATATGATGATTTGTGCATTAACCGGTAGTCTGATTAAAATTAATTTTTGGTAAGAGCATCTGTAGTCGTTTACTGTCAAAATATCCATATATGGATAAATAAAAATAGGATTCTCAATTTTGCTGCACTCGTACAAAGCTATTTTATAGCAATTTATAATAAAATATTAAGCGACGGCACATGAAGTGCCGTCGGAGTGGAACGCAGTTGTCGAAGAAAAAAAAAAATTTCAAAGCACTGGGACAGACGGCACATGAAGTGCCGTCCAAGCCCATGTGCCATTTTTTGTCATCTTCCATTTTTAGTAAATTACAAAAAACAATTCATTAATTACAAAAAAAATTCAAAAAATTACGAAAACATTTCAGAAGTTGCAAAAAAAATTAAAAAATTGCAAAAATATTTTCAAAAATTGCAAAAAAAAATTAAAAAATACAAAAACCGGCACTTCAAGTGCCGTCCGAGGATTTCGGGAAGGCCAGCTCATTTTTTCAAACGGACGGCACTTGAAGTGCCGTCCGACGAATAAAAAATTATTTTTTTTCGTGGGACGGCACTTCGAATGCCGTCCCTCACTTATCGATAGAAGCTATATCGATTCTCATTTATAGCAATCGACTGTAGCGATTTATCGATAAAATGGATATTTGGCAAACGAGTGCAGCACGTTCGTTTGCCAAATATCCATTTTATCGATATTTGGCAAACGACTACAGATGCTCTAACCTCCTATTTGATAGTAGGGCTTATTCAAGTTGAGGTATATGACTGACTTCCGTTGCTCTCTTCGACTTAACTCAAGCTACGAAGGCCATAAATAAAATTACATTTTATAACCGTAGTGGATGGAGCTCAATTTTTTGTACTACCGTTTCTTTTATATATATACTAGTATCATGCACGTGCGATGCCCGTGGAGAGGAATGAAAAGGACTATAAAAAAAAAACTATAACGCACGTTCGAGGCACGCGGAGGGAAACGAAAAGGAAAAAAAATACCAACACGTGCGGTGCACGTGGAGGGGAATGAAAAGGGCAAAAAAAATATATAATGCACGCGCGATGCACGTGGAGGGGAATGAAAAGGAAAAAAAAACTAAAACTGCCAACACGTGCGCTCCACGTGTTGACAAAATGACAAAATGACAAAAAAAACAAAAAACGGTGACAAATGACACTAAGCCCTTTTCCCATTATAATAGTAGAGATATATATATATATATATATATATATAGAGAGAGAGAGAGAGAGAGAGAGAGAGAGAGAGAGAGAGAGAGAGAGAGGAGTGATCCAATGAGAAACATTTTAAAATGAGAAAATGAGAAACATTAATTCTAACCATTGGATTTGAGAGGATTGGGATGAATGACTCTAATTCATTTGGACTGGTAATTAAAAAAACCGGTTTATTTTAACTAATCTATCAAAAAAATAAACCACAACAAAAAAACCTAACAATAAAAAAAATGGTTTATTTTAACTCCTCTAATTCTAACCATTGGATTTGAGAGGATTGGGATGAATGGCTCTAATTCATTTGGACTGGTAATTAAAAAAACCGGTTTATTTTCATTAATCTATCAAAAAAATAAACCACAACAAAAAAACCTAACAATAAAAAAAGGGTTTATTTTAACTCCTCAAATTGCAGGTTCTTATGGTTGTTATTGCAGGTTCTTATGGTTTATTTTTGTTTTTTGTTATTGCAGGTTCTTATGGTTGTTGTTGGGCTTGTTAACTCCGATTATTTCTAGCGTTTCAGGATTTTGTGTTTGAGTTTTTGCTACTATTCTCTTTGGATTGTTGATTTTCAGAGCTTGACAACGAACGAATAGGAAAGTGGTCCTTAGGTTGCAATTTGTTTGTAGTAAGCTATTTTAAACTTTAAATCTGGATAATATTACAGGATGCAATGTACTTAAAAGTGACAGTATCAACAAATGTAAATGATATGTAGTATTAAGTTCTCAGTGTCAAATATTTTTTAAAGCAATCTCCTCTCCTTAGTTTTTACAATTAAAAAGGTCCAGATATCTTCAGCCCTTTCGATTATATCAGAACCACCTGGAAGTTAGTCTAACAAAACTACCAAAACAGTAATTAGCAAATTGAAGCCTGCTCTTATCGATGTTGATTGCTTGAAATTAATTACTATATTATTCAGAGTTGGACTATTAGATCTTACTACATAAAAGTTCAAAATCATGCAATAGACTAGAGTCAAAAGATAAATACAACAAACTGTACTTCATCAATAATCTGACTCAGAGGACATTACTAGAAAAGTTTGAATACGAATTTACACGGTACATTGTGGTACCAAAATCCAAATAAAATTTCATAAAATACATGCCATTCTCGAAAGGAAACATGGACATTATGTCACCACACCTTAAACACCATTACATTCCACACTACCCTAGTATGTGTTGGTTCTTGATTTTGATGATCACAACACAGTGCATCATGTGTCTATATTATACAGCTGACATTGCAGTGCAGAGACTAAAGACAATTCTAGCTGAACAAACAGACAAGCTCAAACAGATACAGATGAAGAAGACAAGGATCAAATTTCAACTCAAGACTCAAGACTCAAGACTTCAAGCTCAAATGTTGTATAAATATTGTATTTTATTTCTTGTTGAGTCTTAGTATGATGTAAAGCCTTGTCAACACACACACACACACACATACTCAAAATTTCATCATGTGTGTCTCTTAAAACCCCCAAAAATAAGTCAAAACAGTTTGAAGAATTTTAACATTTAAGTACCAGTCGACTTAAGCTCTTGTCAGTCGACTGCCTAGTACAAAACTGTTTAAAATTATTCAAACTCTGATCAGTCGACTCATATGGCAACCCAGTCGACTGTTCGAGAGTTTTTGACCGTTTTCTGATTTTCAAAAACGAACTTTTTCAAACTCAAACGGTCTGATCCGTTGGTTGACAGTTATGTAACTGCTTTCCAACGTTCAGAAGATCAAAACTCTTTATATAGAGTTTCTTCTCAAACAGAAAAATTTACTTGATTTCTTACAAAAACACCCGAGCACTCTTGAGAAAAATTTAAGTGATTTTCAGTAAAGAACAAAGCTTTCAAGTTCACACACTTTGGTTCTCTACACTCAGTCCACTATAGCATTGAATTCGCTTTGGACTGAGTATAGAAGTCAACCTATTTTTTAGCCACGTGCATCAACACATACAACAACAAGGCTATAGGTTGATTGTAAAATTCCTCTTGTACTCTTGCTCTCGGTTGGAGAGTGTTTTTGACTCTTGGTTGTAGAGTCGGTGTCTTTTCACTCTTGGTTGAAGAGTGGGTCTGCTTTCTCTGGTTGAGAGAAAGGACTACGGGTTAGACAAGGTTGTTGTCGTAACGCCGTAGGGTATTCTTGTAATTTTTCAAGAATAGTGGAAATCTCAAGTGGGTTGCTTGGGGACTGGATGTAGGTCGGGAGGACCGAACCAGGATATATCTTGTGTACTCTGTGATTGGTTATCTTGTGGTTGCATTTACTTTTGTTTAATTAAACTCTGCAAAACTTGTCTGGCCAGTCGACTCAGCCTTGTATCAGTCAACTGATCAGTCTCGTATTAGTTATTCTCTTTGTCTCATCAGTCGCCTGTCTTATCTATAAGTCGACTGCATCGAGAGTTCAAGTTTCTTTTATTTGGCTATATCAGTCGACTGGTTCCGCACTAAGTCGACTGTGCCGTGAGAAAGTATTTATTCCGCAATTTATTTTTAATAAACACTATTCACCCCCCCTCTAGTGTTTGCTGCTTAGCCTACAGTATCCAACAGTATGTATATATTAGACCGAATAAATTGAGGCAAGGTCTTAGCAGCATTAGATTAGATGGAGTCGAATCCTAAATTATTATTTTTTGTTTGGTTTGTTTTTTGTGTATAAGATGGGGAAGTGAAGTTAGGTTTTTTTGTTGTGGTTTATTTTTTTTAGGTAGATTAGTTAAAATAAACCGGTTTTTTTAATTACTAGTCCAAATGAATTAGAACCATTCATCCCAATCCTCTCAAATCCAATGGTTAGAATTAATGTTTCTCATTTTCTCATTTTAAGATGTTTCTCATTGGATCACTCCTCTATATTATATATATATAATAAAAAAAATAGTGGAGTTTATTTTGGAGTGGCCATGGATCCAGATTAGATTTTTCGCATGTTAGATTGAAAATTATACTATTACCCTATTTTGAATATAACTTTTCTTTATTACAACTAAGTAGCTTTAGAGCATCTGTAGTCGTCTTCAGCAATTTTTTGAGTATTTGGTAAATATAAATCGAAAAAATGGCTTTGTGCTGGAGTCATCGAATGCCAAAAATTCGATATTCGTAAATTCCCAAATCTCAGACGAAAGATGAATTATCATCTGAAGAACAAAAATTCAAATTTTTTATAAATTATTGGAACGGACGGGAAATCTTTTCCCGTCCATCCAATTTTCTTAAAATTAAAAAAAAAATCAAAAATTTCCAGGACGAAAATCCTTCCCCCGTCCAAGGAATCAGGTGGGTTTTGTTTTTCATTTTTTTTATTTATGTATGGACGAAAATCGAATTTCCGTCTCTACCATTTTTTTTTAATTTTTCGATCGGGCGAAAAATTAAATTTCGTCCGATACTTTTAAGATTTGCCAAATTCTCTCCGACGAAATTTCTTTTTTCGTCCGATGCAAAAGACAATAAATCGTCTTCCGTTTGCTATATTTTTCAAAATTCCAAATCGCCTGCCATATTTGGACGGTTACTGTTCACCAAAAACCCATTTTTTGGGTTTTTGGCCAACGACTACAACATCTTAATTCTCATATTTTGGAAAATTTGGAATTTTGGAAGACTGACTACAGATGCTCTTAGATTGACAGATAACCCCTCAAAATTACAAATATACAAGTCTACTTGCAGAAAATAAATATTATTTTATTTCTGAATATTTGCCAAATATTAACTGAATTTATTGAATATTTTCCGAATCCGAATCTGAACCTTTGAACCTCTCCAAATTATTCTTGCATCCAGAATCTGTGACTATGATCTGGACGAATCTGTATCTAACTTAATAAAGGAGGTCCTCTATGTGGCCAATCGGGTATTGATGAACAAGTCACAGGTCTCACCAGTTGCCTCGAATACATGGGCGGTGTACATGAGTTTTAGGGAGCTCTAAATAAGTCCTCAAATAAGGTCTTTTGCATGTTCACAAATTAAAATGACAATTATTTAAAATTCAAACAAACTTATATATATTTTAATGCAAACAAACTTTGAACCTTGGATGACAAACTTACATATATTCAATTGATTCATTTCTATGTTCCTCATTTGTTCATCATTTTGATTAGCCAAATGTGTTTTTTTAGTGTTTTTAAAAAAATTGTTAATTGCGCGCACCCTTTTGAGATTGGGTCAATTCTTCAGTTCTTTGTTTTTTTTTTTCTTTTCTTTGTTCATGTCTGATAGGATTGGGGCGTCAACCAACGCCCGTTGTCGCAGCGGAACTAATAGAGCAATGAGGAAGTCGAAGTAGACGAGACGAATAAATTGAGCAAGCAAGTAGATCCACCAAACTAACACAAACACACCGATGACTTATCCCGGTTAGCTTTTGCTTAATCCGGGGGGAAATATAGGGAGATCTGATATTCAACTAGAAGAGATTATAAAGAGTTATTAATTCACTCAATATAAGGAATTAAACTCACTCACCAAGAACTATCTCTCTCTCGAGCCTCTCTTTGCAATAGAGAAAATAATCTGTGAAGTACTACCTCTCATATTGGAGGAGTTTTCAATATATATAGAGGAATAGAGAGAAACCTAGGTCTAATCTTGATTCTCAGTCGTCCGATATAACCTGGAAAAGAAGTAACTGAATAGGAGCCGCACGATCTAACTTGGAGTTGAAGATTGGGCTGAAACGATCTCACAAATCGAAGTCCAAAACGAACACAGGGCCACGGGCGGTCGACCGTCCAACAAGACCGGTGACCGTACCTCTCTCGGACAATCCTTGTACTACGAGCGGTCGGGGGGTGCGGTCGACCACAACTTGGGACAGTCGACCGCAACTATGTCTGCACCTTGCTGTTGTTGTTTTCCCTTCTACTCACTTCGACGCTTCGACTTCCGTACTTCATCTTACCTTCTTCTAATCTGAACAACGAGTATTCAAGACACAATCCTAACAAACTCCACCTTGGATCGCATACGAGTGCTATCACATTATGTGTTACTCATCTCCAAACTCTAATAAATTTCACTTGCAAAGAAAACTTAGAACAATAGCTTCTTCTTCTAGTTTAACTGATCTCTACCTAATCTCACCTGATCCAATGTAGCCCCTTAAAGACACACCTCCGTAGATGTACCCACAAAGTTGCCAAACTCCGCACGAACTCCACCTATCCTTAGGCTTTCTCCACCCCTCGACGATATTCGAACGTCGTGGTCTCGTCTCGATGATTTTAGTTGCGGCAAACTAGCTGAGCTTGCGGGAATAACGAGAAAAGAACTAGCAACCCCTACGTAGGATTTTTTGAATTCCCCAAAGCTTGTAGAGATTGTGTTGGATTTGCCCAACCACTCTCATACCTCTAATCACCTCACGACGACCTTGAAAAATAGACAGAACTCCACCTCTAGATGTGTACCTGTAGCCCCGTGCATCAAGAGTTCCCAAGGAAATCCAATTCTGTTTCAGCAGAGGAATATGCAAAACATCCCTTAAAGTGAATATATTTAGATCTGACATCTTCAACTCAACTATCCCTTCACCTACCACTTCACAAATCTCCCCAATTCTCGTTGTCACACAATGCCATGTAGTCAACTTATAAGTAGAAAACAACTCCCTCTCGGAAAAAATATAAGAAGAACTCCCTAAGTCAATAATCTAACTAGAATTCACTTTTAAAGAATTTGAAATAAGAAGACACGAATCGCCTGAATCAAAGGCACTAACCACATTAGCGGCTGAACTCCCGTTCTTTGCGCTCTTCTGATTCTGCAATTTCCAACAGTCTTTCTTGATATGCTCTGGCCTCTTGCAATATCGGCAACGAATCGAATCCTTTTGCAAAGCACTTTGTCTTCCCCCTGAAGGACAATCCACTGTTAGACAACTTATGGGAATAGACGGTAATTTCTGAGTTTCCTTCCTAAGTTGATTTTCCTTCAATGCTTTGATTACACCATCTACCGAAATACTCTCCTTGGCAGATCTATCGTGTAGCATGGTAGTGATCAAAGGCTCGTACGAATCTGGCAGTGAATATATCAGGTCGAAAACTTTATCTTCCTCACACACATCTGCGTTGATCGCCTTAAGTTCAGATAATACCTTATTGAACTCTGTAATGATCTTGGAGATCGGTACTTTCCTTCATAGATAAACGAAATAACTTTCTCTTCCAATACATCCGATCTAATAACAACGAACCAGAGTAGTCAGCTATGAGTTTTTCCTACAAACTCGTCACATCAGTTTCTTTAAAAAATCTGCACTTGACCTCGTCCGCCAAGGATAGTCGAATCAGACTTATGGCTCTTTCACGAATATCTTTCCAATCGTCATCCTTCATACAAGTTGGCTTTTCTTTCTTCTTAACAGCTAACTACAACCATTCTTAAACAAGAACATCATACATGTCAGTCTTCCAAAGATTGAAATTGATATTTCCATCGAACTGCTTGATCTTCAAGATACTATGGTCTGTCATCTTAACCAAGGGACTCGGCGACCTGAAGCTCTGATACCAGTTGTTGGGGCTAACCGAAATTTTAAAAAAAAGATAGGAGTGGGGCGTCAACCAATGCCCGTTGTCGCAGCGGAACTAATAGAGCAATGAAGGTTTAGGAGGCAATGGTTCATATATTAAATAAACTACACAAACTTTAAATAACAAAGTTAAAGAACAATATGTTGAAGATTATGAGAAATAATAAGATAAATTATGGTTAATATTCTCGACTAAGGTTCTTGGGATATTTACCCTAGGTATCAAGATTGGAATACCTATATTACTATCACAAGCCAGTATTTATAGGATAAATATTGGTTTGGGTACTGGGTTCTAAACCCACTCAACCGGCGGTCTGATATCCATAAAATTAGTACATATAACACACATATTACCCATAGAATAATATTACACATAATATTATTCATATAGTGAGAATATACCTATATACCTAACAATCTCCTCTTATATTCTCACTATATAAGCAATACTAGATTATCTCATCACTTCAACATAAATCTTACGACCAAAAACAGTCTTTAAATAGAAGAAATGCATCACACAAAGTATAATTCATAAGAACTAAATCAATTATAAATCCGAATTGTTCAAATAAGACTAAACAAAAATAATTAAATAATTCTCAAAACATATCAAAATTAGAATAGTTCACAAAGACTAAACGAACTGGAGAAATCAGTCATAGTTTCAAAATCAACCAGAGCAAATAAACATCAAGAATAAAATAAGAGTTTTTAGCTCAATGGATACAAAGAGTTTTAAACTCAAAAGAAGTTTCACCAAGTAAGTGACTAATTTATTCTTAAGAGAAATAAACTGAAACTCTATTCTTGCAAACTACTTTATGTTTATTCTTCCATTTTAAGCAAATCATTATTTTGAAATCTATGCTGACAGATTCAATTCCTTCATATTTGCTAGTATATTGCAAATAATAATATCATGAGACACATCTCTATAAATTCTAGCAAATTTCATAAAGTATATAGTTCCACAAAAGAACTCAATACAATTCAAAAACTAGCTTAGCAAAAATGTAACACAAGTATCAAAATCAAGTTTCTTTAACAAATTAAAGAACAATAACTATTATAGTTTCCACACAAGAACTATATTGTGTTTCATTTTGGAATGACAGAACGGTCAAATCAATTATGTTTTGATTCTCAATCATCCAAATTGGAATAAAACATGAATCCATGAAAGAGATATCATCAAAATTGAAATGATATAACGATAATTTTAAACATCAAAAACATATTGACAAGTTTTCACACTTTCTTTGGAATAATGAGATGATTCTAAGTAAGTTATAAGAATATATAACATCATCAAATTTGTAATGAAGTTATATATTAATAAAATTTATGTAGAACTTTTCAAATTATCTAAAGCATGCTAATTGTCTGAAATTGATACTTAAGTTTGAACTTCATTATGGCTCCAATTAGATTCTAAATTTCAAAACAACTAGGATGTTAAACCTTTTCGCTCAACAATTTTTAACTTTATTTTTCCCACAGTTTTGATAATTAGATCACTTTGAAGTCTCTTAGCAAGTGCATTAGCCATTTTTGTCTCAATTACACTTTATTTATGAGAAAATTCAGCATGACTTCTTTCAGCCTTAATGTACTTCTCTTACTATTATAAAGTGAGTATGAGCTACAGTGCATTGTAGCTTGATAGTCGCATAATAGATTTAAAAAGTAAGTTATTTAAAACTTCTCAGTGGATGCCTAGCAACAAGCCCTTCAATTCACTCAGCATATTTCCCAGCAGAGGATAACACATAAAGATATAATTTCATGGATGATTGTGCAATTCATGTTTGTCTTTTGATCTCCATAATACTGCTGCTCCTCTTAGCGTAAACACATGTCTACTGGTTGTCAACTTTCACTAAATTCTTAGCACTATAATGTATCAAATCATCCATTCAATTCTAAAGAATGACTAAAGTAGCACAAAGCAAACTCTTGAGTACCTCTCATCTATCTCATTAGCCTCGTTAGGGCACTCCAATGCGTATTATTAGGATTACTAGTGAATCAGCAGATCATACCTACCTCAAAGGTTATTTC
Source organism: Hemerocallis citrina (assembly GCA_017893485.1). Classification (NCBI taxonomy): domain Eukaryota; kingdom Viridiplantae; phylum Streptophyta; class Magnoliopsida; order Asparagales; family Asphodelaceae; genus Hemerocallis; species Hemerocallis citrina. The sequence goes on from CM030365.1 coordinate 221,640,345, forward strand.
TGGTCTAGTGCAGATCATTGTATACATGAGACTTTGAATATTTAGAATGATCTAATTGTTTGGTAGTTGCACCATCATTAGGTGTTAACCTTTTTTCATAATCATAAGATATTTCAGAACACACTTTCAATCACTATATTCCCTTTTTTGGAAAACATTATTGATTTAATGAGTTTGGCTAAGGGTTATCCTTTACCAATTGAAACTAACACACTTATACTAAATATGATGTTCACAACACCTAGGTGTTTCATGTTGAATTTTTTAAATAGTATAGTTTTAACTTCATTTATAACAAAGATGTCACTTCCAACAACAAAACATGTCAACAATATACAAATAAATGATAGTAATTAAATTTGACTCACCACAAAGTTAAATACATTTATCTAGATTACTTGATTTAAATATAAGCTCTTTAAAAATTTGACAAATTATTGATGCCTCAATTTTAATATATGTTTTTACCAATTTGTAAATTTTGTTCATTAAACATTTTAGTATAAAACAGTGGAAAACATCTTTGATGAATAACAATATTCTCAATAGATGTAAGAGCAAGAAGAATCATTATTGTCGCAATATGACAAACATGTGGGTAGACATCAAACCAATCTAGCACACATATGAGTTTTTAGTTACTAAAAGTGCATTAAAATTACTACTAAACAATCAATATAAAGTTTCTTCATAAAAAACCCACTTACTTCCTATAACTTTTTTTATTTTTTATATTAAACTTAATTCATATAGTTATTATCCCCTTTGAACAATTTAAATAGTTTAAAGTATTATTGTATGATAACAAATTAATTTCATTATCTATTAAAGAAACTTCTTGGCTCATCTACCATCTAAGTGTTAGTAGTAGTAATACTTGTTCTTGATTTAAATTGTGAATCATTAACCGTGTCCGTAGGACTAGATAATTCCATACATTTATCTTTGATGAACATATTCTCGAAGAACTCTACAAGTCTATATTCTATTAATACAAATTAGACATATTCAAAATCTGTTCATATCTTTCTAAGTACACACAAATATTTCTTCTATGTCCTACTTTTGGCCTTCTAGTATCATGTGCTCTAACAAATGCATCATATACCATGTTTTCACTTTAAAAAAATTATTTGTGTTTTGATGTCATAATCCACTAGGTGTAGATAACTTAGAGTGTAGTAACATATTACGAATAAGATTAACAATATAACAATCACACACAATTGCACAAAGTCAAACAATAATCAATAACGCAGAATTCAACATTTCAGTAGGTGTTTGGTTCTAATTTTATCCATACCGTTTTGATTGTTGTAAATAAAGTGCACTAGAGATTATGCAAAATGCGAACTTCTCTAAAATTATTAAAACATATTCATCACCTATATCAATCTAAACTCTTTTAATCTTAGCATTTAACTAGATTTCAAATTCTTTAAAATTAACAAGTGCTTCATCCATCATATATATGACAAAATTTACAGTACTCATCTATGAGAGTGATTAAATTCTTCTGACCAACTATAGTCTCATCTAGTCACAAAATCATTGAGATCACAAATATCAAAATGTATTAACCCAAAAAGTTGTATGCTCTTAGAGACCATACTAAAGGATTTTATAGTGATTATAATCAGAGCCCCAACCTCACGTTTGTCATATTTTAAGGAATTGTCATTTAGCAGAATTATGAGTTTTAACAAGATCAAGTAATTTAATATATAGTAAACATGTCATAGCCTATTATGCCGTGTTCAAGAACTACACAAATTGGAACTACCATTATCAATTACTTCGTTTATTAAACTCAACATACATGTCATTGACTATATAAGCACATTATAAAATAATAATGAGATTTAACACACAATTACTCTATCACAACAAATGATTAAAACACAATTTACAAAATAGTGTACTTTCTCTCATGGTTCTACTAATGTCCAAGTGCTCAAACACTTTGAGCGATGAGTTCTTTTCTTTATTCGTTCTTCGTCATCTTTGAAAAAATAAACGAGATAATGATCAATATATTATAATTCAACTTTGCACACACTGTATAATGAACGAAAAAGAACGAAATATAACTAAAGAATACATCCTACATTACGTGATGCTTCCACCTAAGTTATGGAGATCCATCAAAGTACCTATACACTATGAAAGAAGTATATATGCGATCTCGCACAAACTGCAAAACAAGGGTTAGCCAAAAATATGTATACACAATATTAAGGCACACATAAGAACCCTAATATGCTAGTTATAAAACGAGATTAATTATGATCTAAAACTATCAAACTCGTGATCACTCCCACAAAGTAACACATGTAATCTAATCGAAGTTGGAATACCCCATTCAACATATGAAAATACTAATAGGGATTAGAATATATTATACCGACACTTCACGTTAGCAGTGTTTTCCAAATTATATGGACAAGCCGGCGAGAACACATGCAATTGGTAGGTAATTTGAAACTTCTACAATCATCATAGAAGATAGTCAATATGTAATTATTTATTTCGCAATGAACATGTCTCAAAATAACTCATTAAACTTTAGCACACAACAGTAAATTCATACTCACAAGAGTAAACAATGCTTAACAAAGTTTTGAACTTTAGCACTTAGCAACAAAATTCAAACAAACAATTAAGCAACAAATAAAATATAGATATGAGAAACGACTTATCTTTATATTTGGATTCATCAATGCAACATCCCCATTGCCCTACTAATTCCAACAAATTGCATCCACATTCATATATCTGAATGCGATCATCATAAGTTGTTGGTTTAATATCAATTTTTTTTATAAACTTCATCTCATATTGTGCTTTCATTTTCCAACTGTTAAATTCAGAATTACTAAATCTCTTTAGTTTATGAACTCGTATAGACGATCTTATTTTTCCATCTCAAAGAAATAAACAGTAAATTCTAGAAAATAGATGGATATTCTGAACAATTGCTGCTTACGTAATTTCAGTAAAAGGAAAGGTTTTTCTATAAAACTGCGTAATAAATAATTAAACTAGAAAATAAAATTAAAGAACTAGTAATCTGCACGTTGCACGTGCTAAATTTTTTTATATAGTAAATAATAAGACGTATTCTGGCTTCGAACCTGAGATATCCCTTTACTCATCACATATTCTTTATAAATTACCCATAATGGTACAAACTTTTATTTTATATGAGTGACACTTTTGTAAATAATTATGTCATAAATAAATTTGAAATTTGAGGGTATTATGGTAACTAATAACAGTTGAGTAAATGAATGGTTAATATAACTGCCACTTAAAAATGAATGGTTGAGATTAGATGGTTGAATGTCTACAAATTACAAGTTATCTACGAATGACAACCTCAACTCTCTCATTATAATATTAGAGATTAGAGATTAGAGATAATTAAAGAAAAAGCACGAATCTGAAAGTTTAGAATTGACCGAATCTTGATGAAAATAAAGTGATAGGTGGATTGCGGGTTGCCGGTCAGATTTGACTCAGCCGCAACAACAGCAACAAATGTGGTATGATCTGGCATGGATCTTGAAGCACAGGAAAAACATATCTGGGTTGATGGTTGTGGGTCGGGTTGGATGAGATTGGATCTAGCAACATATGTTGGTCAAGCTAGACTTACTTGCGGGACTGTGGATTGGACCCAACATGTAGCGCCCCGAATTTCAAATAAATAAATTCAGAAATACGTAGCACAATTCCCAGCATCTACCTCAATGTAATAGTAAACATAGCAACACACAGAATTTTTTTCAACTTTTATTACATCAATTCTTTACATAGCACAGCGGAAAACTAAACACCTTGAATTACATTTTCTTTCTTTTACGATACATTCTTTTACAGTTTGCATAAGCCATATTATCATTCTACCACATGCATCCAATCTCAAGCTAACAGTATTTATCTATAAAATATGAGGCTAGAGATAACCCTAACCCCCAAAACTACAGGGGTCAGCCATAACGGTGTGAGTGACATTAGAAGAAAACATAATTTAAATGAAGCATAAAGAATAAATTCATAGTCAACACATTTCCATAGTAGTAACAAATGAAATATGAAATGACGATAAATAAAGCATAAAACGTTAAGTGAAACTAGGCTAAGTGTCAAGTGTAGGAAAAATAGAAAATATCATGCATAATATCAATCAGAAAAATACAAATGCAGTAAGATGACTCTCTAATGCATACTTGTTGGATTCTATGTGTCCCACAACACATAGGTCCGATGCAAGCCCTTATCGTTATCCACTTTGTATGGTTAAATCTCGCGTTATGCAACTAATCCTACTACGATGACTACTACGAGATTTAGATAAGCTGTGAGTATCTAGCCCATGCCCCGATAATTCCGGAGGGCAATCTCTATCAACAGATAATTCCGAAGATTATTTCACTCACACCTGGGAATCTTACCGTAAACTATGGCGCCTCATCACACGAACACCCCATGAGCATCGCCTCGACCCCGATAATTCCGAAGATCAATTCCACACTGCAGGTAATTTCGGAGACTATTCTCACACCTCGATAATTCTGGGGATTATCTCACACCGCATATCATACTGAGGTCCATAACTCATGTTTGCACTCATTTCATCATATCACCATCTAGTGTTTGTCCTTATCTTATTAAGTTAATTAATTAATTACAGATCTCCTAGAGTTGGTTGACCCTACCGGACTTAACTCAACTGTTCAACAACAAGGCCTCAACTGGCCAAATCACAAAATCTCAACTGCTACTGTGTATTGGGGTTCCACTCACCCTCTAGAGACTCACAACTCAACTATCAATAAAACCATTCATTAAAACCCATGATTCCATTATCAATTCGCTTATAGTAAGAAAACTTCTTTAAAATCAAACAAATTCAAATCCATCTGAATACTCACAAATTTCCAGAACTAAAATCTGATATTAAATTCATTAAATAACTGAGTTCCACATTTTGAAGTTATAGAAAATTTACAAAATATCAATATCATGAAATCCGTATATATTTCGCTTTTTTAAAGTCATAGAAATACAAGTTAAACTCTATTATAATGAAAATATAACTCTCTGTAAAATATAGTAATCTGTAGTAAAAACTTCATCTAAAACAGTAGTTCAATAATCCATAAGTACGAAGAAACAAGCATTCGAGAAAACAAACAAGAACTCAACAAAACAGCCAAACCAGCAGCTGTCAGTTGACTGACAGTCTAGTTCAAAAAAGTGGCGGTCGACTGACTTGCTAAAATTCCAAAACCAAGACATTGACAGTCGATTGTCATTTTAGTTCAAAAAATGGACAGTCAACCGACATGTCAAAAACAACCCATATACAGCAGCTTTAAATTTCGTGCACTTCTCAACTGATACTTAGTTTAAACTCTTTAAAAACATAAATTTGAAAAATTAAAATCCTGAGATGATCAAATACAACTTATCTAACATACTGGAGTTCATAAATCAAATCAAACTCTCAACCATTTCACAAAAGAGTAATTTTTCATCAAATTCTTCATATCAGGAAAACTAGATATGTATGTGTATATATGTGTATGTGCATCAGTTAAAAGTATCAAGAATCATGATATATGAGTAGTATATTGCTCAATTCAAATCTCAGTATCAATATAAATCAAAGATCCACTCGAAAACATCACAAAACTGAAAAATCACTTTTCGGGTGAATATCATCAGACCCGAAGAAACAAAAACTCAACTTCCACACATAAAGACTTGATCTTTAATCCCAAAACATCTCTTGCAATTTGTTACACATATACAACTAATGGAATCAATTTGTCATTGATTATATGCATATACAACATGTATTAGTCAAATTCTTCTTCATCAAAACATCAACAGATCATTTATATATAAACCATCAGTAAATAACCCTTCTTTATTCAACTTTATACATCATACATCTTACAAACTCATTATATATAATCAAATCAGTAAGAATATGAAAGAAATCAATACACCCATGAGTTCTACTAGGTCAGGGGCGGATCCCCCCCCCCCCCCCCCCCACACACAAACATTTAGAGATTTCCTTAATTTTTTATTTTATTTTATAGATTTCCTTAAAAAAAAATTGGAATATCTACATGGGCTTGTTCTTTAGCCCCCCCCCCCCCCCCCAATATAATTAAAAGCACATTTATTCAAAGCCCACTTCCTGTTTCTATACACTTTACAGGTTTTGATGAAATAGTTAGCAACTTAGAGTAACCCAATCAGGTATTCAATAGTGCAGATCAATTTTAGGTAAGTACTTGTATGACTGTTATGAGGCATGAGCTGATAGACCATGGAATATCAACATAGTTGAAAGAAAGATAAACTAATTGGGAATAAAAATAACTAGGCAGAAGATACAATGAATCACAAATTAATGCAACGGGAGAACATTCTGGAAATTATAAGGAGAACAACCCAGTTTCTTCATTAGTATGACAATCCAATAGCTTGAAGTATATCGGCAACATCCTAATGAGCAGCCTATCCTGTGTGAACCAAGAGGAGAACTATAGGCTAAAATATAACTCGACTAATCAAACCAACTATGTAAGGGAATTTTCACCCTCCAATTGTGGGCAATATAAAAAGGGGAAGTTGAAGTTGCAAGCTTACAAGTATTTCTGTCAAACTTTAAAATGAAAGTTGGATGAAAATATATTGAAACCTTGTTGAGGTACTCATGGCGTGGAATTGATGAAAGACACAAGTCTTAATAGAATATGCACAACCAGGGGCAGATCCAGGACTGAAAAGTGAGGGAGGCTGGTAATTTTTTTTCCATACAATGTAACATTCAAAAATCAAAAAATATATAAAGTCGTTATAAATACTAGAGGGATATACCAAATTCTCCACATCTTTAAAATATACATTCTTAAATCATTTTAGTTGCACCCGACGATGTTTGATAGAGTAAAATTCATCAACAATCACATCAAAATCGATGTCTTCAACAAAATCTCTCTCAATAAAGATTGTCAAATAATCTGTAAGAAAACCATCTTCCATCTTGCTCCGAATTGACGTTTTAACAAGTTTCATAGCGGAGAATGCACGCTCTATTGTTGCCATTGAAACAGGAAGAGTCAACACCAAGCGAATGAGTCTATTAATAAAAAATAGATCCTTAACTTTTTTTATTTCCACCAACTTCTGACATAATTCAGAAAGAGAAGACATATTCTGAAACAAACGATAATGAATTACATATTTATTAGCCAGATAGATCTAGTTAACTATTTTTGTTGTCGAGAATCTTAATGTGCACGATCTGGTATTTTGTTTTTCAACATTGTTAGACCTCATATGGTTGGATTATTGGCTCTTCCCTGTTGTGCATATTCTATTAAGACCTGTGTCTTTCATCAATTCCACTCCATGTGTACCTCAACAAGGTTTCAATATATTTTTCATCCAACTTTCATTTTAAATTCTGACAGAAATACTTGTAAGCTTGCAACTTCAACTTCCCCTTTTTATATTGCCCACAAGTGGAGGGTGAAATTTCACTTACACGGTTGGTTTGGATTAGTCGAGTTATATTTTAGCCTATAGTTCTCCTCTTAGTTCACACAAGATAGGCTGCTCATTAGGATGCTGCCGATATACTTCCGGCTGTTGGATTGTCATACTAATGAAGAAACTAGGTTATTCTCCTTATAATTTCCAGAATGTTCTCCTGTTGCATTAATGTGTGATTCATTGTATCTCCTACCTAGTTATTTCTATTCCTAATTAGTTTATCTTTTAACCCAATCAGGTATTCAATAGTGCAGATCAATTTCAGGTAAGTACTTGTATGGCTGTTATGAGGCATGAGCTGATAGACCATGGAATATCACTCTAAGTTTCTAACTATTTCATCAAAACCTGCAAAGTGTATAAAAAGAGGGAGTGGGCTTTGAAGAAGTGGGCTTTTAATCATATTGTGTGTGCACAACAGGGAAGAGCCAATAATCAAACCGTATGAGGTCTAACAATGTTCAAAAACCAAATACCAGACCGTGCACATTCAGAGTCTCGACAACAAAAATAGTTAACTGGATCTATCTGGCTAATAAAGATGTAATTCATTATCGTTTGTTTCAGAATATGTCTTCTCTTTCTGAATTATGTCAGAAGTTGGTGGAAACAAAAAAGTCAAGAATCTATTTTTTGATTGATAGCTTATTCGCTTGGTGTTGACTCTTCATGTTTCAACGACAACAACAAAGCATGCATTTTCCGCTATGAAACTTGTTAAAAATCAATTCGGAGCAATATGGAAGATGATTTTTTTACAGATTATTTAACAATCTTTATTGAGAGAGATTTTGTTGAAGACATCGATTTTGATGTGGTTGTTGATGAATTTTTCTCTATCAAACATCGTGGGGTGCAACTAAAATTATTTTAAAATGTATATTTTGAAAGATGTGGAGAATTTGGTATATCCCTCTAGTATTTATAACAACTTTATATATATTTTTTATTTTTGAATGTTACACTGTATGAAAACAAATTTACTAGCCCCCCTCACTTTTCAATCCTGGATCTGCCCATGTACTAGGTTTTTAACATTCTTAAGTCATCTATATAGAGATTTTATTCATCAATTGCATATTAATCATAAAAAGTTCCACTTTTAATTATCCATCCATCAATATATCACCATACAATCATCTAGCATGCATTCTACTAGACAAATCATCATATATAACATGCATAGAACAACAAGAAATCAAACATATGTCACTCACCTTATTGAAGGTTGAACGAAAGTAATAAAAAATAAGAAAAGTCATTCCTTTTGCAAAAATCTAAGATCCTCGCTTCAAAACTTCAAGAAATCAATAATAAAAATATACTTTTGTTTTGTGCAGAGGGAGGACAGCTGAAGCAGCCATTATATAGCCGAAAATCTGTAGTAATTAGGGTTTTACAAGTTTTATAGAAACATCTTTCAATAGTTTATTCCTTTACATATATAGACATTGTTTAATAAATTAGCAAAATAGACCAAATCTATTCGAATAAAAATTCAATTCTTTGTCCCTGAGTTGTCCGGCCATCAAGCCCAAGCCAGAAATCCGAAAATCTGGAGTTTTACTCCAAGTTGTAATTTTGCACAAAAGTCCTCAAATTTTTTGAGTATTTGCAAATATGCCAAATAATTATCAAAAAAATCCAAAAAATTCATAAATAATACCTACTAATAAACATTAGGTTCCCCCAAAATATTTACTGACTTTGAGTTCTCCAAGAAAATATTTGCACGTGCAAAAAGATAATTTCAGAAAAATATTTATTAAATGACCAAAAATCACTTTAATTCATTTATTAATCTCAAAAACATTATTTAAAATTCTGGGGTGTTACACAACAACCAAGCCAAATGCCATTCACAAAACAAATAGCAAACACCAAACACCAAACCCCAAACACCAAAACCAACACGCCAAACATACCAAACAGAGAGAAGGTTTCGGCGGTGGCGTGGAGGGAGAAGATTCACGCCGTGAGTGGCTGCGGCGTCTGCGACCGCAGGTGATGACGGTGGTTGTGACAGAGACGTCAATGGCGGCAGCGAGATCCCAACAAACAGAAAACTCGATGGCCACAAATTAATTCCAACAATTTCTCCCCTATTAATCTCACAATAAAATTAAACAATAAATATCTCAAGATTGTTGAAGATTATGAGAAATAATAAAAAGAGAAACCTCTAAGCTTTAATACTATAATGGGAGGGTTGGGTTGTTATTTGTAGATAACATATATTTTATAGATAATTAACCATTTAATCTCAACCATTCATTTTTAAGTAGGAATTATATTAACCATTCATTTACTCAACTGTTGTTAGTTACCACAATACTCTCAAAGTTTAAATTTATTTATGACATAATTATTTACAAAAATGTCACTCATATAAAATAAAAGTTTGTGCCACTATAGATAATTTGTAATTAGTATGTACGAGTAAAATGAGGTCTCAGGTTAGAGACAAGATTACGTCTTATTATTTAATTTATTTTAAAAAATAATTAGAATGTGCATACGTGCAAATTTTTAGTTATGGTTAATATCAAAGACTAATTAAGGTGCTTGATATATTTACCTATGTATCAAGATTGGAATACCTAGTCTACTATCACAAGCCAATATTTATAGGATAAATACTTGTTTTGGTACTGGGTTCTAAACCCACTTAACTCGTGGTCTTATATCCATACAATTATTACATATAACACACGTGTTACCCACAAAATAATATTAGATATGATATTATTCATGTAGTGAGAATATACCTATCTATCCAACACAATAGCACCTAGTTGCTGCAACTTGCAAAATCTTCAATCATTTTCTCCAATTTCAGCCCTTTTTTTAATACCTCTTCTTCTCCAGATGAATTCTGGAATTAAAAAATAAAAATACTAATTAAATGATTTAAGTCATACTGCATATAAACAATAGAAACTAATTGAAATTAGAACGAAATCAAAAGGTTAGAACATACTCACTTCGATCGAGCTGAAAACTGCACAATGGAAGGAGACTGGAGACGGTGGAGGGTGGAAGGCAGTCTCAGATTGAGGCTCTGTAACGCCCCGAATCTCAAATACACTGAATTCGAGATGTTCTACAGGATCTTTTCACTTCCTTTAGTACAATTTTACAAGGAAATTTAAACTTTTCTCTTTACATCAGAATTTACATCAATATTACATTTTACATTGCACAGCGGAAGTAGAATTTTACAACAATGAAAATAAATATACAACAACGTTGAGTAATCTTTAAGCATTTGTTCCTCTTTAATCTGTATCAAGCCATTTACCTGCATATAAGATTGTGGGTACGTCAGTTTATTCAACCGACGATCATTATATACGGCCATCCTCTCTATGCCGGAAATAGTATAACTTATTCTCCATATTTAGCAAACACAAACTTGTCACATATCAAACTAAAGGGACTACCCTATTGATGTCGTGTTGTGATTGTGCACTTAGTCCTTAATGCATTTATTTATATTACATGACACTAATGCGCACTTGTTCGGATTCTATGCATCCCATACTACATAGGTCCGAGGGCAAGCCCTTAATCGTTCTTCATCTTTGTAGGGTTCAATCCCTCACCATGACTTAATCTACTACTGTAATTACGGTAGATATCTTAGATGATCTATGAGTACAAGCTCGTGTACAGAAAATTCTGAAGGGAAATCCCACGCACTGACACGACGCATCGAGCAGGCAACCTATGGACAATTCAGCCTCACTTCATGGCACACGATCCTCTTGCAGTCACCAAATATCCCACAAGCGTCGCCACCGGGACGATAACTCTGGAGTAGTGCCCACACCATGTCTTGATGCATCAAGCAGACAGCCTGTGGATCACTCTCACACCGCTAATCCAATGGCCCTCATACTCGTGTTTTTCTCCTACTTTCATCACGTCTCCACTATGTACTAATCCTTAGTTTCTTATCAAAAACATGAATAAAAATCGAAGCTCTAGAGTTAGCCTCTCCACTAAACCGGACTTATTCATTCATTTCAACATGACCAACCTTGGTCTTTCTTTTCAAATTTTCATTTCGTTTATTTTCAAATGCCGGGGGAGACTTAGCTACTCTTTTATTTCAATTTTCAATTCACAATTTCCAAAATGAGCATTTCCAATTTATAAATTTCCATGTTGAGTCATCATACTCAAAAGTAATTCTCTTTTTAAATCATGATTTCTAATTCGTTCAAATAGTCCATAACTATACATGAAATTCATATGCTTTATCAATTATCACTTTCACCTTGAAATTTACATCACTAACGAATATCCACATTTCACATTTTCACATTATTCTCAAATGAGAACAATTCACATCACAACAATAAAATTTCTTCCTTTACTACATTAATCTTCTAATCCTTCATTTCAAATTCTTTTTGCAAGATATAATTTTCACAAAGTATACATATAGAACCATAGTTCTATTTATGCATTTTAGTCTCAAATCATAGTGTATTTCATGCAAATAATTCCCAAATTATTTTTATAAAGTCCCATATATTTTTAGGAGAATAGTCATATTTTTTCCATAATTTTTGGACAATTAAAAACCCCAAAAAAATTTGGTTTTTCAATCTTGCCGAGGGCAAGATTCGAACCCAGCACCCCAGAGACACAGCCGAAAGCACAGACCACTAGGCCAGTTTGTGCCAGCGGTATAAAAGAGGAGCGGAGGGTAGTTAATGCTTTCGGTTCAGAACTGATCGGATTTAAAATAAACACCCATGAAAGCTGGCATTCTCAAGAGTCGAACCAGTGACCTTAGAGAACCCAATCGCACGCTCTGACCACTTGAGCTACGTGCTCAGGTTGTCTAAGTGCACCTCAAATTCTTTTTGAACCGATTCTCACTGTTGTTTAAACGTTTCGATGTTCAACTAGCCTTCGTTTCATTTTGCTTTCATAAAAATTACTGTATAACTCCAGATTAATTCTTCCTCACATAATTCACATACCAGTATGAGCAAAATAATTTTTGCAACAATTAAAACATATTTTCATACAACTAATTCAAATTCTACATTATAATACTACGTTTCTTCTCTTTTCGACATTTCTTCGCATTTAGCATTCTAATCTCTTCATCAATAAATTTTCACCTTAATTCTCTGTCTTTAACCATTTACCCAACATACAACACATATTTTAAATTATTCATGCCCATATTAACACAAAAGATCTATTTAACACATGAAATGGTATTATCGAGCTACTAACTTTTGTGTGTAATTCTTGATGGTAATAAATGTGTTTTCATCAATCAATCCATGATTCTAATCAATTCACATACAACTTAAATAATAGAACCACATATAAATTGCATAACCACATTCAATCATTCAATGGGTTATTAAAGTGTACTCTTCTTAATTTCTTTCATGCTTCATTCATTCATATCTAACGCGCATTTCTAATTTAGAAATATAGAGAATCTACCCACCTCAAATGGAGAGACAAACACAATTAGCAACTCCTAGACGGATGTCCTTGTGACGAATTGCTCCTCCTCCTAGATGCGCGCACACGAACCTCCAAGCACACCCCAAAACCGAACACTACTAAGCCAACCGACAACACTTCTTGATGCCGGCCCCTCTTCTTCTTGGTGTTGCAAGAACAAGCCCACACACACTCAATTTTTTAACTCACAAAACACTACTAGATAATATAATTGAACTATAGGTTTGGAAGAGAATAGTTTGGCACAAGAAGAACTAGCCATGGGGGGTATTTATACTAAAAGTCAAAGGGAATGGAGGGCTAGGATCAATTGGTTGGTTGTAAGATGGAGGGTCAAGATGAAAGTAGGAGTTGCAATAACTACCCACATCCAAGTAACCACTACACCATGATTACCATTACAAATTTGATTTTCCCTCCAAAAGAATGCAACCGGCCATGGGAAGAATGTGCATATTGCACGTGTACGTGTAGTGCACGTGCATGCAACTAGGCCCCAAAATTGTACATTTTATTTTATATAAAAATAAACTCTAGTTTGTATTCTACATTACAAGTTGCATTTAAAAATAAATTGACTCATGGGCTTTAGTTTATGGGCCAAAATAATTATTTTAAAATAAAATAAATGAATTACATTTTGGGCTTTTTAAAAGAAAAGGCTTTTCATCTATTTAAAAGAAGGCTTTTGTATAAAATAATTGAAAGCACATATTTAACTATTTATACCCATCGCAATGAAAATATAAGATTTAATTCAACCAAAATATTGTACGTGCACACTACGTGCAAAATAAAATAATTTTTCATTAATGAAAAATCAGGGCATTACAGGCTGGCTAGCAGCAAGGAGTGGGTCTGGTTCCTCGGGAATGATGGAGGAGGTCAATGTGATGGGATTGGGGTTTTTTCCCCTTGGATTGAAGAGTGATGATGAGAATTGAGAAGAAAAAAAAAGAAACTGAAGAGATGTGAGAACTCAGAAAAGAATAATTTTTTTTTTAAGAGACGTTTAGAAATCTTAGGCTTATGAGCCCAAAAATTGATCCAAAAACAAATAGTGCAATTTTTTCATCCATTAATTACATACATACATACATACATACATACATACATACATACATATATATATATATATATATATATATATATATATATATATATATATATATATATATATATATATATATAAGGAACTTAAAAAACATAGGGGTCCAAAGCAGCTGCTTGTGTTGCTTTGATCCAGGTCCACCTCTGTTAGTATGTTTTGGGCTGCTTTGGCCGCCCAGGTCTGCCTCTGTTAGTATATAATTGAGGAATCATTGAAAAATGTTAATGAGGCGCTCCTTCTTGTCGAGAATAGGATGTTGCCTGATGCACATGGGATTCAAAGTTAGACTTTTTACCCACTGTAGTGTAGCAGTAGCACTAATGGTAAAGAGGCTTAGATATATGATTTTTTTGCCGTCATAAGCCAATTTTTGAAAATATTTGTGTTTTTGGGCCAGTTCCCCAACTATTAGCACTTTTGGGCTACTTTGTGCCACATCAGTAGTGGTCGCTATTTCCAATTGCGGACTCTTCATTTCGAGGTTGCTAATGGGAATAGCGACCTATGTTTTATTTTATTTTTTTGAATTTTTTGTTTGCCGTCGCTATTCCCACTAGCGACCTTAGTGTAATGAGGTTAGTGAGCTCGAATAAATGTATTGAAACACTTAGCGATTCCTAAAGAGATTTTCCCAAAAATTTAAAACTGAGGTCGTTATTGGGAATAGCGACCTTAGTATATAACTAAGGTCGCTATTCCCAATAGCGACCTCAGTAGAAAACACAATCTTCTTATTCTTTGTAAAATTTGCAAAATAGTCATACAACTAAGGCCTCTATTCGGAATAGCGACCTTAGTTAATAAATGCCTCTATTCCGAATAGCGACCTTAGTTTTAAAAATAAATTGATTGTCATTTTTCATAGAGCAAAAGCTCTCTAGATTTTGCTAAGTGTTAAAATGCAACTCATTGAAGGTCGCTAATCCCATCAGCGACCTCATTATACTAAGGTCGCAAGTGGGAATAACGACGGCAAACAAAAAATTTAAAAAAATTAAAACATAGGTCGCTATTCCCATTAGCGACCTCAAAATGAAGAGGTCGCTATTGGGAATAGCGGCCGCTGCTGACGTGGCACAAAGTAGCCCAAAAGCGCTAATAGTTGGGCAACTGGCCCAAAAACACAAATACTTTCAAAAAGTGGCCTATGTAGGCAAAAAATTCTACATATATAGTGTGGAGTTATGAAATTCACAATGATCCTTTGTGTAAGAGCATCCACTATCATTGGTGCTAAAATTTACATATTTAGCATTTGGAAAATAGCTTTGTGTGGAAAGTGCTGCAATCGTTTAGAGCCAAATTTGGAAGAGGGGAAATAATAAAAAAATAAGACAAAAGTACATCTTCCGTCTAACCGTTTTTTTAATATTAAAATATTCTCTGACGGAAGATCATCTCCCATCTAAAAAATAAAATAAAAAATTAACCACCATTTTTGGCCGAACGAAAGTTCTTCTTCCGTCTGAGCCTATTTTTTAAAAAAAATTATTTAAATGACATTTTCGTAATTTTTGAAGTGACATTTTATGTAATTTTTAGAAACAAATTTTTTAAAAAGTTGCCCGAGCCTTCATTTAAATTTTTTTTTATTTAAATAACATTTTCATAATTTTTGAAATGACATTTTAGTAATTTTTGAGAAAAAAAATTATGAAAAAGTTGTCGGACAGAATAACATTTTCCATCCGTCCATATTATCAAAAACAATAAGCAGACGGAAGAAGATGTTTCGTCTTCCATATTTAGCATTCTCTCAAATCTCCTGCTATATTTAAAAGCGGACTGTTCATTTATATTCTAAACTAGTAATTTACACATGCAATGTACGTCTTAATAAATATAGTTTTTCAAAACAAAAAAAAATCTGATGTATTTTGGGCTTGAACCTGAAACCTCCTTTATAATAGCTATGCACAGGCGATGCACGGATTTGTATGTTTGCAAATGACAACTCCAACTCTCTCATTATAATATTAGAGATTATGGATTTATAGCAAACGATAGCAGGCAATTTTTTTGGAAAAAAATACAAAATATAGATTTTTAGCAAACAATAATGGATGCTCTTAGCAGTTAAGATATTTTAACTTGTAAATCAATTTACCGTATGTAAGAGGAGATAAGTAGTAAGTTTGTATATATCTATGCATATTTACTTTTAGCCCAAAATTACTTACAATTAACTCAAAAACAAAACGAAGAAAATGCACATCAAAGTGAGTCGAATAGGATGATCACATATACTAATATATCTCTGCCTACCTACAGTTATTTTACCTTACCTTTAATTTTTCAGATAAAACCTAAATTATTTATACTCATACAAGAATGTTTCATTTATTCTGTATTTATCATTTGAAAATTAGCACGCGCAAAACAATATCCCCCAATTTGAAGTTTTGAACAGCTCGTCTTTTCATTTCCCTTCCAATTCCAACACATTCACAATTTTAAATACAATAGTTATTTACATTTAACACCCCAGAAAGACCAGTTTCTGTCTTTCTCTTTCTTGAGAGAGAGAGAGAGAGATGGAGGAGGAGAAAGGAGTAATGGCGACCGATTTCTTCTGGTCGTACACGGACGAGCCCCACGCGTCAAGGAGGAAGCAGATCCTCTCCAAATACCCTCAAATCAGGGAGCTTTTTGGACCCGACCCTTGGGCTTTTGTTAAGGTATGGATAAACTGTTTGGTTTTGGATTAAAGCTTTGATTTTGATGTTGTTTCTGGGGAGTTTGGAGTCATTTTCATGTTGGGTCTACTCGCATTTATGTCTACACGGTTGGGTTTATTTTCGTAATGTATGTATAAATTGCTGGGGGTTTAGAATAAAGATTGGATCTTGATGGGGTTTAAGGGGAGTTTGGGGTGGTTTTCTTGGTGGGTTTACTTGCATTTGTGTCTACATTATTGGGTTTGTTCCTAGATCCAGCAAAGATATCATCTTCATATATTTGAGATCTAGAAATTTTGAGTTAAATTTAGTTGAGTTTTAAGCACAAATCCTAGACATTAGAGATGCATCCTTTTGTATATCTGTGTTTTTTCTTTTTTCTTTTCTTTTTTTTGGTATTTTTATTGATATAGATATGGATTTTGATGGAAAATGTGTGATTAATAAATGGCATTGTTGCTGCTAATTTTGGTGTGGGAGCAAACAGATAAATTTGTGGATTTTTGGAGAAAACGATAAAGCAAACCTGTTGACTTGTTGACCTTCACCAATGTGTTGACTTGGTCTCTTGCCGCTGCTGCGAACCTACAAAAAGTGCGAAACACCGGGGTTGATCCCGGCGACGCACCCTCCGACGCTTAAGTCAGTAATCAGGAATGATTATGAAAGAGCGTAAATTGGCAAAAGATTGATTACCTCTTAATGGTGGTGGATGGGGGGTATTTATAGTCGCCGTTGGGATCAGATTAGGAATATAATCCCTAATTCCCAGTGAAAGGATATATGTGAATCTGGGCCGTTGATTAGTATTAATCAGGGACCCTAATTCTATCCGGATGGACTGGGTTCGTTGCGGGTTGAAACTCGCACCCAGTAAGACAGATCCGTTCATATGTTATTGGGTTTTGAATAAAGACCCAGTTTCCACTTCAGACCCGTTAGTATATGGAATTATCGTTTTACCCCTGAGCTTTAAGATTCGTGTCCGATTTGAACGGCTCCGATTTAATTCTATTTTTAGCCATATCACGAGCCCCCCACTTCTGGAGACTGAGTTTTACAGTCTTCGAGGAGTAGTTTTGTTGTTCTAATGGCGTACGGAATTTTATCGGTGTTCTTAAGGGAGTTTGGAATTTTGCTTGGGGTGTAACGGTGTTATTCTGGGTTTGTAAAATACCCAAAAATATTCTCAGAATTTTCTGGATTTTTGGTGATTTTTCCAGATTTTTTTGAATTTTTTCTCATTTTTTTGAATTTTTTATTCATTTTCCGAATTAAATAATTAATTATAAAAAAATATTAAATAATTATTCTAATTAAATAATTATTTTTTTCAGAATTTTTAAATAATTTTTTTGAATTAATAATTATTTTTAGAATTTTTAATTATTTTTTTTCGATTTTTTAATTATTTTTTTGGATTTTTTAAATAATTAAAACAAATAAATAAATAAATAAATTAAATATTACCTGGACACGTGGCGCGTTTCTGAGCGTTGATCATGATCAGATGTGCATGCATCGTAAGGTAGATCACGTTCTGGACACGTGGCGCATTTCTGAGCGTCGATTGTGTCGTGACGCGATTTTTGAGAAGATCGGACGACCCGTATAGGTCGGAGGGATTTTTTCTCCAATTTCAGGATCGGCACCTCGGCTCCTCGGCTCGGCAACTTGGATCTGCCGACCCCTCCAAATGATGCCACGTGGCAATGCCACGTGCCCCCCTTTTTTCTTCTTTCTTCTTTCTTTCTTTCTTTCTTTCTCCGCTGCTTCTTATCCTCTGTTTCTTCTCCACTTCTCTGTTTCCTCTTTCTCCTTCGACCGTCTTCTTCTTCGTTCTTCGTCAGCTCGCGAGAGAGGTCAACGGGGAGGCTCGGAGGTTTGAGAGGAGTTTTGGAGCTTCGAGTTGGGTTTGGCGAGTGCGAACTCCGCAAGAGAGCTCGGCGAGGAGGAGGTGGAGCTGCAGCTTGGGTTCGGCCAGGGAGCTCGGCATTGTGGAGCTTCGACGTCGGCGTTGCTCGGAGTTCGGGGCTCATCTAGAGGAGAAGCTAGGCGAGTTGACGAAGGGGATGGAGAGGTCGAGCTTAGCGCGGAGCTCTTCGGTGAAGGTGGCGAGGAGCGTCGGCGTCGAAGCTCGGACTCTCGCTAGTGAGCCGAGGTCGAGCTTTTGGAGTCGACGAGGATGAGGGCGAACGCGGGGTGCTTCGCCATTGGGTGACTCCGACTGTGGTGAACTCGACAGTTCGAGAGCTTGGTGATGGAGCTCGTCGGGGAAGATAGCTTGACGTTCGACTGTGGGGGTAGACCATGGATTGGTCGAGAGAGGTGTCGGAGCTCGGAGGTGGCTCGGTTGGTCGAGGGAGGTTGGAGCTCGGCGCAGCGATGAGCTTCGTGAAGGGGGGAGCTCGTCGACGAAGGTGGTGGAAGCCTGGGCTCGGCCCCGGAGCTCGATAATGGGTCGAGCTCGGAGATAACGGAGCTCGACTGAAGGAGAGCTCGGTATGGGCGGAGGAGGATCGCAGTGTTGGTGAGCTCCACCTGGGCATCGGCTCGCTTGAGGGAGAGCTCGGCACTTGGAGCTTGAAGGAGCTCCTGTGGAGCTATCAATGATCGTGACGAGGCTTGGGCGAGCTTGGTGCTGTAGTGGAGACGAGTTCGGCGCTGTTGTGGAGCTGCGACGGTGTGGAGACGAGCTCGCTGTTGGAGTTTGGCGAATTGAAGAGCGTCGGAGGTTGAAGAAGAAGGTGTTGGGTTTTCTTCTTTGGTTGGTTTTGGCGGGAGCATGGAGAAGAAGGGAAGGGGTTCGGGTTTGGGACCCTCACGGGTCCGAACCCGACCCTTCTCTCCAAAATTTAATTTTTTTTCTTCGCCTCTGCTTCTTGTTCGGCAAATCCGAGCACGGATTTTGAGGAGCATTTTTCTCCACTTTTCTGTTCGGTAGATCGGTAGCTCGGATTTCAGATCCGAGCTACGTGGCTCCATCTGGACGGTCGATCACGATCGTGTCGCGAATCACGAGACAAGAGGCTCAAATTTTGAGAAAACGTTATCTTGTCGTTTTGTGGAGACGTGGCGAGATCTGAGCCGTTCATCATGTTCGAGCACGAATTTTGGGACGATCCGACGGTGAGATGGGATCGGCAGAATTTTTCTCCATATGTGGAGGTCGGTACCTCGTCCACTCGGCTCGGTGACTCAGTAGTTCACCCTCTGCTCGTAGTAGCTCGGTGTAGCGGAGCTCGGCGAGTTGATGAAGGTGATGGGTCGGAGCTTGTCAAGAAAGGGGGTCGGCATATGGAAGAGGTGATGCTCTGTTTGGTTTTGGAGATTTTTGAAGAGGAGCCCCACTCCTTGGTGTGAAGAAGACCCATTCTTTGAAGAGAGTGTAAGGAGCAACTCTATGGGAGAGTTTTGAGCTCCGAACTCGCTTAGAAGAGGCCCGCTTTGGAGGCGAGCGGAGTGAAGAGCTCGGCTCTAGGAGAGAGCTATCTGGAAGATGAGTTTGAGGAGCAACTCTAGGGAAGAGTTGTGAGCTCCGAACTCGTTGAGAAGATGTCTGCTTTGGAGGTAAGCGGAGCGAAGAGCTCGGCTCTAAGAGAGAGTCATCTGGAAGACGAGTTTGAGGAGCAACTCTAGGGGGGAGTTGTGAGCTCCGAACTCGTTGAGAAGAGGTCCGCTTAAGAGGGAGAGGAGTGAAGAGCTCGGCACTGAAAGAGTCATTTGTGAGACGAGTGTGAGGAGGAACTTTAGGAGAGAGTTGTGCTCCGAACTCGTTGAGAAGAGGTCCGCCTTGAAGGTGAGCGGAGCGAAGAGCTCGGCTCTAGAAGAGAGTCATCTGGAAGACGAGTTTGTGTAGAAACTCTAGGGGGGAGTTGTGAGCTCCGAACTCGTTGAGAAGAGGTCCGCTTAAGAGGGAGCAGAGTGAAGAGCTCGGCACTGAGAGAGCCATTTGTAAGACGAGTGTGAGGAGGAACTCTAGGAGAGAGTTGTGCTCCGAACTCGTTGAGAAGAGGTCCGCCTTGAAGATGAGCGGAGCGAAGAGCTCGGCTCTGGGAGAGAGCCATCTGGAAGACGAGTTTGAGGAGCAACTCTAGGGGGGAGTTGTGAGCTCCGAACTCGTTGAGAAGAGGTCCGCTTCGGAGGTGAGCGGAGTGAAGAGCTCGGCTCTGGGAGAGAGCCATTTGGAAGAGGAGTGTGAGGAGGAACTCTAGGAGAGAGTTGTGCCCCGAACTCGTTGAGAAGAGGTCTGCTTCGGAGGCGAGCGGAGCGAAGAGCTCGGCTCTGGGAGAGAGTCATTTGGAAGACGAGTGTGAGGAGGAACTCTAGGAGAGAGTTGTGCTCCGAACTCGTTGAGAAAAGGTCCGCCTTGGAGGTAAGCGGAGCGAAGAGCTCGTCTCTGGGAGAGAGCCATTTGTGAGGCGAGTTTGAGGAGCAACTCTAGGGGGGAGTTGTGAGCTCCGAACTCACTGAGAAGAGGTCCGCTTTGGAGGCGAGCGGAGTGAAGAGCTCGACTGTAGCAGAGAACCATCTAGAAGACGAGTTTGAGGAGCAACTCTAGGAGAGAGTTGTGCTCCGAACTCGTTGAGAAGAGGTCCGCTTTGGAGGAGAGCGGAGCGAAGAGCTCGGCTCTGGGGGAGAGCCATTTGGAAGACGAGTTTGAGGAGCAACTCTAGGAGAGAGTTGTGAGCTCCAAACTCGCTATTTAAGTGAGAGAATCAACGGTTGTAGGAGCAGTTTCGAATGGCGAACCACTTCTAACTCGCCGAGGAGCAAGTTATTTGAAGCGGAATCGAACCAAGTGTTGGACTCCGAACTCGTCGTTAGAGGGATTCAACGGTTGTGGGAGCAATTCCGAATGGCGAACCACTTCTAACTCGCTTAAGAGCAAGTTATCCGAAGCAGAATCGAGCCAAGTGTTGGACTCCGAACTCGTCGTTAGAGGGATTCAACGGTTGTGGGAGCAATTCCGAATGACGAACCACTTCTAACTCGCTGAGGAGCAAGTTATTTGAAGTGGAATCGAGCCAAGTGTTGGACTCTGAACTCGTCGTTAGAGGGATTCAACGGTTGTGAGAGCAATTCCGAATGGCGAACCACTTCTAACTCGCTGAGGAACAAGTTATTTGAAGCGGAATCGAGCCAAGTGTTGGACTCCGAACTCGTTAAAGGTTAGTAAGTTGCGAGAGCAGCCATGTAGAAGAAGCTGGACTCTGAACTCACCATTTAGCGAGTTGTGACTCGGAGAGATAGAGAAACAAGAGCAATAATTTTCAATGAAAAGATGTAAAGTTTTATTGAGATAAACTGAGTGGCCGCTTCAATAGGACGAGCCATTATTACATGCTATTGGCTGGGTTACAAGCATCGGCCTTATTGAAAATCAAGATCCTACTTCTACGATAAGGTGATTTCCTCTTGGGAGGAGCTGGGAGATTCTGAGTCTTGAGGCTCGGCGGGCTTTTTTGTTCGCTTGTTTGCTTCTTCAGGGGGAAAGCTCGGCCCCCTCTCTTTGGACGAACTTGGTCAGGTGCCCCCGCTGTATGAGTTCTTCGATCTCCTCCTTCAGAGCCCGACAATCATCCGTGTCGTGGCCGTGGTCCCTGTGAAAGCGGCACCACTTATCTTTGTTTTTCTTCTTGCCAGGGGTATTCATTCTAGGGGAGCGCGGAGTAGTCCTTCCTTGTCCACCTCCATAAGAACTTCCGATATATTAGCAATGTGGGGGGTGAACTTCTCAAAACGTGGAGTCGAGCGGCGCTGGCCATTACTGTCCTTCTGGAATTTTTGGGACCCCTCTTCACTTTGTTCTTCCGTTTGTTCCCGGAAGATGTCTCTTCAAGAGCAAGGGGGTTGAGAGCCTCTTCCGCCCGTATGTACTTCTCTACCCTAAGTAGGAGCTCTGAGAAGTCCCGAGGAGGCTTTTTGGCAAGGGATGCCCTGAGGTTGGCATTAATGACGTTGCGCTCGAATGCGGCAGAGGTTACTGGCTGGTTGAGGGAGGGAATGGACCGGGCTTCGGCGGTGAAGCGTCGAACGTAATCTCTTAGGCGTTCACCCTTTTTTTGGTTGAGGGTCACCAGAGATACACTTGTTTTCTCAGCTCGGCGGCTACTCACGAAATGAGTAAGGAGAGAGCCCTTCGAACTGATCGAATGAGAAGATGGAGGCCGAGGCGAGTTGAGAGTACCATTCTCGCGCAGACCCCTTCAGCGTGGCAGGGAAGATCTTGCAGAGGAGGGCGTCTGAAGCATGGTGGATCATCATGAGAGTTTTGAAACTCTCTATGTGATCTGCGGGGTCCGACTCCCCGGTATACGTCTCGAAATGAGGCGGCTTGAAGTTTTCTGGGATGGGGGCTTCTATGATGGTGCGGGAGAATGGAGGTCTGCTCGGGCGGAGGTTTATCACCCGTTGCTCTTCTTCCTTGTCAATTCGGCCGAGGCGCCTCTCCATATCGTGGAGACGGCAGTAGACTGAGTCTTCTCTTTGATCATATCTTGCCGAGCCCCGGGACTCATCTTCGTACGAGGATGGACTGGGGCTGCGGCGATGGTAACTTGGAGAAGGACGAGGACTGAGAGTGGGAAGGCAATGGCTCCTAGCTGGCTCATGAGTAGGTGGCCTCCGGTCGTTCTTTGGGGCGAGATTGAGGGCCCGTAAGACTGTCGCTTGGAAGTCTTGAAGATTTGCCCTTGTGACTGGTGCCTCTCCAACTTGGCGGTCCCTATGTGTGGCTCGGCTTATTGGAGAATGAGTTCTCCGCCGATGACGCTGAGGGGACTCTCTTTGCCTCCTCGGGGGAGGGGATCTTCTAGTCCTCGGTCGTCGGGGGGTTCGGATTCTTGAAGCCCCTGAGTTCTCGGATTGATGGACTCGACCAAGGGCTTGCCATCCATTCAGGCGAGTTCTAAGGTCAACCCCCTTTTGGCGGTCGGCAATGACTTGACGAAGATCCCACTCGGGAGGGCTTTGAGAAGCCAGGGATTCAACTGAAGGATAGGGACCCGTGACTTGGTCATGAGGAGGATGTTGCTTCGGATGACTCTGAAGGGAGCCCCCCTGGGCAGCCCCCCAAGATCCTTGAGGGGTCTGTTGAGTAGGAGCACCTTGAACCAGAGGAGGGAGAGGAGGAAGGGAAGTGGTTCTTCGGTTGGAGACCGCTGCCTTCCCCTTCTGTTTTGGATGCATGGCTTGAAACTAGTATCGGTGATGAAGAGAGGTCAGGTTGCTTTTTCGTTTTCCACAGACGGCACCAATCTGTTGCTGCTAATTTTGGTGTGGGAGCAAACAGATGAATTTGTGGATTTTTGGAGAAAACGATAAAGCAAACCTGTTGACCTTCACCAATGTGTTGACTTGGTCTCTTGCCGCTGCTGCGAACCTGCAAAAAGTGCGAGACACCGGGGTTGATCCCGGCGACGCACCCTCCGACGCTCAAGTCAGTAATCATGAATGATTATGAAAGAGCGTAAATTGGCAACAGATTGATTACCTCTTAATGGTGGTGGATGGGGGGTATTTATAGTCGCCGTTGGGATCAGATTAGGAATGTAATCCCTGTGATCAGATTAGGAATGTAATCCCTAATTCCCAGTGAAAGGATATATGCGAATCAGGGCCGTTGATTAGTATTAATTAGGGACCCTAATTCTATCCGGATGGACTGAGTTCGTTGCGGGTTGAAACCCGCACCCAGTAAGACAGATCCGTTCATAGGTTATTGGGCTTTGAATAAAGACCCAGTTCCCACTTCAGACCCGTTAGTATGTGGAATTACCGTTTTACCCCTGAGCTTTAAGATTCGTGTCCGATTTGAACGGCCCCGATTTAATCCTATTTTTAGCCATATCAGGCATTGAGATGCAGAAGTACACTGGGATATGGACATACAACTGGGAATTTATTGTAGAATGTTGTGTACTGCAGATTCATCTCTAATCTCTAATCTCTAATCTCTAATCTTTAATATTATAATGGGAGAAGACCTTAGTGCCCTTCGTCAATCTATCAACGCATGCATCACTCGCCCATTACTAATATGAAGCAGGTCTCACGTTCGAGTCCTTACTATGTCAGATTTTTTACTTTTTTTTAGTATTAAACATGCATTACAATCACATGTGTAAATTACTATCTATCTATCTATCTTTAGTATAATATATCTACTTACTATTTAATGGAAGAGTTTGCGACAAATAAACAATTTTTAATATTTTTTTGTCACAAAAGAAACACTACTTTTGTCACCAAACAAACATGTGCATCACACGTGCAACTCCAAATCTATTTTTCAACATGTGTATCGCATGTACACATCAAAGTTTTCCTTCTTAATTTTTAAATAAATACGTGTATCGCCCGTTCAGCTCCATTTTTTAAAAATTAAAGCATTCATCACACGTGCTAATTACAGTTGACTTACATGTATCGCACGTTTACCTCCAATTCTTTATCAAAACGTGCGTTGCACGTGAAAATACTAGTCTCATTAATAGCGGGTGTTAAAACTGTTAGCTCAATACGAATTAAATAGACTGTTGGTATAATGCTACAAGACTAAGGACTTGTATATCAACCGTAGTTTGCATACTTTAACCTACAATGAGAATTTATTGACTGGAGTTTAGTTAATCTACAGGTTTTTGTAACTGCGGTGGTTGGAATAATATAGGCATCTCAACTCTAAACTGAATGCCAAGCTTTTCAAAGTTAACTAGTTAAGATACATAGAGATATATTAAGAGGAATGCTATGCTCACTACCAATTTCACTACATTTTTCTTCACTATCTTAGGTGACATACTCCAATAGGTGGGGAAAAAGAGAGTAGGTGAGTAAACTCTCCAATAGGAGTGTGCCACATAAGATAGCGAAGAGAATGGTAGTGAAATTGGTAGTGGATAAGGCATTACTCATATATTAAATATATTAAACACCAAAACATACCTCCTATCATCTTAATTATCGCGATAGTAGACAAAGATCCGGACAATTATGTGAGGTAGGGCGGAAACATCTCATTGATTTTTTTAGATGACAGAAACTAGATGCAAAGATAGGAGGCTTATATTAGAAGGCACGGATGAAAATGAAACTAGAGCAAAGTTTTTCATGGATCATTTGATGGTTAATGCGATGGAATGAGTATAGCTTGTAATGTAACGAGAATTGGGATTTTGAAAGGATACTAACATTTCCTTCTTTTTAATTTGAAAATGTGCTCAAGTTTTGAATCTGAAGGGTGTGATAATTTGTGCTTTTCTTGTCATATGTTTAATGTGTTTGGTATCTTATGAACAACTCTTTATGTTTATCTGTTTTCTAATCTGAGGCGGGGTTCTTTCCATTTCTTTCTTAAGTAGGGCAAGAAATTTGGTTGGTAGAGTTTTAAAATGTCATACCAAACCCTTCTTCAATTTCTTTTTGGGTTCTGGTTGCTTTTCAAAATGATCGAGCGATTCAACACTTCTTGAACTGCTCTGGATGTTATATTTCATATTATAGAATGATAACTGCAAAGTTTTTCAGTAAATTTTAAATTATCAGTTAACTAGTAACCCCATAATCATTTCATTGTAATTTTATCTGTATAAGTTCATAATAATTATTACCAATCCTATGAATTGAACCAGCATTTTTGTCCAGATCACTGCAGTCGTCTCAATTCAGTTATGGACAGCCACCCAGCTTTCCGACTCCAACTGGCTGAAGATCCTCGTAGTTGCCTACTTCTTTGGTTCATTCCTCAGCCACAACCTCTTCCTTGCCATCCACGAGCTCAGCCACAACCTTGCCTTCTCTACCCCCTCCCTCAACCGATGGCTCGGCATCTTTGCCAACCTCCCCATCGGTGTCCCCATGTCGGTCACCTTCCAAAAGTATCATTTGGAGCACCACCGCTACCAAGGTGTTGATGGCTTAGACATGGATGTCCCCAGTCAAACTGAAGCCCATCTCGTCACCAACATCGTCACTAAATCAATCTGGGTCCTCCTCCAGCTCTTCTTCTACGCTCTCCGCCCCCTTTTCCTGAAGCCCAAACCCCCTGGTTTGTGGGAGTTCACAAATCTTCTCATCCAACTCGCTCTTGATGCTAGTTTGGTGTACTTTTGGGGTTGGAAGTCGCTTGGTTATCTGATGCTCGCCACGTTTGTGGGCGGAGGGATACACCCAATGGCAGGCCATTTCATATCAGAACACTATGTGTTCAATCCGGACCAGGAGACTTATTCTTATTACGGGCCTTTGAATCTAATGACATGGAATGTGGGCTACCACAATGAACACCATGATTTTCCCAGAATCCCAGGGAACAAGCTCTACAAGGTGAAGGAGATAGCACGAGAGTACTACGACAATTTGATGTCATATAGATCTTGGAGTCAAGTGATTTATATGTATGTGATGGATCGGACTGTCGGACCTTTTAGTAGGATGAAGAGGAAGCTACCAAAGAGTACAGGAACAGCGAAGAAAGATGAGTAGGGTGGTTGTTTCATCTATTCTTCACTGTTCTTCCCCTTGTTAGGTAAAATGTTATATTCTTTTGAGAAGCAACATGGATGTTTTGACTTGCATTCTCATTCCAGTTTTGAACATTTGTTAAATTTATATGTAACTTAAGTTGTTGCCTCCAACCTTATTAATTTGGAATTATGAATTAGATGACATTCTTCGTGTTTGAGATGAATGTATTAGCTTCTATATTAAATTTTCTGCTGTTTGGATGAATCAATTTGTTTCAAATTTTCTTCTTTGTGAAACTTTCTACTTACAGCCTAATGTCGGTGTTGCTCAGATCGTATTAAATTTGTTTTGGATGAATCAATTTGTTTCAGAGATGTATCTTTTACTCCCAGTTTTGCCAAAACTTGTGAAACTTTGTACTTACAGCCTAATGTCGGTATTGCTCATATTGTATTAAAATCTATCATTTTCTACCTTCATTTATCTTGTTTCCTTTTCTTTTCCCGTATTCTTGATTGTTTATGCACTTAATAATATATATATATCACTGAAGGAAACTGTGACCAGATATAAAAATTACTGACAGATCTTCATCACCTTTTATTAGATTGTACAAAGTGCAGATGAGATCTGACTAAACCAAAGAAACTACAAGTATAGAGAGATACACTTGCTCATAAACTTGTAGCAATTCTTCCATGATTCTTTATTCCGAGTTTTAATTAGGTTCTCCAATGTATAATTAGGTTCTCCAATGTAACTATGTCTCTGCTTACGTCTGATTAACCCGAAGAATTCGGTCCCTCAATAAGGGAAGCCTGACTGGTACATCATCATCGCTATCCTCGTTGACTGTTGGAGGAGCTGGCCCGAAATCTCTAAGAACCTTAGCAATAGTGAGAGAGATCGCCTTCAAACAAAAGAAAAGCATTTGAGACTAATCAGTAAAAGCATATATGAAGCATAATAAGCGGTCACAATTGCTACCTGCTACAAATGGTAATAACATGTTGAATTCGTTTTCATGGTTTCAGAACAGGGATGTATACCTGTATCACCACAAAAGACAGACTCAGCCATTTGAACATTCCGAAGTTGTCTTTCACGAAATTCCTGAACTCATTTGGCTTCCCCGATGGCTCTTCTGGGAAATCCTGATAAAAGAAGGTAGAAGTCGGAAAAAATCAGAGATATGTAGGATAAAAGAGCGGTCAGGGAAGTGCTAGAAACAAAAGTCTTTAAAATTCAGTACCCTTTCCCAGTTTTTGTTCACATAAACGTTCGCACCAATTGCAAACTCCAGCAGGATAAGCAAGACGACAGTTATCATGTACTGCACGGTTTAAGGATATAACAGAAGGTATGCATGCATTCACAACTCTTGCATGTGGCAGTGTGTTCATGTCTGTGCTTCTTAGACATGAACGATGCTACCCTAGCCAAACGGCGGAGAGGGATGGTGACTCAGTTGAGGGACATAACTTGGGCTAACGGAAAGCCTGTGGCAACCATTAACACTTCAATCACCAAAGGCTCAAACATGTGAATTGCGAAAGTCAACGAGCATCTTTCACATGGATTAGAATCATGCTTAACATGCGGAGTACATTTGGGAAGGATGAACATCTAAGGATATGATCATATAACATTTTGGCTGTTTTTAGGTTGCCTGTTATAGTAACAAATTCATGGATACATCTACAAACCTAGATTCTATACAGCCTAAACCTCTAGGGAATAAGAGGATCTTAATAAACGGCCGACTCTGTAGTCCATTTTAGGCCAAAACCGGTATGGCCTGCGAATGAGGTGAGGTGAAAATGGTAAATGGAGGGACTTTTCTCAGTCTGGTCTATATTTGCTTCTTCAATTTCTGAGGGGCCCTTTCGAGTCATGGACAGTATGCATGGAGAGTTACGGCAGACCCCAAGATTAAGATTTTCTTGATGGTTTGCAGCTAGTGACCATATAGACAAGGGATTAACATGAGCATAACTATAAATTGTTTACTCTGCAGTGATCAATGTCGACCATCTAATGGCTTCACTCACTATCCTTACAACAAAATTATCTTGAAGGTCATACTTAATAGATCTAACGGTTGAAGTTGATAACATGATAAACCAGCTGCATTTGATACTACTCATAAATAATAGACCGAAAAACAATACCCGATTCTTCAATACATGGAAAGTGTGAAACATAAGCACTTTACTAACTGCAGATTCACTCCAGGCAATAAATAGATCATGTAAATACCAAATAATGCGTATATGGAATGAGAAAAAGGATCTAAATTTAGTTCTTCGGAAAGGATACACAAGAAAGGCATTGACTGTCGACATTCTGAGCAGCAATATGTCCGGAACAAGTTACCAGGATAACAACCACTCCTAAGGCCAAAAGAGTGTATGAGAACCTGCACATTTCGCAGTATCTTGCTGTAAGGCTTTACAGTACAAGAAATGATTGCACAGTCTACTAAAAAGCGGAATCTATTAGTTCATACTAAAGTAAACACAACATTAGCCAGGAACAAATTCTATTAATCACAATGCTGATAAGAATAATCACATGAATAATCATAAGCCGAAACAAAATAGCTAGAATAAGTGTTCATCGCTATACTGTAGGTGCGTCGGTGATCTTGATCAGCCTATTTCAGAAAGTTGAAAATGAGGGTCTTCACTACATAGTCAGAAAAAACCTCCTAATTTGATGTCTCATTAAGTGAAACCGATTGAGGTTTAGTCGTAGAATGTGAAAACAGAAGGGTCATTCTTGTTCTCCTAAAAGCTCACAAAATTACTGAAATTTCCCTTATTAAAGAGAACACGCCGAATAGTACATTATACTGTATACAGCTCGATCGATCGTGTAATCATTTGTACCTTACACTCGAATGTAATTCCCTATAACAAATCTATCATCAATTAATGCAGAAAGAATTCGGAGTATATGATGAATTAAATATACAAACTTCCATCCAAAGTTAACTTTAAACATCAAACTAAAATTGTTCCTATAATCCAACACCATCCCAAAATGTTATTAATTCTGATTCCTTCCATTATCCAAAATAGTTAGCACGTGCAATCTACGTGGGGAAAAAAAAGCGGAAGAAGAAAATACCAGGTGTTTGCAGCTGGGTAGATTGCAGTTGCCGGACGCCCGAACCCCATCATCTTCAAGGCAAACATTACGATCAACGCACCAGCTAAGCAGAGAGTCCAGCTGGTCGCCTTGAGGGCAACTTGCAAGCAGTTCCTCGTCCAGCACCAAGGCATTCTCTCAAAAGTAGTAGTAAATTAAAATAGCTAGCAAGCTAGCTAGCTTTCTTCTTTTTTTGTTGAATGAATATGAGAGTGTAAGTCGTAAAGGGGTTGTTGAAGTCTTGAAGATGATGACGTAGAAGAAGAAGAAGAAGACATTAAGGAATTTTGTTGGGATTTGAGGTTTGAAATTTAACAGATCAAATTAAGAGGAAAGTTGAGTGTGAATAATATTTGAGAGGAGAGTGCAACGTGTGTAGGAACCAAGGTGGTATTGCCTAGTGTCAGACGAGCTTGGCTTTATAAGCATATCTATTTGATTGTGACACTCTCAACTCGATCCAGTTGGGATTTGTCGTCTTCTTCTTCTTCCACTTAAGACTCTTAAGAGTTATTTGTTTTGTATTGTATTAATTATGGATTGAAGGAGCCAGAGTTTTCTGTTATGACTCTTTGCAATGCGGGTAGGTGGTCATATCAATTTCATATGAAGGAAATCTCATTTGGATCTTGACGATGATGTGATATTGATGCGGAAATGTTTAGTGTTGATGTTGGATGGAAAAACATAATCGTGGGGGTAAAATTAAAGGATATCTTATTCTTGGAAAATCTCTGATCTCTGATCTCTGATCTCTAATATTATAATGAGAATGTCTTGGTGTCATTTGTAAATCTACCAATACGTGCATTGCACGTGCATAACTAATATGAAGGAGGTTCAAGTTCGAGTTCCCATTACATCAGATTTTTTACTTTAACTTTTTTTAATATATTAAATGTGCATCACATATATAAATTATTATCTATCTATCCATCTATTTATAACTAGTAATTTTCACGTACGATGTACGTTTTGATAAAAAGTTGGAGTTGAGTGTGCGATACATGTAAGTCGGTAGTAATCAACACTTGTGATGAATGTCTTAAACTTTTAAAAAAATGGAGTTGAACGGGCACTGCAAGCATTTTTTTAATTTTTTTGAAGGAAAAACATTGAATTGTACATACGGTGATGTGTTACGAAATAGATTTGGAGTTGTATGTGCAATGTACGTATTTGCTTTGTGACAAAAAATCTAAAAATTATATGTTTGGTAAAGGAAAAATTTTTTGATTTACACACGTGATACACGTGTTAATAGATAGAGTTAGAGTTACACGTGCAAGTATGTATTTTATTTGTGACAAAAAAATATTAAAGAATTGTTTGTTTGGTTACAAACTCAAAGGGACAAAGTGACAAACTCACTAGTAGATATAGTATATAATAACTATTATAATGAAAGTCTTGGAGTTTTAAATTTACCTACTTACGTGTAACGCACGTACAACTCTAACTCTTCCATTATAGTCTTCACATTTACTTTTAAAAATATATAATTCTATTTATTAAGACATGCATCGCACGTGTAAATCAGAGTTTTTACTTTAAGTTTTTTTAAAAATTAATATGTACATTGCACGTGTATATTACTAGTATATATGAGTTACAGAATGTCGAGAATGTTGTGTAAAAACTAGTGGATGTAGTAGTCTTAGCATGGTGTGAGCTAATGCTTCCCCAGGCATGTTGCAAAATCTTGTCAAAATCATGTAGAGGATATGTAGTGTAAGTGGTTCAGCCATTTTAATTTTTTATGGGAATTTTAGATGTATGGTTGAATTTAATTTTTATTTTAATTTAACGGTCAGGATTCGTATTGACGAAAGAAATCTAAGGAGTATTTCCTAAACATTTTTCAGGGGTTTTTCCACAATGACATCTAAAATAATTGGTATTCCAAAGTAATACCTACACTTTTTATATTTTCAAAATAGCACTCGTAAGTATTTAACATATTTTAAAATAGCATCATGTTATTTAGGATAGTTAAGTTGACGGAATATTCTATATATTCTTCACTCAATAAGAAACTTCCGGATTATCCAAAAAACCCTCTTCTTTCTTTATTAAATTTTCTTTCTTTTCATTTGTAATTAAAGCCTAACTCAACTTACTGGCTCAATTCAATTTTACCTATCTTCTTTTGCATAGGATACTTTCTATTAAACACTAACTCTATACAATTTATCTATATTCTTTTGGTTAGGGTTATCCAAATATGAAATAAGAAAATAGAAAACAACAATGAAATAAGAGAAAGGGGAAAGAAAATAAAGAGTTTGTATAATAAGGTAGTAAAAAGGTAATGCAAAGTGGTCATTTATATGATTCCATCCGTAAACTTAACACCATATCACTTAGATGCTATTTTAGAATATATTACATATTACAAGTGCTATTTTGAAAATATGAAATTACAGATGTTATTTTGAAAATATCATTTTTTTGGGTGTCATTACAGGAAAAAAAACATTTTTTCCCCAATGAGGAAAATATTCTTATTACATATGTAACATATCTCTAATATTATCTCTAATCTCTAATCTATAATAATAATCTCTATCTTAATCTCTAATATTTTAATGGGAGAGTTTGTTATCAAACAATCTTTATTTGTAACCAAACAAACACGTGTCATTCACATGCATATCTAATATAAAGGATGGCTTAGGTTCGATGTTAGATAACGTCTGAATTTGTGTGTGTGTGTGTGTGTGTGTGTGTGTGTGTGTGTGTGTGTGTGTGTGTGTGTATATATATATATATATATATATATATATATATATATATATATATAAAGACGTGCACCGCACTTGTAAATTACTAATAATCTCTAATATTATAATGGGAGAGTTGAGGTTGCCATTTGTAGATATTCAACCATCTAATCTCAACCATTTATTTTTAAGTTGGAGTGATATTAACCATTAATTTACTCAACTGATGTTAGTTATCATAATACCCTCAAAGTTCAAATTTATTTACAACGGGTAATTTGTAAAGAGTATGTATGAGTAAAGGGAGATCTCATGAGGTTCAAGACCAGATTATGTCTTATTATTTACTCTATTAAAAACAAATTTTTGATTAGAACGTGCATCACACATGTAGATACTAGTATAATATATATATATATATATATATATATATATATATATATATATATATATATATATATATATATGGGTGTTGTTCGGTTGCAAACGGGCCGGAACGGGTCGGTTCGCACGGACCCGTGCGAACCTCGATCTGGGCCGTTGGATCGGTTGGATCAGATTTTTTTTCATAAAATCTTGCCTTAACCCGTTCTTGCCAACGACGGGTTAAGGCAAAATTTAATAAAAAAAGTTGGCCTTAACCCGTTCTTCGGAATAACGGGTTAAGGCTATATTTTTCATTTTCGTCGACATACAGTTCGTCTTCTTTCTTCCGCTCTCTTCTTCTTTCTTCGACGAACCCAGACCCAAACGACGGAAAAAAAAAAAAAAACCTAAAAAAACCCTAGCTCCGACGATCGAAACCCTAGAACTCCATCTTCTCTCCCAACTCCGAAGATTGAAACCCCCTAACTCCGACGTTCGAAACCCTAGCTTCTCTTCCCCTCTTCGGAACCCTAGATACGAAATTGGAACCCTAGTTCTCTTCGAAAACCGATTGCTTGGCTTGATTTCGACCTATTCCATAAGGTATACACTATTTCTTGAACCCAATAATCTACATTTGTATTTTTTTGGTTGAATTTGTGTGTAGTGATTTATTTAGAAATTGGAAAAAAAATTAAAATGTGTTAGTAGATTATAGATGTAGAATCGGGTTGACCTCAAGTATATTCAATTGCCGAATTATGTTTCTTGCATTAGTATCTTGTAGAATTAGAATTGTATATACGAAATTAGTTAGAATTTTCAGTGCGGTTATGGTTGAAAACCCTGCGAATGACCGTAAAAAAATACGAAACTTTCCGAGCAGGTTCGTCTCACGTAGTACAAGCCACACCAACTTGTAGAAACGAGTTTTGACTCACGGTTCGAGAGATACGGCCGCGTATCGCTTTCGGTTGGAAAAAACCAAGTATAGCGGTGCACGGCCGTATATCGCAAACCGTGACTCGAAACTCGCTTCTACAAGTTCGGGTGGCTTCGCCTACGTGAATCCTACCAAGTGGGAAAGTTTCGAGGGTTTTTGGAGTCCGTTTGCGCGGTTTTCTCAACTTCTTCGCACGATAGTTTTTCGTATTAGAATTTTGTAAGTGCGGTTAGATTAGATTAGAAAACCCTTCAAACGACCTCCAAAAAATACGAAACCGTGCGAGTTGGTTGGTGTCACCTACGATAAGCCACCCGAACTTGTAGAAGTGAGTTTCGACTCACGGTTCGAGAGATACGGCCGCGTACCGGTTACGGTTGGGAAAAAATCGAGTAAAGCGGTAGACGGCCGTATCTCGCAAACCGTGAGTCGAAACTCGCTTCTACAAGTTCGGGTGGCTTGCCCTACGTGAATCCGACCAAGTCGGAAAGTTTTATAATTTTCGGATGCCATTTGGGCAGTTTTATCAATTTCCTCGCATTACAAGTTTGAGCCTAAGAATTTTCTAAGTGCGGGTAGATTAGAAAATCCTTCAAACGGCCTCCAAAAAATATGAAACTTTGCGATTTGGTTGGTGTCACCTAGGAGAAGCCAAACCAATTTGTAGAAGTGAGTTTCGACTCACGGTTCGAGAGATACGGTCGCGTATCGCTTCCGGTTGAAAAAAACTATTATAAAGCGGTATACGGTCGTATCTCGCAAACCGTGAGTCGAAACTCGCTTCTACAAGTTCGGGTTGCTTGCCCTACGTGAATCCGACCAATTGGGAAAGTTTTAAAATTTTCGGGTGCCGTTTGCGCGGTATTGCTCTATTTCCTCCCATTATAAGTTTTATAATTAGAATTTTCTAAGTGCGGGTAGGTTAGAAAACCCTGCAAACGACCTCCAAAAAATACGAAACTTTGCAATTTGGTTGGTGTCACGTACGAGAAGTGACCCGAAGTTGTAGAAGTGAATTTCGACCCACGGTCCGAGAGATACGGGCGCGTATCGGTTTTGGTTCGAAAAAAAACAAATAAAGCGGTAGACGGCCGTATCTCGCAAACCGTGAGTCGAAACTCGCCTCTACAAGTTCGGGTGGCTTGCCCTACGTGAATTCGACCAAGTCGGAAAGTTTTATAATTTTCGGATGGCATTTGGGCGGTTTTCTCAACTTCCTCGCATTACAAGTTTGAGCCTTAGAATTTTCTAAGTGCGGGTAGATTAGAAAACCCTCCAAATGATCTTCCAAAAATACGAAACTTTGCGATTTGGTTGGTATCACCTACGCGAAGCCAAACCAACTTGTGGAAGTGAGTTTCGACTCACGGTTCGTGAGATACGGCCGCGTATCGCTTATGCTTGGAAAAAAACCGAGTAAAGCGGTAGATGGCCGTATCTCGCGAACCGTGACTCGAAACTCGCTTCTACAAGTTCGGATGGCTTCCCCTACGTGAATTGGACCTGGTCGGAAAGTTTTAAAATATTCGGATGCCGTTTGCGGGGTATTGCGTCAATTGCTCAAGTGAGAAGTTTTTGACATAGAATTTTTTAAAAAACGGGCCGATTAGAAAACAATTCGAACCACCTCCAAAAAATACGAAATTTGGCGAGTTGATTGGTGTTACCTATGAGAACTGACCCGAAGTTGTAGAAGTGAATTTCGACTCACGGTTCGAGAGATACGGCCGCGTATCGGTTGGAGGTTGGAAAACAACCTAATTAAGCGGTATACGGCCGTATCTCGCAAACCATGAGTCGAAACTCACTTGTACAAGTTGGGGTCGCTTGCCCTACGTGAATCCGACATAGTCGTAAAGTTTTATAGATTTTTTTGTTTTTATTCATGCGTTTTTCAGTATAATCTCGGTATGTTTGTTTTGTTGTCATCTTTATTAACAACTTTTTAATTTTTTACAGACGGGTATCTAAATGGCTAGAACAAGGCAACCAAGAATCGAGTCCGGGAACACCAGTGGCGCACCAACTACTGAGGTAAGATCGATTACTATTATTGGTTTTAAATACAAACATGTAACATTATCTCAATAATAACATTTGTTATATTTATTCGTGTAGGTTGGTGGCCGTCAATCCACATCGGCTGAGGCAGGTCCGTCGTCCTCGGTTACATCACCCGGACCCGTGGACACAAGTGTACTCACCCTGCAGGGCAAACACCGATCGGAAGCCGTGTGGAATGGGTCCGATAGAAAACTAAATTTTCGGAAGCACACAGTTCTTCCTTGGGATGAACGTATCACGCCGTATGTGGTAGAGGCCGGTTTCTACGGAGCAAGATTCATTCACTCTGTGAAGCTAGATCGGCCACTCCTCACAGCTCTAGTCGAGCGATGGAGGCCGGAGACCCACACATTCCACCTGCCTGTGGGTGAGATGACTGTGACCCTGCAGGATGTGGCAATGATAACAGGACTACCAATCGATGGGGTTGCCGTGACGGGAAACATGGACTTCGATCGAGTTGAAGTCGTTCGGGACTTACTCGGTATCGACTTGCAGTTGGTAGTTCTTGAAATGCAAGAGAAGGCCGAAAAAAATATCCGCGAAAATGCCCCCGCAGATTCTGATGAAGATGTATTGAATGAACAAATAGAAGCTGCGAAACAAAAGGCGGAGGAAGAAGTGATGGATGACGCTTTCGAGGGTAAATCACTTTACATCACCTGGTTAAAATACCAGTTCGAGGAGGGATATTTGAACCCCGAGTCGGGTGAGGCTGACCTAGTGTGCTATGCACGTGCATACATTTTTAGTTTGATAGGGGGACTTATCTTCCCGAACTCATCCGGATCAACCGTGCCGTTGATGTACCTACGGTTGTTGGAGGATTTCCAGTATGCGGGTCGCTATAGTTGGGGGAGTGCGGCACTGGCGCTACTATACAGGAGTTTGTGCATATGTTCTTTAGGTGGCGCACAGATGGGTGGCCCAATGGTGCTGATGCAGATATGGAGTTGGGAACGCATCCACATCGGACGTCCCCGTATTACTCAGCCTATACCGGAATTTTTGGCCGACCCAGGGGCAGCAGAGTTGTTACCTCCTGTAGGAGCATATTGGGCCGGCCGACACACGTGGACCGATAACCCACGCCATTCGCTGACCTACTACAGAGATGAGTTGGACAACATGCGGGACGAGTTCGTCACATGGGAACCGTACTCGGCCGATAGGTTGCAACGCGTTCCTCCAGTCTGCCTAGACAGATCCCTTTGGTTGACGGCAGCACCTCTTGTGAACTTTTCGGTTGTGGAGTTCCAGTATCCTGACCGGGTCTTGCGGCAATTCGGATATCAACAGAAGATTCCCGATGTCAGGTCGTACGATAAAAAGTTGCACGAGGTTAGGGGAACGGGACGGGTGCCCAACTTCGATTGGGCTGATTTTCATCGTTACCACGTAGCCAACTGGAACACCATGCGACATCAAATGACACTGAATTTGATGTTTGTCGCGAGACCATACGATGGGTCCCTCCAGCAGGCATACATGATGTGGTACAAGCGAATAACCCGGTTGTTCGTTTCTCCAACGGTCGCCGTACCAGCTGGGGTGCAACTTCCGATTCCCGAAGCCCAGGTAGAACCACCTCCAGCATATTCCTCCTCCCAGCCGATGTACCAACCGAGGGCTGAGGCACATCGAAAAGCGGTCAGTCCAATTTCATATAGTTTGTATATTTGTACTGTGTTCAATTGATGTACACTAATTTTGAATGATGTTTAAATTGGAATTTTTCACCAACTGTAGATTGACAACGCATGGGAGGTTGTCCGAACAGCTGCCCGCCACCTGAAGACTAGAATACCCGAGAGCTTAAAGACGGTAATCCGGGAGATGTTAGCCCCGTGCCGTCGTACTCTGGAGGACGCGGGTGAAGGTCCACAGGTTGAGGCCTATTTGAGCGCCAATGTGCCGCCAACACCCTTAAGGCGAAAACAGGTTGTTAGTAGGGCAATTATAATCCCTGGTCGTCAACAGGGTACTGATGAGGAAGAGTCGTCGGATGATTCTGACTCTCCCCAAACACATCGCGCACGGCGAAATCCTAAAAGGACCAGGCAACCTCCCAATCAATTCACACCAAGCGGTCGCAAGCGGACTGGCCGTAGACGGTAATCTGTAATACTCTGTAATAGCGTATCTTTTGGTTGGTGTTTTTGTCACTGCAGTAACTAACGTATTGTTTGTTTCTACGTTGATAAACTGTTGTAGGTGAATTTTGGGGCGCCGGATGCAAGCCAAATTCGAGAACGGCTTCATTTGTGAATAATTGTCTTTTGGCCATGTGCAGTCTTATATGTATAATTTTGTTGTAAACTCTTGGATTTTGTGAATATTGAATTCAGTTCAAGTAATTAAGTAGTTGGTCGTTATTGGACTTTTGTACGCCTTCAAGTTTCTTTTGAATATATATGTTGTCTTATTTACTTTGATGTGCTTTCATTTGTTATTTTGTGAACCACATTTAATTAGTTATATTGCTGCCAATATCTCTCTACTTAATCCGTTATCAGCAAGGACGGGTTAAGTGGAGAGATATTGTCAGTCCTTTGGAAAACTACTCAAGTAGTACATGAAACAAGTGCTGCCAATATGGGTCTTCCTAACCCGTCACTGCCAACAACGGGTTAGGTTAACTTAACCCGTTCTTGGCGACAACGGCTTAAGTAGAGAGAGATTGGCAGCAATATAATTCATACAGGCGAAAGTGCTGCCAATATGGGTCATCCTAACCCGTCGTTGCCAACAACGGGTTAGGTTAACGTAACCCGTTCTTGGCGACAACGGCTTAAGTAGAGAGAGGTTGGCAGCAATATAATTCATACAGACCAAAGTGCTGCCAATATGGGTCATCCTAACCCGTCGTTGCCAACAACGGGTTAGGTTAAAGTAATCCGTTCTTGTCGACAACGGCTTAGGTAGAGAGATATTGGCAGCAACTAACCACTTCTACAAATTTCTCTTAACTCTTTGCGAGAACTGTCTCCGGAACTGTGCAAAGTGACATTAATATGCCCATAAATTGTTTATTATTTTTATAATTTTCCCATTATTCGCCCGCAACTAACCACTCTAAATTTGTAACATGATAAGTTTTGTGAAAGTAAAAAAAAAAAAATTACGAGTTCTGTTGTAAAAAAAAAAAAAAAAGTCATATGTATTTGTTTTTTCCCTGTTTATATTTATTTTTTTAATTTCTTGACTAGCCACGTAACTAACCAATATAAAATTGACCACATCAAACGGATATTCAAATCCAGACAAATTTATTAAAATTGAGCACATCCCACATGTACACTATACGAGGGGAAAAAAACTTGTAGACTCTCTAATGTGGGTACATGGGGCATGCATTTATTGTGGAAGGACTGACAAGAATCATTTTAGGTTATCTGGTCGGTCCTCGTTCTAATTTCCCGTTGATAGACTCTCACTTCTGCTTCTTCTCATAGTAGAACAAGTTTAATATCAGAAATACCACTTTTAGATCCCACATGTAGCCCATATGGGAGAAACACCACATGTAGATCCCCACATCAACGTACAAAAAGACCAAGTCAGGGTTTGGAACAATTGTAATGATGAAAATATTCCTAATGGAAAATCCCCTCTGTGTTATTATTGAGCGCAGTGCCTCCAGGTTTAATATAGAGGGCTAACAAAAACTGCCATCTTTTACCAGAAATGACAATACAAATATGTTTTCCACTGTCTGTGCAAAAGATCCCCTGTTTAATAAATGGGGGAAAATCCACATTTGGATTCGCACATGTAGCCGTTATGGAAAAGCTATATGTAGGGAGGTACATGTGATGTTGTAGGCGGGTGTTGAGTTCTACTTGTTTAGCTTGGTGCGTTTTCCCACTAATGTGTATGTTCAAAAAAAACGTTGCCTATATGGAGCAAAAACCACACGTACATCCCCACATTTAGCCTATTTGGGGGAAAAACCAAATGTACATCCCCATATGTAAAGATTGTGGAAAAAAAAAACATTTACATGGCACATGTAGGCTTTAACACATGTAAAAAAATATTTAGATCTCCACATGTAGCCCACATGGGGAAAAAAAAACATGTAGATCCCCACATGTAGCCTATACATGGAGCAAGCCATATGTAGATCCCCACATGCATGTAAAAAAATACCAATACATATTTGGATCAACTGTGATGATGATGGTATCCCTAATGGAGAGATATGAAACGGTAAAATCTCTGCTACAACTTACAGTTTGTAAGACTGTTAAACCTGTTAGTGTTCCATATATCTTACAGTTCTCTTCAGCGAGAAAGAGTCTGCTTACCAAAGCTGACAGAATTGTGTATCTAAATTGTGGAAGGCCGGATAAGAATCATTTTGCGATTTTGTTGCTGGTTCTCAGACAAAATTGCGGTGCTGAGATCCCTCATGAATATGCCTAACCAGACGCGTCACGTGATCCGCATCTCGTCCTCAGATGAGATTAATTGGCTATCAAGAACTGGATCTGTACATGTGATGAGATTACTTAATGTGAATTTTTTAAAGGCTTGTGGTTGTCACTTGTTTTAGATGACAACATAGCCTATTCGGTACAGACAACATGTAGATTCCCACATGTAGTCTGTATGGGGAAAAACCACATGTAGAATCCCACATGTATCCTATACAGGCAAAAAACCACATGTACATCACACATGTAGCCTATGTGGGTGAAAAACCACATCTAAATCCCCACATGTAGTCCATGTATGGTAAAAACTATATGTGGATTGCCTAACGTTGGTACATGAGGGATGCACTTATTGTGGAAGCAAGTATAAGAATCATTTTATGGGTTCTTGCTGGTCCTCATTCTAGTTTGCGGTTGACAGACTGTCACTTCTGCTTTTCTCCATATTAGAACAAGTTTATTATTAGAAAAACCACATGTAGATCTTACATGTAGCCCATATTAGAACAAAATCGAATGTAGATCCCACATGTGGCCCATATTGAAGAAATAACACATGTAGATTCCCTTAACATGTGGGAGTAGATATATTTGATTGACTGATGGATTGATGGATTGATTAGTGTGGGAATTTAGAACGGCCTGTTAATTTACTACAAGTTAACGATTCGTACAAAAAACCGTTTAAGGAAATTTTTTTACTTTGACAAAACTTATTATGGTAACAAAGTTAGAGTGGTTAGTTACGGGAGAATAAATGGAAATTAATAAAAATAATAAACAATTTACGGGCATATTAATGTCACCTTGCACAGTTCTGGAGACAATTCTCGCAAAGAGCGAAGAGAAATTTTTGGAAAACCCAAAATTTATTCAACACCTTAAACCGTTCTTGGTAATAACGTATTAAGTTAACTTAATCCGTTATTCCCAAGGACGGTTTAAGTACTTCGATTTTTGGCAGTATAATTTGAAAACTTAGAGAGCCCCCTGGCAATAACACTCTACATAACCCGTTCTTGAGAAGAACGGATTAAGTTAACTTAACACGTTATTACCAAGAACGGTTTAAGTACATCGATATTACCAGAACTATATCAAGGCTTGGTTTGTACGTAACCCGTTATCACCAATAACGGGTCAGTTGAACTTAAACCGTTATCACCAATAACGGGTTAACTAGGGCTAATTTACAGACACTGTACAAGTTGAGATGTGTATCAATTTGGTGGGGACAATTGTTGTCCTTGCTGCTAATTTTTCAAATAATGTGTCAAAACTTCGTTGACTAACAGGTAATGGCATCTTGTCATCTTTTATTTATGTTTAATCCAACCATGATCATCCGTTCCCTGCTAATCCATTCCCTATTTATCAACAGCCCTCTCTACAATCTTTGGTCCTGTCATGCTCCCCAATTATTCGGTTAGCCATCTATATGAGGGACCTTGGATCTCCGACATGCACTTCAAGAGGGAGTCTCCTCTCCATCTATTTGGAGAACTCAAATGGGGTCTCCTCATTCTTCATAAGTGGTCTCCTCTTCTCTTCTAACTGTTTGCAACCAGGTGTAATCAATGTTCTCCTCTTCTCTTCAAAACCCATCTTTACTTCCCAATAGGGAAGCTGAAGCTGAAGTTGTAGAAGACAAAGCTCAAGATTAGAGAATGGCTGCCGGCACTCTCTCTTTTTTCTTCATATTTTTCTTAGTCTTCTAATTTGTTAGTTTTTACAATTGTTAGCATAAGTAGCATTTGTACGCCTTTCATACACATTCGTTCTCTATTGTTACACAGAATGCAGAAATTCTCTGCTTTCGCCGGACGGAGTAGTGGTGAGTGTCACGGTGTATTCATGGTACTTTTCGACTTCTTGGCATGCACACCTCACAATCGTGCCACAAATTTCACGATTATGAGGAGTGCGTGTCAAGAAGTCGTTAAGTACTTCGAATATGCGGTTACACCCACTACTACTCCGGCCGACGAAAGCAGGGGATTTTTGCATTCTGTGTAACAGTAGAGAACGGGTCTTGTATGCAGGGGGTACAAGTGCATGCTCGGTTTCTCTCAAGCGGTAGGGAGGGCCGTTGGCTCTGCCTTTTTTTTCCCCACAGTGTTCGTTTCTTTAGTCTTCTATTTTTTTGCAAGACCGGGTGTGTTTGCATATGTAGCAACTGTACGCCTTTCATACACATTCGTTCCCTATTGTTACACAGAATGCAAAAATTCTCGGCTTTCGTCGGACGGAGTAGAGGTGGGTGTCACGGTGTATTCATGGTACTTTTCGACTTCTTGGCATGCACACCTCACAATCGTGCCACAAATTTCACGATTATGAGGAGTGCGTGTCAAGAAGTCGTTAAGTACTTCGAATATGCGGTTACACCCACTACTACTCCGGCCGACGAAAGCAGGGGATTTTTGCATTCTGTGTAACAGTAGAGAACGGGTCTTGTATGCAGGGGGGTGCAACCGGCTATTTATACATTCAAGGCAAGCCTCTTCAGTTCAAGGATGGTCGCCTACAACCGGAACTACTTATCTATCCAAAATCAGGCAGAGTCAGCAGTCCTTCCTTCAAATTCGAGAAGAAAGCGAGCATGTACTTGTATACTAAATTAATTTCAATTTAAAAATCCGGTATCAAGGGATGACTTTGTAATGTCAACTAGCATGCGGATCATGTACAATTTTAATATCATTCTTCAAACAATATGTTATTACCAGTTTGTAATGTTCCTTTATATGAATAAATTTTGTCTTGCAAATGGCTTGTTGTGAATTAGTAGATTTGTATATTATCTATATATCTAGATAATAAAACACAAAAAAAGCTATCAAGTGGCTCACATTCAATCTATCCCAAAATCAATGGACCAGATCTACTCTCACAAAACATATTTTTCCAACCAAATTTCAAACTCCACAAATTTAAAAACACTCTCTCTCTCTCTCTCTCTCTCTCTTTTCCCCCAAAAACCAAAAACACCCCCCCTTCTCTCCCTCTTTCTCCCGCCCACTCTCTAATCTCCCCGCTCGT
The DNA here is from genome assembly GCA_017893485.1 of Hemerocallis citrina. Taxonomy (NCBI): domain Eukaryota; kingdom Viridiplantae; phylum Streptophyta; class Magnoliopsida; order Asparagales; family Asphodelaceae; genus Hemerocallis; species Hemerocallis citrina. The sequence goes on from CM030365.1 coordinate 221,684,417, forward strand.
CACTCTCTCCCTCCTCCGCCCTTCCGTTCTCCTCCATCAGCGCCCCCCCCCCCAACCTCCCGATCCCAACCCCCTCTCATCCTCCCGACCTCCCGCTCTCTCACTCTCTCCTCCGCTCTCTCATCCTCCACCTCAGATCTCCCAGCGCCGTTCGCAACTTCCCAGCGCCCGTCTCTCCATCGCAGCTTCCGTTCGCAGCTTCCCAGCGCCGTCTCAGCGCCGTTCGCAGCTTCCCAGCACCGTCTCTCCACCTCAGACCTCCCAGCGTCGTTCGCAGCTTCCCAGTCGCTTCCGCGAAGTCCCGTCGCCTTCCCTTCGCCTTCCGCACTCAACCATCGATTTCATCTCTCAGGTATACAAAATTTCTCCATTGATTTCACCTTCCCGTCGCCAACCTCAGCAGAAATTTTTTGGGTTGAATTGGAATTAGGATGTTTTTGATTTCTTGATTACTGTGAATTTTTGCTGTGAATTCCCTGTCCGAGGAAAGGGTTTGCTGTTAATTTTTGGCTTAGTTGATTCTTTGCTTTTATCAGTTTCAGCTTAGTTGATTTGCTTCCATTCAACAGAAATTAGTTGTGATGATTAGTTGTGATGATTTTGGGTTTTATCTTTCTAAGCCTAAGTTGTTAATCCCGTCGCCAACCTCAACAGAACCATTCTTTGCTTTTATCATTTTTAGCTTAGTTGATTTTTATTTAATTAAGAGAATTGAGGTGGGTTTTTAGGGATTTGAGATGGGTCTTGAAAAAGTTTTGATTGTGTTGGATTTTTTTCAGGGGATTTTGATCCGGAATTGAGATCGGTGCTTGAATTGGCGACGGATGAGGAGTTGTTGGAGCTCGAAAACATTCTGTTTGGACCCAGGTAAGAACAGGGACACATTCATATCGAGTTGGAATTAGTTTTAGTTTTCGATTATTACATTATTTTTTCGGAAGAGTATCTGTATTGGTGATGATTTTGTGTGGTGTGATTGTAAATATGAGAGTTATAGCGTGCGGCCGCGATCACTTCTACCTCACAAAGTTCGCATCTTTGGTTGTTTTTTCTTCTGGGTTTTTAAGGATTTGAGAGGGGTCGTGAAAAAGTTTTGATTGTGTTGGATTTTTTTCAGGGGATTTTGATCCGGAATTGAGATCGGTGCTTGAATTGGCGACGGATGAGGAGTTGTTGGAGCTCGAAAACATTCTGTTTGGACCCAGGTAAGAACATGGACACATTCATATCGAGTTGGAATTAGTTTTAGTTTTCTTATTATTACATTATTTTTTCGGAAGAGTATCTGTATTGGTGATGATTTTGTGTGGTGTGATTGTAAATATGAGAGTTATAGATCAACTAGGTAGAGTTTGATCGCAGCGCGATATGCCCATATGAGGTTTGATCTTGGAAGCTTGGCTTAGAAGTGATCTAGATACTCAGAATTATGTCTGCATGGTCAACCATGATCTAGATCTAAATTCTAAAATCTCACCTGAGAATGTCTGCATGGTCAACCATGATCAGTATGAGGACTCTTATCTATTCAAAATATTACTTGAGAATCTCACTTGAGAATCTAAAATCTAAAATCTCACTTATCTATGAAAACAGATTGATTCTGATACCAATGCACTTTAATTTGTGCACAGGTCCAAGTAATAAGTTGGAAGAATTTTTGGAAACCGAGTTTGCGTATCATTTCTTCAGTGAGCGCTTTGAACTACATGAAAGTAAGTCTGCTCTTATTTTAAATATTCGGTTTTTCTTCGTTTTGTGTTGTTGCTTATGTTTAGTGTTGTTAGTCACATTCTTCCTAAATACTAATCCTAATACCAGTAATAACTTCTCATTTATAAAGAACCTATTAAAAACAAAATTCTATACTTATTTATGAATACTTCAGAATTATTTGACTTTCCAATTATGATGTATGATATTATGATAATACTTTGTTTTTAGGTGAAGAAAATTTGATAAACGTAGATTACACAAAATTAACAAGCTTAAATTAAGCAATATTTTCTTAGACATGTACCTTTGAATATTATCTCTTATGCAAGCATTATTATCGTTTATGCACACATTTTTTGAATTTTGCTATTTCAACATTAACATTATTTTTAGCATAATAATTTGTGTATTTTTGAATTTTAAATGGACCGAAGAACAACCCCCCCCCCCCCCCCCCCCCACATACACGTAATATACACGTAACATTATTAAACTGTATATTTCAACATTAACATTATTAGTTGTTTAATTTCCATCACATAGTAATCATATGGGTATATTCTGAAGTTATTAAACTGTATATTGAAAAAAACGTCGAGGTAATTTTCTGTAAAGAAAAACACATTGAGGCTGCAATTGTGGTAAACATTGATGTATACATCACAAATCTAACCTATTTCATAAGCATTCAACATTCATAAAAACTCGGATTGTCCTTCTCATTCAGTCTGAAGAAGTTGCCCGTGCATTTGGAGTTGTCTGCACACCTTAGTTTTTTCTCTTCAGAAAGGACATATTTGTCAATTGTAAATGTTTTTTAGATCCAATTTCTGAGGTGGAAGAGTTTTACTTTAAGGTTGATTAACTAAATTTAAATTTTAGATATGAACTAGGTCACATGGATACTTAATCGAAAATAGTATGATGGTATTAATAACAAAGCAGTACTTTGGTCTCATTTGAGATTGCCTTATGATAGAATTCAGTTAACTATGTTACCGTACCCAAAATTTGTTCCAATGCTCACTGTGCTTCTATTGCATATTATTTCCATTATACTTAAAAGGCTTCTTACACAGTCCCCTAAAATGATTTATATTTTCAAATCTGTCCTTTGAATTCTTCGCATTTACATACTTTCCTTAGAAGAAAGTGATCTTTGAAAAACTCCTGACTGTCAGATTCACTTCTGAAACTGAAATAGCTACACAATTTTACTGTCTTACCGCTTCTTCCGATCTTTCTGTATAGCTCCATCTTTCTCTATAACACTTCTAAAACTGAAATAATCTACACAATTTTACACATGTCCTCATTGTAGTTAATCATCAAAGAAGATAGGTCGTAGTAATCAATAGTAGTTAATATGTTTTCTTGATTGGTTTGTTAAAATAATTACAACGTCAATTGCTCCAATTGAAGAACTTCAATTGGTTAGTTAATATGTTTCCCCTCCTTTATATACAGGTCAATTGCTCTAATGAAAGAACAGCAATGGATGACATCACTGCCAATATGGCTATATAAGTATCTTCTTTTTTTTAAAATAAAATCTACAACACGAAGATACTAGTAATAAGTTGTTCTCATTGTAATGTTTACTTCAGCCATTGTGTTCTATTTTGAAGACTTCAACCATTGTGTTCTTCTACAACCCTGTAATTATTTTTTTCATTCATTCGGTTGGTGTTTAGTATGGTGGAGGTTGTAAAAATTGTAATATTTAGCATTTTGGGAGATGATGTAAGTAACTGTATATACTAATGATATAATATAGTTATGTTAATACCCGTACCCGCAATTTTGTGGAGTATTGGGTATATTGTTTGGTTTTTTAAATGTTTTTCGAAGGTTTTACAAAAAAATTATTACATTTTCAAAAGAATATTTGGTTTATATTTTGTATCTTGCATTATATTCTGATTTTTTCCCCCAGAGCCATATATATATGTTGCATGTGTGATGTTGCTCGGTTGAGCCTGGGGAGGATTTATATTTATTGCGTGTGATGTCATATATTTAACTGTTAGCAGAATTCCGTAAGGAATTTTTGTAAAAGGGCGAATATTTTAGGGGAGGTTCTGTCAAAATTTTTTTAAACCTATTATGTTTTCCTAATACTTGAGATTGTGAAATTGTCATCATTTTGTAGGTTCAGTGAAGATTTTGTAGGTGGTACACTTGAAGCTTGAAGCTTTCAGGATTCAAGCTTGAAGATTTTCTAAATTTGTAGCTTCAAGATGAAGATTTTGTAGGTTCAGTGAAGATGAAGATTTTGTATCTTGAAGCTTGAAGATTTTGTAGGATCATTAATGGCTTGAAGCGTGAAGATTTTGTAGGTGGTACACTTGAAGCTTGAATATTGCGAAAGTGGTACATTTTGTAGAATTGTGAAATTGTGAACTTTTAAGAGATTGTGAGAATGAGTTTCTGGATTGTATGTGAGGACTAGGATTGCCCGTGAGACGTGCGTACGGCACGTATTTAAATGAAGGTAATGGTAATGGTATATAAATTTAAGTTAAGGTAATGGTATATAAGTTTAAGTGAAGGTAATGGTATATAAATTTTATGAATAATGAAAGATAAATTTTATGAATATTTCAAGCAATAAGAGAAGTGCCAACCTTCATATTAGATGGTAGAACAATAGATAAATTCCGCAACAGAGTTAGTATTTCCAAAATGGCACAGCGAATAGAATTCACACAGGACTAATATGAGTTGCCAGGAGAAAAGTGAATTTACTTTGTGTAAAACATAACGGCCAACCTTGGTGTTTGAATATCATCACACAGGACTAACATTGACAGTGAGAATTGAATATCGATTTAAAAATTGAGCTTGAATATCATCACTAACATTGACAGTTTACTAACATCATCTTGAAAGCAAATTACATAGTAATGCATTCACACAACACTTGAATTCTGGCTGTGTGTACGTACATTTGTTATTTAAGATTGGATAACATCAACTAGATAGTTACCATCACTAACCATACAAGTTTACTACCAATCATCTGCATGCCAACTACACAGTATTTATTTCGTTTGGAACAACTCAGTTTTAGTATTGCTTCTAAAATGTGTCAACGGATTAAGTAGAGAGATATTGTCCGATCTAACACCGCTATATGTGAAGTATTGAACCGAAGTACTGCCAATACCTCTCTCCTTAGACCGTTATTGCTAATAACGAGTTAGACTGTATAAAACCGTTACCACCAACAACGGCTTAAGTAGAGAGATATTGGCCGAACTAAATCCCTACATGTGTATTATTGAACCAAAGGACTGCCAATATCTAGCTCCTTAGCCCGTTATTTCTGATAACGAGTTAGATTGTATAAAACCGTTACCAATAAGAACGGCTTAAGTAGAGGGATATTGGCCGAACTAAAACCACCGTATGTGAAGTATTGAACCAAAGTACTGCCAATGTCTATCTCCTTAACCCGTTATTTCTGATAACGGGTTAGATTGTATTAAACCGTTATCGTCAAGAACGGGTTAAGAAAAGAGATATTGGCCGAACTTACAGGTGCAGTATTGGTTATGCACGAAATACACAATCGCCAACACAAATAAAAAACTGTTCACATTAGCAGGCAGACAATTTTCCTTAACACAAAATTCCCAAACAGAACGAGTTCCCCAAATTGTATACATCTACTAATTTTACATTTTCCGACTGCAATAAGCATTCACAACCAAATTGCCTGGTCAAAATGCATAGTAATATAACTTTGTTCACAAATACACAAAATACACTGACGTACAGAAATTGCATTATAATTAAAAACATGGTTAATTTACTTGTACCAAACAAGAACACGGAAATTATCCACACATATATACAAACCAAAAATAACACAACTTTTCAAGGCATTGCGTCTTTCCATTTGGGCGCGTTAAACTTGTTTCATTCCGGACCTATACCAGGGAGAAAAAAAAAAGGTTAACAATCCAGTCGAAATTCAAATAAATCGGCACGAATCAATATAAAATTTGGCAATTATTCGGTGATTATTTCCAAATTTTGACATGACATACATATTAATAAATTTCTTAAAGTCCCCTTAGCACGAACCTTCGCCTTCGTCAGCATCACTCTCTACCGCGTTTGGAGCTTCTTCATTGCCCACCGATCCACTAAAAAAAGAAGGAAGAATGAGTTAGTACTGACCAAAAATAACAAAGTTTGAGTTGAATAAACAAATACAAAATGTCTGATATAATACCTTGCTAAATTTCTGGGGCAATTCCGTGAATCGTGACCTACGACACGAAGACATGTCCTGCAAAGTCTTGGCCTCTTCGTTTTTTGGCATTCTCTTACCGACTTCAACCGTTTCCCTTTAGGCCTACCCTTTGTGGTGCACTGTACAGGGTCACCTACATGTGCATGTGTATGTGCTTGTCCACCACTCTCAGGTTGTGCGCTACCTTCGTGTGGTGTGCTGTTCACTGGATCAATCTCCGCAAAGCCTTCAATTCCCTTCAGCATGTGGTCGAGCATGTACTTGTATCCTCGCTCTGAAGAACAACCAAGATCGACCATATGTCTTGAGTGCATACTAAGTTCGCAATAACGCGATGCAAAATTGTCGCCCATATTATTGCCCACCGGTATACTGCTTCTCCTCATTTGATCCCTGGTCCATCGCCTACAAATATATTGTTCAGGTAGTGCGGTGTGATCTGTGAACCGAATAACTGCAAGTAGATGTTTGCAGGGAATGCCTACGAAGTAGTACATGGAACAAGGGCATTTAGCAATTTTACTGATTTTACAATAAGAAATCACCCTTCCCGGTTCTGAATTTCCACAAACTGTTACAGAATAAGCTGCACTATCCGGTGTATCCATACTCGCAATTAAACTCACATTAAGTAATAAGCTTTTGACCACTTCTTGTTGAAATTTGTAGAAAATCTTCAAAGTGTATGTCCCTGCCATTTGTGACTCCAATGCCCACTCGGTCTTCAATTTTGGCCGCTTCTCGCGATTACGATGTGTTTCTTTAAGTTCATCGTGTCTTTGTTTTACTAAGAGTCGGTCAAAGATGATAGCAAATTCATGTAGTGAGTACTTTTTATGAGTATGGTGCTTCAAGGATGAATGTAGCGATTCGCTACGTTGGGTACTCAGCATGCCCCCCCAAAATGAGTCTCTTGCGTACACCGGGGCCCATTTTTTACGGATCTCAAATTTTTCCTTCAACCATCTGTTATTTTCTAATTTGTACTGACAGATCAAATTTTTCCACTTCTGTTCGAATTCTGTTTTAAATTCCGCCGTATAAATAATAGTCTTCAAAGCATCCCTGAACTCATCAACGTTATTCGACATTCGAACTTCATGCGGTAGCTTATCCAAAATATGCCAAATGCAATATCTATGTGATGTTGTTGGGAAAACTTTGGAAATTGCAGAAGTTATCCCGCGATCCTCATCTGTCACGATGTTGATCGGATCAAAAGGCATTGCAGCACGCCACTTTTCAAAGAACCACTCAAATGAGGATGCCGTCTCATTGGGGATGAACCCACAACCTAGGAATATTGATTGCCAATGATGGTTGAATCCAACAAATGGTACGAACAACATCCCGTATCGGTTTGTGTTGTAGGTAGCGTCAAAGCAAAGAACATCCGCAAATACTTTGTAATTATTTCTGGCGATACCGTCCACCCACACACAATGTGTCAATCGCCCTTCGGGGTCACATTGGTAGTCAAAATAGAATAAGGGATCGGTCGCCTTTTTCGATTCAAAAAACTCAAGTACCATTTGTCCGTCGTGACCTTTTAAACCTTCCATCTCGTCTCTCTTGAAATTTCTTACATCGGTTTCGGTGAATCCAATTTTCTCATTACCTCCACTTGCAGCTTCAAAGAATAGCATTTGTTTGCATACAGGGACATTAGCTTCGGTCATTTGACCAATTACATTTTTAACTGTCTTAGTCAATTCACGGTTTCGAGGTAGCAAGTGACGTCTACCGGGTGAAGTGAATTCGTGATTGTGTGCTTCATTTAACGAATAAATAATCTATGTATTACTTTGTGAACTACTATGTGGGTTTATTTTCACACGGACAAAAGCTTTGCAACCTGTTCTAGAAGTTGTACCTCGTCTGGTTTCATTATAGCTATTCGGTGACTCCCCGGCTTTATTACAGACGTATGATTTATCCACTACATCGTTTCCCTTATATTTATTTCCACCCTTACGCATAGCGAATCCCGCACATTTGCAATATGATGAATAAAATTTTTCCGCATCATCAAGGGTGGGAAATGTCATACCAATCTTCGGTTTTAGGTGCTCGTCAACATGAGGAAGATACTCGCCAAGTGGTTGTGCACGAACAAATTTATCCCCGGCAACAGAACTTCCTTCGAAACTGTCCATACCTAAGAAACGGTGAAGAGGAGAATAGTTAGGGGTACTAAACCGCTGTATTTGGTGTTTTTGTAACTGCGCAAGCCACCACAACTTGAAAAGGAGAAAAGTTTTGTACTATTTGGAGGTGGTTTGAAGTGTTTTGTAAACGGTCCGCACTTAGAAATATCTAATTCTCAAACTTAAAATGCGAGGAAATAGAGCAAAACCACACAAACGGCATACGAAAATTACAAAAATTTCCATCTAGGTGGAATTCACATAGGGCAAGCCACCCGAACTTGTAGAAGGGAGTTTCGACTGACGGTTTGCAAGATACGACCGTATACCGCTTTATAATAGTTTTTTTCAACCGAAAGCGATACGCGGTTGTATCTCTCGAATCGGGAGTCGAAAATCACTTCTACAAGTTTGGGGGGCTTCTCATAGGGGACACCAACCTACCTGCAAAGTTTCGTATTTTTTGGGAGGGCGTTTGAAGGGTTTTCTAATCTACCCGCACTTAGAAATTTCTAAGTTTAAAACTTGTGGTGCGGGGAACTTGAGAAAACTGCGCAACGGCACCCGAAAATTAAGAAACTTTTCGACTAGGCCGGATTCACGTAGGGCAAGTCACCCAAACTTGTAAAAACGAGTTTCGACTCACGGTTTGCGAGACATGGCCGTGTACCGGCTTTAGTTGTTTTTTTTCCAACCAAAACCGATACGCGGCCGTATCTCTCGGACCGTGAGTCGAAATTCACTACTACAACTTCGGTTCACTTCTCGTAGGTGACACCAACCAAATTGCAAAGTTTCGTATTTTTTGTAGGCCGTTTCAAGGGTTTTCTAAGCTACCCGCACTAAGAAAATTCTAAGTCTGAAACTTATAATGCGAGGAAGTTGAGAAAACCGCGCAAACGGCACCCGAAAATTTTAAAACTTTCCCAATTGGTCGGATTCACGTAGGGCAAGCAACCCGAACTTGTAGAAGCGAGTTTTGACTCACGGTTTGCGAGATACGACCGTATACCGCATTATAATAGTTTTTTTCAACCGAATGCGATACGCGACCGTATCTCTCGAACCGTGAGTCGAAACTCACTTCTACAAGTTGGTTTGGGTTCCCTTAGGTGACACCAACCAATTCGCAAAGTTTCGTATTTTTGGGAGGCCGTTTGAAGGGTTTTCTAATCTACCCGCACTTAGAAAATTCTAAGTCTAAAACTTGTAGTGCGAGAAAGTTGAGAAAACCGCGCAAACGGTACCCGAAAATTATAAATCTTTCCGACTAGGTCGGATTCACGTAGGGCAAGCCACCCGAACTTGTACAAGCGAGTTTCGACTCACGGTTCGGGAGATACGGCCGTGTACCGGCTTAAGTTGTTTTTTTCCAACCAAAACCGATACGCGGCCGTATCTCTCGGACCGTGAGTCGAAATTCACTACTACAACTTCGGTTCACTTCTCGTAGGTGACACCAACCAAATTGCAAAGTTTCGTATTTTTTGTAGGCCGTTTCAAGGGTTTTCTAAGCTACCCGCACTAAGAAAATTCTAAGTCTGAAACTTATAATGCGAGGAAGTTGAGAAAACCGCGCAAACGGCACCCGAAAATTTTAAAACTTTCCCAATTGGTCGGATTCACGTAGGGCAAGCAACCCGAACTTGTAGAAGCGAGTTTCGACTCACGGTTTGCGAGATACGACCGTATACCGCATTATAATAGTTTTTTTCAACCGAATGCGATACGCGACCGTATCTCTCGAACCGTGAGTCGAAACTCACTTCTACAAGTTGGTTTGGGTTCCCTTAGGTGACACCAACCAATTCGCAAAGTTTCGTATTTTTGGGAGGCCGTTTAAAGGGTTTTCTAATCTACCCGCACTTAGAAAATTCTAAGTCTAAAACTTGTAGTGCGAGAAAGTTGAGAAAACCGCGCAAACGGTACCCGAAAATTATAAATCTTTCCGACTAGGTCGGATTCACGTAGGGCAAGCCACCCGAACTTGTACAAGCGAGTTTCGACTCACGGTTCAGGAGATACGGCCGTGTACCGGCTTAAGTTGTTTTTTTCCAACCAAAACCGATACGCGGCCGTATCTCTCGAACCGTGAGTCGAAATTCACTTCTACAACTTCGGGTCACTTCTCGTACGTGTCACCAACCAAATCGCAAAGTTTCGTATTTTTTGGAGGCCATTTGGAGGGTTTTCTAATCTACAAAAACTTAAAGAATTCTAAGTCTGAAACTTATAATGCGAGGAAGTTGAGAAAACCGCACAAACGGCATCCGAAAATTTTAAAACTTTCAGAGTTGGTCAGGTTCACATAGGGCAAGCCACCCGAACTTGTAGAAGCGAGTTTCGAGTCACGGTTTGCGATATACGGCCGTGCACCTCAATACTTGGTTTTTTCCAACCGTAAGCAATACGCGGCCGTAACTCTCGAACCGTGAGTCGAAACTCGCTTCTACAAGTGGGTTTGGCTTGTACTACGTGAGACGAACCTACTGGGAAAGTTTCGTATTTTTTTACGGTCGTTTGCAGGGTTTTCAACCATAACCGCACTGAAAAGTTTATAACTAATTTCGTATATACAATTCTAATTCTACTAGTTACTAATGCAAGCAACGTAATTCGGCAATTGAATATACTTAAGGTCAACCCGAATCTACATCCAAAATCTACTAACGCATTTAAATTTTTTCCCAATTTCTAAATAAATTACTACACACAAATTCAAAAAAAAATACAAATGTACATTATTGGGGTAAAGAAATAGTGTATACCTTACGGAGTAGGTCGAAATCGAGCCAAGCAATGGGTTTTGGAAGAGAACTAGGGTTCCGATTTCGTACCGAAAAGGGGAAGAGAATCTAGGGTTTGGATCGTCGGAGATCGAGGGTTCCGATCTTCGGAGTTGGGAGAGAAGAGGGAGATCGAGGGTTTCGAGCGTCGGAACTAGGGTTTTTTTTTTTTCCGTCGTTTGGGTCTGGGTTCGTCGAAGAAAGAAGAAGAGAGCGGAAGAAAGAAGACGAACTGTATGTCGACGAAAATGAAAAATATAGCCTTAACCCGTTATTCCGAAGAACGGGTTAAGGCCAACTTTTTTTATTAAATTTTGCCTTAACCCGTCGTTGGCAAGAACGGGTTAAGGCAAGATTTTATGAAAAAAAATCTGAACCGTTGGATCTTCGATCCGACGGCCCAGATCGAGGTTCGCACGGGTCCGTGCGAACCGACCCGTTCCGGCCCGTTTGCAACCGAACAACACCATATATATATATATATATATATATATATATATATATATATATATATATATATATAATAATAATAATAATAATAATAATAATAATAATCTCTACTATTTTAATGTGAGAGTTGGGGTTTGTAACCAAACAAACCCTAACTTTGTAACCAAACAAACCCGTGCAATACATGTTCAAACTATATCCAACAAATATAAGCATGTACCGCACGTATAGCCAAAATCAAAACATCCAAATATACATTATTTCTTTTCTTATTCGATATATATTCATTTAATTTGATGAATATATTTTTGTAAACGTGCATCACACGTACATTATACTAGTAATATTATAATGGGAGAGTTGGGGTTGTCATTTGTAAACAGCCAACCAACCAACCATCTAATCTCAACCATTTATTTTTAAGTGGAAGTTATGTTAATCATTCATTTACTCAACTATTGTTAGTTACCATAGTACCCTCAAAGTTCAAATTTATTTAATACATAATTATTTACAAAAGTGTCACTCAAATAAAATAAAAGTTGATGTCATTATGGATAATTTATAAATAGTATATGATGAGTAAAGAGACGTCTCAGGTTCGAGGTCAGATTATGTCTTAGTATTTACTTTAAAAAGAAAAAATAATTTGTTATGACGTGCATCGCATATGCAGATTACTAGTTTACCTTAACGGGTGAGACTTAAAATGAGGCCTTAAGTTCTAGGGCTGCAAACGAGCCGAGTCAAGTTGAATATCTTGAGGCTCGAGCTCGGCTCGTTTATGTATCGAGCTCACTTTCAAGCTCGAGCTTGGCTCGAGCTCGACACGAGCCAAGCTTTGATCGAGTTCGAGCCGTGTACTCGCAAGCTTCTGCCTAACAACCCATGTACTGTAACACCCCGCAAAATTAGAAATGACAATTTTGCCATTGTGTGTTACGCACGTGTATTTTGTATCGTTACTGGTAATATTTATAACATGTTTTCATTACGTATTGTGATTTCTGACTATTTATGCATTTCTTGTATTGATTTTATCATATTTTGAGTCAACTCAAATATATATTTCAATCTTGATTTTTTTACGTGCTTTTTACGTGTTTTTGATGCACGTAACGATTACGTGTTTTCACCGCTACGTGCAATATTTTTTATGTGTTTAAATTATTTATTTTAGGTATTCAAATCCATTTTTGATAAATCGGAAATTTATTTTCTCCTATTTTGATTAAAATAATTTTGTACGTGTAATGCACGTGTTTTCCATGCACGTGACGATTATATCGTGAAATATATAAAATTAATAAACATATTTTTTCTTATATTTCATTTTTATCGCGTTTAACATTTTTCGTTGATAAAACCGAATTTCGCATTTTATTGTTTTTACGTGCGAAGTACGTGTTTTTCAGTGCACGTATTTAAAGCGTATTTGTTTTCAAAATAAACTTTGGAGACTAGAAACTATTCTTTTTGCATACGGTATTTATAAAGGTGAAAAACTTGTATTTCAAATACGTATATCTGATGTAATTGTATCAAAGTGAATTTCGTATTTACACAAAAAAAAAAGAATACCCTTGATTACAATTGACATCCTGGTAATAAGAATACAACTGTAAAGGTGTCCCACTTGATTGTGCATGTTCCAAATAGTTTTTTTTTTTTTTTGAGGAAAAGGTGGAATAAGGCCACCCTATTTCATTAATAGTTGGTTATCATATATAAGTTTTATGCACCTAATTTGAATGTACCTGTATTCTTTCACTTGCATTAGTCTCCTTATCAGATGTTTGATGGTGCTATAAGAATAGTATGCATTAGATAGATGGTAATAAGAGAGCTGATCGGTTTTGAAGTTGAGAGGTTGTGAGTTGAATTTTTGAAGTGGTGGAGTAGTGAAGAGTTGGAAGTTATAGGAGTTAAGAAAATGAAGAGTTAGATAATTAAATTGAGTAATTTATTAGGTGGATAATTTTGCACTTTAAACCCTCACCTAGTCCTATAAATACACCCCCATTTTTCTTCTTTTGTCACACTCAAAATAAACAAAAATAAGGAGAGGAAAAAGAAAGAGAGAAGACAGTATTTCTTGTGCATTGGAGGCTTGCTAGGAAGAGAAGGATAAGGAGGTGCTAGTTGGAGCTAGGAGCTAGAAGATGTCTCTTCATTCTTAGTTGATACTCTCTATAAGAGGTGGGTGGTCTCGATATTTTCTGAATGTTAGTTTGAGCATGCTAGAACATGATATTTAGTAATATAGATCAATTGATGTGATGTGAGTAATCCTATGTTTCTCTAATTCATGAGACATGCATGCTAATACAGTAAAGATAAAGTGAATGTGAGAACAAATCCATGCTATTATGTATGTTATGAATTGTAGAAATTTTATTATGGTCAACATGATTGATTGAAAATAAGAAAAAGAAAGAGAACAAAATCCATGCTTGTATGTGTGCTATGAAATTGTAGAAATTTTGATGTGATAAAAGAAATGAGTTATCATCATGCTAATTTGAAATGAGAAAAAGAGTTATGGACATACATGCTTATGTAGAAATATAATGGAAAGATTATTTGTTGAGATTTTCCTTTTTTATGATAAAAATGAATTTTTGGGTGAAATTGAATTAATATACATAGAAACATTTGTTTAAAAAATTATTTGCAAGAGATACATTATGTTATTTTTTTTAAATAGAGAAATGAAACTTTTGTTCCATTCAAGAGAATGAGACAATTTTAAAATATAAATAAAATGGTTAGAACACAAGTTTTGGAAATTTATGAATCATTATTTTCAAATGAAATCAGTATGTTTTAGTTCGAGAAAAATGTTAGATCGATCATACGTCGAATTTTTTGTGAAAAATAACTAAATTCAGAACTTGTGAACAAAACTAGAGTAGCATGATTCCTAATCAGAAATTTCACTTGGACTTACTGGTTAGCTAGTGCACCACAGAACACTACTATGCTTGTAAGAGATCTTGGGTTCAAAATTTGTTGGATTTTTCGCATTTGGCTGGTCATGGGTTTAAAACCAGAAAGGCCACTTTTGATTTTTATTGGATTTTTATATTTTTAAAAGGATTTCTAATAAGAATAAAAAATTGGGAAAATTACTATAATTTCTATAAAATGAAATAGAATTTATTAAAAAGAGTTGTAGAATTTTTCAAGTATATTTGAGATGTTAAAAAGGAGAAATTGAGATAGAAAGTGAATTTTTACTTAAACATTAATTATTAAAGAGTATGAGTTTTATATTTTTAAGAAGAGTAAAATATGGTTGTGTGAAGTGATTTCTTTTGAAAAAGATTGTACTTTTACTTGGTTTAAGAAATGTTGGATGTGGTTGAGATACATTTTTATGAGCTTTTATTATTACTAGTAAGATTTCAAGTGATTAATCTATATTCATGAAAAGGAATTATGGCTTCTAAATGTTGTAAATGAATAAATGAATTGTGAATAGTGTTAAGAAAAGACAATGATCATTTTGTGAATAAATGTTAAGGCACGACTTTGATCAATTGGGAATCAGATGAAAATAAGAATACTTTAAGTTTAAGACATGTTTATTGGAGGGTATGAGTACCCATGAAATCGAGTACATGAAAAATTGTGATCTAGTGAGGCCCCGAGTACCGGCAAGTTAAATTAAATGATTAATATATTTTGAGATATGGCTATGGAGCTATCTCGGTTTTGACATTAAGTTCGGTAGGAGGTTAAAGATAACTCTAGGGGTTGTAATTGATTCATGTCTTGAACTTAAGAACTAGGCACATAAGTGAAGATGTGGTAAAACTTGGACAAACGTAAGTGGGGCACTCTATATAGTCGGGCGGTATACTCCGGGACTGAGGTTGCTTCGATGGAGACGAGCTTTTATTTTAAATCTGAGATTATGCATAGTCGGGCGGATAGTTTGCCGTACTCCAGTGTATATACGTATACCAGGGCTAGAGGGGACTTGCGGGAGGTTCGCACGACGAGGAGTCTGTATAACAGTCGGGCAGTGTACTCCGGGACTGGGATCCGTACTCGTGAAATGTCTAAACCTTACTTTTATTACTGGGTAGTTTGTCATGGCGAAGGATTGAACCCATTATTTTGGAGTACATAGGTGCTTGCCCTCGGACCTATGTAGTATGGGATGTATAAAATTCGAACAAATATACATTAGTATCATCTTAGTATAAAATGTGTGTATTAGGCATTAAGGCATCGCATACACTTACATGTTTAGAATAATCACTTTTAACACTTTATTGTTCATTCAAATTTGTGGTTTGTTAAAGTATTGATATCGTTATATGTACGACATAGAGAGGATGACCGAGTATAATATTTTCGTCAGTTGTAAGTGACTGACGTGCCCACAGCTTATCATGCAAGTAATGGGCCTTTTCATGAAGAAGCAAAGATGTTATGATGCTGTTGATTGATTACATTGATAAAGTAGTACAAGATGTGTATTATTTTTATTGTTGTAATTCATTTGATTTTCCATTGTGTATAAAAATGTAAAGAACTCTAATGTATGATGAAAAGTTTTAATTTCCTTGTAAAATTGTACGAAGTGAAGTGTAAAGATCCTGTGGAATCTCGAAGTCGGTCTTATTTGAAATTTGGGGCGTTACACGTACCTTTGGGCTCGGGCTCGGCTCGTTTAAGTTATCGAGCTCGCTTTCGAGCTCGAGCTCGACACGAGCCGAGCTTTGACCGAGCTTTGACTGAGCTCGAGCTGAGTAGCTCGGTTTGTTTGCAGCCCTAGCCTTAACGGATGGGGTTGGACTTGGGCTTAAAGGTGCAAGCCTAACAATTGAGCATAGCACAATTTTTTTTGAATATATCACATACAAGTATATAACTTAGCTTATCAAGAAAAACAATTACAAGCATATAACTTTATGCTAATTATCAAAAAATATAACTTCGTCTGAGATATTATTGAAATTAAAAATTTTAAAAAACTAACTTCAGATACAAATATATACAATTATCCAATATTCATAGTTATATTTAGTTA
Source organism: Hemerocallis citrina (assembly GCA_017893485.1). Lineage (NCBI taxonomy): Eukaryota > Viridiplantae > Streptophyta > Magnoliopsida > Asparagales > Asphodelaceae > Hemerocallis > Hemerocallis citrina. The sequence continues at coordinate 221,700,824 of CM030365.1, forward strand.
TATTCAGAAGGAGAAGAAAGATTACACAATGAAATCCTATATTAATTACCCTTTACAAATACTAGTGTCGTTTTTTCCCTCTTCCATGTATCTCTACTACTATAATGGGAAAGACCTTAGTGTAATTTGTCCTTCTACCAACCCGTGCAACACGCGTATCTGAATTTTTACTTTTAAAAATAAATATATGTATTTATTAAGCCGTGCAACGCACGTGTAAATTACTAGTATATATTATTTGAAACACATACATTACTTAATCAATAATCATTATTCACAAAGCGAGAAGAATTGACTCTGATATTGATCTGAATGCGAAAATAATTGACTCAAATGCAATAGCTCTGAATGAGAAGGGTAGTATGTCCGTCACCATCTTTCATGTAACGCCTTCAGCCCAGAATTAAAAAAATTGAACCGAACTCGGAACATTAGTCTCCTATTGTTAGTTTGTTTATCTTTCTATTTTTACAGTTTTACTTCCGGTAAAATTAATCATTGTTGTACGACTTTATTTATATATATATATATATATATATATATATATATATATATATATATATATATATATATATATATATATGTTACCGCTGATTTCGGTGTGGGGGTAAACAGATAGAATTTGTGGATCCGAGGAAAACCTGAACAGCTTACTCAGCCTACTTGCTCCCGCCACTACCTGCAAAGAAGTGCGAAACACCGGGGTTGATTCCGGCGACGCACCCTCCGACGCTCTTGTCAGTAATCAGCTAAAGATTAAGAAAGAGCTTAAGATGGTGGAGAAGTGATTAACTTGGTCTCGATGGTAGAGGGGTTGTATTTATAGTCGCCTTTGGAACGATTTGGGGCCTAATTTCCTGCCTAACCAGTAGAAGAAAAATCCTCCTATTCTGTTTTAGGAAGTTAGGCCTTGATTCCCTGGTGAGAGTTAATCAGGTTTATTGATTTGATCAAATCAGTGGCCTGATTCTCCTCTTAGTGGATTGGGCTTGTATCGGGTCGGGACCCGTACCCAATTGAAGTGGATCTATTCGCGGGTGGTTGGTTCTGTGAGAAGGAGGCCCAATACCCGTTTTGGATCCATCTGTATGTGAAATTACCTTTTTACCCCCGTGCTTCAGGATTCGTGCTCGATCTGGACGGTCCCGATTTAACCCCAATTTTAGCCATATCACGAGCCCCCCACTCCTAAAGACTGGGTGTGATCAGACTTTGAGGAGTAGTTTAGCTGTTTTAGTGGCTGATGGAGTTGTATTGGAGTGCAGACGTGGGATTTTGAATCTAGAAAGGGGGTAGTGAGGCAACTTTTGATGCCGCTGGCAGTTCTCTGGTCACATCGGGTATTCAAGAGTTTTTATCTATTTTTTCGGACTACTTGTTTAATTTTGCGACACGTTTGCTAATCATTCGGGGGCCTTAATCGTACATTCTGGGCGATAATTGTTCGTTCAGGGGTTCGAAAATGTGCCCCCTAAATCTCAATTATTATCCAGAATTTTTGGCTAATTTTCCCGAATTTTTAACAATTTTCTCGCAATTTTTAAACAAATAAAACAATTTAAATAGATAAAAAATGATTTAAATACCGATTTATGGCGTGGCTCGATCTGGGCCGCTGATCGCAGAGGGGCGCGAACTTCGGAAAGATCTGACGGCTGCTGCTGCTCGGCAGCGTTTTTCTCCGTTTACCAGTTCGGGAAGGCCTTTGCTCGGCAGCCGACCGAAGGTATGGGGGTTCGGCAGCTGACCGAAGGCTTGAGTGACGTGGCATTATCTGGGCCGTTGGATGTTGGCACGCATCTCGAGACGGGAGCGGTTCCCAAGAAAACGCTATCTTGTCTTTTAGCGCACGTGGCGCAATCTGAGCCGTTCGCCATTGGGAGCGTGAATTTCTGAGAGATCCAACGGCTGAGATAGCTCGGTGCCTTTTTTTCTCCATTTACCAGTTCGGGAAGGCCTCTGCTCGGCAGCCGACCGAAGGTATGGGGGTTCGGCAGCGTCGTGGCGCTATCTGTTCGGAGGCGATCTCGCTTCCGAGGGTATTAATGACGCTCGGGGTTTGCGCGGCACTCCCCTTTCCCAGGTCATTAAGAATAATTCCTTTAATTAATGCGTGGCGTTTCAACTTCCGAGGATCAGTAATTCCCTCAATTAAAATGCGGCGCTTCAATTTCCGAGGGTAGTAATGGCTGGCTCTTGGGGGCAGGTTATAAGTACTCCACTCCCCTTGTCGCTTTCGTCACAACCAAATCGAGTTCCAGACCTCGGAGGCGTCTGCCTTGGGTAGCTTCTTTCTTGAGGTCCGGAGAGGTGGTCGCTCTTCTGCCTGGTTTTCCCTTCGTTCCTGACGGCCCCAAAGTGGATGTTAGGAGCGAAGGGGGACGAGGTAGTAGTGGCGGCGACCGTGGTCCGGATCCGAGGGATAAGTTACTTCGGAAGGGCGGGCGGTCGCCTTGTTGTCTTGTTGTTTCCCCATTCCTCTCTGCTCCGAAAAGGTGGTGTTAGGAGCGGGGAGCAATAAGACAGTAGGGTCGACGGCCATAGTCCTGTCCCGGGGTGTGGACTTCTTCGGAAGGACGGGTGGTCGTTCTCTCACCAAGATCTTCGGCTTTCTTTGGTGGCTCCGAAGCGAGCGTCGGAGAGAGCGGAGGTCTTGGCGAGAGAGTGACGATCCATGTCCGATGCCGATCTCTTGGTCCATTTCATCATGAGTAGCAGCTCGGGCTTTTGGACCGTCCGAGCCTGTTGTTTGCAACTGTGAAGGCGCTGTGGTTAGAGCCCTTTGGCAAGCCGTGCCTTCCAGATGCAAACAACTGGCTCGGAATGGTGCGTTCTTCCCGATTCCTGAGTGTGGATGGGTCTCCTCTCATCTCTGTCTTCCTTCCGGGCTGATGGCTTTTGATGGATATCAGCCCGGGGGAGTTAGAGATGGGGGGAGTGCCGATCTGTTCCCGCCCGGGGCCCGTAGTTGGCAGAATGCCGATTGGTGCACGGGACCTGGGGGGCGCTTGCCGAAGGCGGCGCCTCAAAACTAAATCAAAAATTCTTCCGGGTTCTTTTTAGACATAGGTGGGGCGTCCGAGGGTCCGATCGTCCGAGCGACGTGGCGCTATCTGAGCCGCCGGATGCTGACATGCATCTCGAGATGGGCGCATTCTCCAAGAAAACACTATCTTGTCGTTTAGTGCTCTCGGCGAGATCTGGACCGTCTGATGGAGATCAGGCGCGAAAGTTGAGGGAGAAGGGAGTTTTCCCCATTTACCAGCTCGGGAAGGCACTTGCACGGATTCCGAGCGGACTCTATCGCAGCCACGTTCGGTTTGCTCGCAGCTCGGATTCAGATCCCCTCCTGCCGAGCTGGTTGACTTTGTGGTGGGCCTTCGAGATGCTTCGAGAGTAGCCCAAAAGTCGCTCTGGAAGTCCAAGAGACGCCTCATTTTTACTATAAATCTTTACCCCCCCTTGACCAAGTCTTCACTTTTCACTTTTACTCTCTCTCTTCCGTATTTACTTTGCTTCGAAGTCTTCAGCTCCCTGGTGGTGTCGCTAGCTGTCGCGGTAGCGTTCCTAGTTCCGGCGAAGTTTCCGACCGTAGCTGTTACTTCAAGGTCAGTCTCTTTCCCTTCTCTCTTTAGGAAAATATGGTTAAGATTTCGGCTGAGACCCCCGCCTCGGAGCAAGCCGTTGGCCGAGGGGAGAAAGAGAAAGGAGCAATGGAGCCGAGCGAGCAGGACTTTGTTCGTCCCGATGCGGAGGGCGGATTGGCTGAGGTACCCCAAGAAGTCGCGGCGGAGTCCCGAAAGGGCAAAGCCGTAATTACTATAGTGGAGACGCCGAGGAGAGCGGGGGAGTTCGGTCGGCAGCCCATCGCCGTGTCGAGCGTGGGAGGAGTCCGGGATTATACTGAGGATATCTTGGAGAAGGTTACCCAAGGTACGGCTAAACTGGTGGAGGAGAACGAGCCTAGGGAGCTGTCCGAGGTCGATCATAAGATCTCGACTCTTACCGAAGCGGACCTTCATCTGGTCCGAGAGGGCTTCCAGATCCCTCTCGAGTACGCGTTGCTCCTCCCTGGGCCGGGGTTCCGAGCCAACACTAGGTCCTCTCCGGACATATGCGTCTTTCCGGTCGACTCCCTCATTGCCGGTCTTCGCTTTCCCCTCCACCCGTTCGTGGTTGACGTCCTGGTTTGGTATGGTTTGAGTCCCGCCCAACTGATGCCGAACACATGGAGGCAAGTTGTGGCGTTCCTCCTCCGATGCCAAGAGATCGGCGCCAAGCCGACCATGTACCTCTTTCGAAGTCTCTTCCGACCTGTCCGGCCGAGAAAAGACGAACAGAGGTTTTATCTTTCGCCCCGGACGGGCGTGAAACTGATCGAGAATCCGGACTCGATCAAACACTGGAAGGACAAATACTTCCTCGTTCGGAATCTGACGCCATGGGTGATACCGACAGTTTGGGCGGACGGACTACCCAAGCGCACAAAGAAGGACGTTCCGCTGAACGCTGCAGAGACCGAGGTCCAGAAGAAGATCCTTGCTCTGCCGACGCTTAGCTGGAAGGATATCACCGAAGAGCATCTGTTCCGTGGGGGTCTCAGTCCGATCGACCCTCGTACGCTTCTGGTATTTATACTTCTCTCCGTAAAGTTTATAAAAAATTTTCTAAGTTTTTTCATTCGACTTTTGCAGAGACCATGAAGCTCGATTACAAGGCTCTGGTGGCGGAGGGCAGGGCCGATCAGGAGAAGAAGAAGAGGCCGTCGACAGCGCCTCAGGACAGCCGAGCTTCGAAGAAGGCCTCGGTCGTGAAGGCAGCCGACCAACCGAAGGTTGCGGTCCTGAAGGAGGGAGAGATTGAGGTCCTTGTCCCTCCGGCAAAGGTCGCGGTCCCCGAGCAGGGGGGGTCGTGGACCTCGATCCCTCGGCCTCGGATGCTCCTGCTCCTACCCCGGAGGCGGACGCTCCTGGTCCGTCGAGCAGTGAGTTCGGAGTGGCTGATGCGCTGTCCCTCCCGGTTCCGCCCCTCACCTCCGACGCGGAGAAGATCTTGACCGAGCGTCATAAACAGATCTTCGTCCCTGATTGGCAGGTGATGAACGTCGACGGCTTTTTGGGCGACGGGAACATCTGCATGGAGGCAGTGAGGCACCTGCCGACCCCGAAGGACCGAGCGACCCTGAGGGCCGGGATGGCAGGGGACAACGTGATGCAGATGGCCCGAAGCACTATGTCGGTAAGTGTGTCGAGCCCTTCTTCATTCATATTTTTCCTTGGAATTTCTTGGGCTCGGATTTTAACGTGTTGTTCTCTTCCAGACCCTCTGCCACTTCAGTTGGCTGGTCGAGGAGTTGGCGAGGAAGGATCAGGAGAAGGAGAAGGAGAGGACGGAGCGCGTTCGGGTTGCGAAGCGGCTTGAGTCCGAGCTGCTTCTTTCGACGAAGAGAGTCGCCGAAGTGGAGGACCTGGAGAAGAAGCTGGCCGACGCCATCCAATCGTCGAAGGATACGGCGGCCAAGCTTGAGAAGGAGGTGGCCGAGCTGAAGGAGGAGCTGGCCAGCGCTCGGTCGGGAGCAGAGAAGGAGGTTACCGAGCTGAAGGATGAGCTGGCCAAGGCTCGGTCGGAAGGGGAGACTGCTCGGAAGAGAGCCGAGAGGATCAAGGCCAACCACCTGAGGAAGGTGAAGAAGGTGAAGAAGGCCGTGCAAGAGGAGGCCGCGCAGCACATGATCCAGAATATGCTGGACGCCTACGGCCGTGCCCTGACCCACGTAGTCGCGAAGAACCCGGGCTTCGACTCGTCCTCCTATGACTTTTACGAGCCCGTGGAGGGGGAAGAAGGGATCACCGAGGGTCTACTCGGTCCCGACGGAGAGACGGAACCCGCCGAAGGCGATGGGGAGACCGAAGCCGAGGGCGAGGAGGAGAAACTCTCCGAGGAGGAGAGCTGGAGCGAAGGCGGGGGCAAGGGTGATGGCGAGGGCAAGGCCGAGGGGTCGACGGATCCGAGCGGCAAAAAGGTCGACCCCTGACTCGGTTGTCTTCCTACTTTCAGTCTTTTTGGTTTTGTTTTCTTTTTGTAAGCCTTATTGCGGACTGGCCACCGCTTTTGTTTTGAATGAAAAGTATTTTGTTTGGCCAAAAATTTGTCCAAGTGTTGAGCCTCGGACTTGGTGTGCGTTTTGGGCGTTTTGGGCGTAAATTTCTCCAACTGTTGGGCCTCGGATTTATTTCCGCTTTTCAGGTGGTGTTTGGTCCGGTCACGGAGCTGGTCTTCCTTCGGAAGGAACTGGCCAATTTGAAGCGTGAACTTTCGGACAGCCGGCAGAAGCGGTTTCTCCTGCTCGGCCAGGCGGAGGAGGTCAGGGCAGTTCTGAGGAGGAACTGTCGCGAGCTGCATCAACTCCGGAAGCGCTCCCAGGGTCCTGGTTCCGAAGGGGAAATTGAGCGGCTTCGTGGGGAGCTTAAAGCCGCCGAGCAGAAGAACGACGATCTTTTGGCCGAGGTACAATACTTGGAGCTATCGGAGAGAGAGTGTTCGGCGGAAAGGGAGAAGATGGCCTCCGAGTTGGAGGGGGCTTTGGCCGAGCGTAAGAAACTATCGGCCGAAGTCGACATGCTCAGAAGGATCACAATAGATAGGGGGATTGAGGTCACCCACTATCGGCGGCTTGCAACTGATAGTTCCAATGCCTCGGGCTCGTCGAAGGCCCCTCGATCGAAGAAATTGGCGAAGGACGTCGTCTTGAGGGATCGGATTATCGAACTGGAGGAGGAGATCGCGTCGCTCAAACCTGTGCCGGAGAGGGCTGATGTTCGCAGCACGTCGTGCACTCGCGAGTAAAGTGAGAGGGGGATCACGTTTTATGAACTCGCGACGCGCTCGCTAACGACCAGGCGGAGTCCGACTGACGCTCAGAGCAGCGCGGCTGTCTCGTCGAGCGGGGCATCGGTCGGCGCGGCTGTTAGGACTAGCAGTGGAGGGGGGTCGCGCTTCGTTGGTTTAGGGTCGAGCTCAGAGGGTCGGCCTCATCGTCCTCGCGTTTCCCTAAACCGAAGCATTCCCCTTCCGAAGAGGACTTGATTATGTCACTTTTCATTTTTGTTGGCCGTTGTAATATCCTAGTTGTGGAGTTGGTCGACCGTCTGTAACACTATTATGTCTGAATGCATAAAAATTCTGAAAAACTTTCAAGTGTTTGTCTTCGGCATTGTATTGAAACTGCGTTGTTCGTTTTTCCTATTTTTCAGCTTGTCGCGGCGATCCATGGATCGGACTCCGGGCGTCCGAATGATGACTCCGCATCCGAGGCGACCTCTGGGACGGTGGTTCTGAGCCCCAGGAGTGCCGATCTGAAGCTACGCCGAGCCGAGGGCGAGTGGGGCCACCTTTCGTTGGTCCTCAGTCTCCGGGAGGCCGAAATACAACGCTTGGAGAACAAGATCGTCGAGCTGAGCCCCGTAGGGGAGGACGAGGACTCGCAGACCGCATTCAGCAATGCTCTTCGGGTCAAAAGCATTCGGTACATTCAGTCGAAACTTATTACCGAACGGGACGACTTGCTCTTGGAGATGGGACACCTGCGGGCGGAAATGGCGAAGCTTCGAGGAGAGGCGGAGGAACCGTCTGCCGAGGAGGGCGAACAAGATGGAGAGGATGCATTTTTATGAAAGACAAGTGTAGTTGGTCGGGGGTTGCATGTTTTGTTTGCCGACACTTTTGTAATGGTCTATTTTGTACTGTACGCCGATATTTAATAAAATTCCCTTTCGTTGTTTCGTACGTCTGTCTTTGTTTATAACCGTATTGGCCGTGCCGAACGATTTGAACTGAGCGTGTCTATTTAGCCGAATGGATCCCCAGGGGTGCGGCGATTTGTCGCTTAGTGGGTCTGACACGGCGATGTTCTCGAGAGTGCTATTTTGACGTGGCGAGATCTGAGCCGTTGAATGTAGGCGCGAATCTCGAGGCGGCTCGTTTTCCAAGAAAATGTTATCTTGTCGTTTTGCGCGAGTGGCACGATCTGAGCCGTCTGATCGAGATCACGCACGAAAGTTGAGGGGGAAGTGTGTTTTCCCCGTTTACCAGCTCGGGAAGGCACTTGCTCGGACGCCGACCGAATGTGTTTGCCTTCGGACCTCGGCTGACAGTCAAGAGTGGTCGGGATACGTGTTCCGGACCTTAGGCATAGTCCAACGGCTGTGAGAGCAATTCCGAACGGCGATCTACCCCTGGTTCGTCCGGAGACGAACCGAGGAGGTAAAGTCGAGCCGAGTGTTGGACTCCGCACCATCGGTATAGTTCAACGGCTGTGGTAGCAATTCCGAACGGCGATCTACCCCTGGTTCGTCCGGAGACGAACCGAGGAGGTAAAATCGAGCCGAGTGTTGGACTCCGAACCATCGGTATAGTTCAACGGCTGTGGGAGCAATTCCGAACGGCGATCTACCCCTGGTTCGTCCGGAGACGAACCGAGGAGGTAAAGTCGAGCCGAGTGTTGGACTCCGAACCATCGGTATAGTTCAACGGCTGTGGGAGCAATTCCGAACGGCAATCTACCCCTGGTTCGTCCGGAGACGAACCGAGTAGGTAAAGTCGAGCCGAGTGTTGGACTCCGAACCATCGGTATAGTAAGAGGGGAGAAAAAACAGGCAAATTCAAAAACAAAATGGAACTTTCTTTATTTGATATTTGACGGCGAACCGTTTTACATAGTAGAATTCATGGAACAGGTTACAAGTTAAAGGAGAGGAATGGCGCGACACCTCGGATTACTTAGAGAGGCTCCGGGGCGCTCTCTTGGTATTTCAGGAGGTGATCGGCATTCCAGGTCCTCGGGAGCTCTCTACCATCCATGTCCTCAAGTCGGTATGCCCCAGGCCGAACAACTTTTGTGACCCGGTACGGCCCTTCCCAATTCGGAGCTAGCTTGCTCCTCCGACTAGGGAGGGATATGGCTAGCTTTCTCAACACCAGGTTTCCTTGCTCAAGGTTGGCGGGTCGGACTTTCTTGTTGTAGGCTAGCTCGACCCTCCTTCTGTAATTCCGTTGCCGAATCGACGCCCTTTCCCTCAGTTCATCTATCAGGTCCAAGTTTCCTCTGAGGTCCCTGCCATTCTGCGCTTCGTCATAGGCTATGAGCCGGGGGGAAGGTATTCCGACCTCGAGGGGTATCACGGCCTCGGCCCCATAAGTAAAGCTGAAAGGGGACTCTCCGGTGGGCGTCCGCATGCTTGTGCGGTAGTTCCACAACACACTAGGGAGTTGGTCGACCCACTGTCCTTTGGAGCACTTGTCCAACCTCTTCTTGATCCCCGCAAGGATCTGCTTATTAGCATTCTCGGCCTGTCCGTTCGACTGGGGGTGCGAGACAGACGAGAAACGCTGTTGAATGACGAGGTCGTCGCACAGGGTTCGGAATGCTGAGCCGGTGAACTGGGTCCCATTGTCTGTCACGAGGACGCGCGGGACGCCGAATCTGCATATAATGTTCTTCCAGAAGAACTGCACCACTTTGTTCTCTGTTATCGTGGCGAGGGGCTCGGCCTCGACCCACTTCGAGAAGTAGTCGATGGCTACGACTAAAAACTTGAGCTGACCCGGAGCTGGAGGGAAAGGCCCTATCAAGTCCATTCCCCACATCGCGAAGGGGATAGGGCTCGATAGGGAGGTGAGGTTGGCTTGAGGGAGGCGTCGGATGCTGGAGTGTCTCTGGCAGGAGCCGCACTGCCGAACGTGTCGCTCGGCGTCTTGGAGAAGCGTCGGCCAGAAGTACCCATAATTCAGCGCTTTTCGGGCCAGGGACCTAAATCCCGAGTGCGCCCCGCCGATCCCTTCATGAAGCTCCTGTAGGGCATATTCGGCCTGATCCGGAGAGAGGCATCGTAGATACGGTCGGCCGTCTATTTGGGAGAAGGAGCGCTTGTATAGGATGCCCTCGATCAAGACATAGCGCTCGGCTCGGGTTCTTACTCGGCGTGCTTCTTTGGGATCTTGAGGCAGAACTCCATCCCTTAAGAATTCCACCAGTGGTTTCATCCAATTGTCCTGCAGCGCGACCGGCAATGTCTCCATCGAGCTAGGCGTCTCGTCTTCGATGCTCGGCTTGGAGAGGACTTCGATCAGCACTGTCTGTTCAAGACCCTGCAGAGAAGACGAAGCCAATTTGGAGAGAGCATCGGCCTGTGAGTTCTCCTCCCGGGGGACACGCTGGATGATGGCTTCTTCGAACCGACCCATGAGACCCCGGACCTTGGCGAGGTACTTAGCCATTCGCTCATCCCGGGCCTCGTACTCGCCCAAGACCTGATTCACAACTAGTTGGGAGTCACTGTGAACCCGAAGGCGCTGCACCCCAGCACTTCGTGCGAGTCCGAGGCCAGCTATGAGGGCCTCGTATTCCGCCTCGTTGTTCGAAGCCTTGAAGCTCAGGCGGATCGCATACTGCAGGACGAAGTTGTCAGGGCCGTTTAAGATAATCCCGGCGCCGCTTCCTTCACTGCAAGAGGACCCGTCCACGAAGACTGTCCAAATGGGGGGCCCATTTGGGACGTGGCCGACCTCAGGGATGGTGGACTCTACAATGAAGTCGGCGAGAGCCTGAGCCTTAATTGCCGTCCGAGGCTGATAGGAGATGTCGTGCTGACTTAGCTCTATGGACCACTTCATCAGCCGGCCCGAGGTTTCGGGCTTGTGGAGGACTTGCTTGAGGGGTTGATCGGTGAGGACGACGACCGAGTGAGATTGGAAGTAGGGCCGAAGCTTTCTTGCTGCCACGACCAAAGCGTAGGCTATCTTCTCTATCCTCGGGTAGCGGAGCTCGGCGTCCCGAAGCACCTTGCTCACGTAGTAAATGGGCCTTTGGGTCCGGTCTTCTTCTCTTACCAACACAGCGCTCAAGGTCTGCTCGGAAGCGGCCAAGTAGATGAAGAGAGGTTCGCCCGGGACCGGCTTACTGAGCAGAGGGGGGTTCACCAGATAGGCTTTCAGCTGGTCGAACGATTCTTGCTGTGCCTCGCCCCATTCAAATCCCTTGGCGCCTCGGAGTGCTTTGAAGAAGGGAAGGCACTTTTCCCCTGACTTGGAGAGGAACCGACCAATGGCTGCGAGCCGACCGGTGAGCTTCTGCACCTCTTTGACGTTCCGAGGCGGGGCCATATCTAATATAGCTTTGATCTTTTCGGGGTTAGCTTCAATTCCCCGCTGGCTCACCATGAAACCGAGGAACTTGCCAGAGGAGACTCCGAACGCACACTTGTTCGGGTTTAGCCGCATGTTGTACTTCCTCAACACGCCGAAAGCCTCTTGGAGGTCGGCTACATGGTCGGTGCCGCGGATGCTCTTGACGAGCATGTCATCAACGTACACCTCCATGTTTCGGCCGATCTGATGCTGAAAGACCTTGTTGACGAGGCGCTGGTAGGTGGCGCCCGCGTTCTTCAAACCGAACGGCATTACTCGGTAGCAGTAGAGGCCTTGGTCGGTGACGAAGGAGGTCTTCGGGATGTCCGGAGGGAACATCCGAATTTGGTTGTACCCCGAGAAGGCATCCATGAAGCTGAGGAGCTCGTGGCCCGAGGTGGCGTCAATTAGGGTGTCGATGTTCGGGAGAGGGAAGGGATCCTTCGGGCACGCTTTGTTGAGGTCGGTGAAGTCGATGCATATCCTCCACGAGCCATTGGACTTCTTCACCATTACAACATTCGACAGCCACTCGGGATAATTCACCTCCTGGATGAACTTGGCCTTCAGCAGCTTATCCACTTCCTCCTTGATTGCCTGCTGTCGCTCGGGAGCGAACTTTCGCCTCTTCTGCTGAACCGGTTTGCACCCCGGTTCGACGCTTAGGCGGTGGACGAGCAAGTCTTCGGAGATGCCGGGCATATCCGCGGCCGACCAAGCAAATAGGTCGCGGTTATCCCGGATGCACCTCACCAGGTCGGAGAATAGCACGGTCGGCAAGGACTTGCTGACGAGGAATTTTCGGCTCGGATCCTCGTCGGATAAGAGTACTTCTTCTAACTCGTCCGCTGGCTCGGACGTTGGGCGAGCCCTCGGCTCGGGGATCTCGAGTGTCTCGAGCGAGAGCACTGGTCCCCCGGTGGAAGTCATGTAGCACTTCCGAGCTGTTTCCTGGCTTCCCCTGACTTCCCCTACCCCCGAACGAGTGGGGAACTTCATCTTCAAGTGGTATGCCGAGGGGACAGCCTCAAGAGCGGCTAGACCGGGGCGGCCTAGGATGACATTATATGCTGCCGGGACGTCGACGACCATGAAGTCCATCGGCTCCGTCCGGGTAGTAGGGGTGCTTCCCGCAGTAACGTCAAGGGTTATCACCCCTTCGACGGTTACCGGGACCCCCGTGAACCCGTGTAGAGTGTATCCGGCCGGCTTGAGACGGTCTCGGGACAGCTGGAGGCCCTGGAAGGCCGAGAGGAATAGGATGTTGACCGAACTCCCGTTGTCAACCAAAATCCTCTGCACCTTGAAGTTGGCCATGCGGAGGTCGATGACGAGGGCATCACAGTGAGGGGTTCGGACTCCTTCGAGATCGGCGTCGGAGAAGGACACGGGCACACCGAAGCCCTTAGGAGGGGGAGCACTGTGGACCGAGTTCACCTCTCGGACGAAGGCTTTCCGAGACGTATTAGAGGAGCCGCCCATGGGGCCCCCGTGGATCATATGCAGAACCCTTTCTTCTTCGAACTCAGGTGTTACTTCGCACCGCTCGGAGCGCTTGTTAGCCCCCCGAGGGGGAGGAGAGTTCTGATCTGCCCGATCGTTAGCCTTCACGAACTTGGCCAACTGCCCCCTTCGAATGAGGGCCTCGATCTCATCTCTCAGAGCCCGACAGTCATTCGTCTCGTGCCCGTGATCTCGGTGATACCGACACCACTTGTCTTTGTCCCTCCTCTTCGCCGGTTTGTGCATCCTCGGGGCTGGAGGGAGGACCCCCTCCTTTTCCACCTCCATGAGGATAGTGGAGACATTAGTCGTGAGGGGCGTGAATTTCTCGAACCTGGGTGGAGGGCGACGTTGACCGCCCATGTCCTTCTGAGCTTTTTTCGATCCTTCCTCCCCCGTCGCCTTCCTTTTCGATCCTGCGGAGGGCCCTCCAAAGCTGGGAAGGGCTTCGGCCTCTTCTGCTCGGATGTACTTCTCGCACCTCAGGAGGAGGTCGGCGAAGTCATGCGGAGGCTTCTTGGCGAGGGATGATCGGAGGTTGGCATTATGGACGTTCGACTGGAACGCCACGGTAGCCACGGACTGGTCCAAGGATGCTATGGACCGGACTTCTGTGGTAAACCTTTTCACATAGTCCCGCAGCTTTTCTTCTTTCTCCTGCCGCAGGTTCAGTAAGGAAAGACTCGTCTTCTCGGCTCGCCGGCTACTCACGAAGTGAGTGATGAACAGTGTCTCGAACTGTTCGAACGAGAAGATGGATGAGGGGGCGAGTCTAGAATACCATTCCCGAGCCGACCCCCTGAGGGTGGCGAGGAAGGTCCTGCATAGCACTGCGTCGGAAGCTTGGTGGATAAGCATCAGTGTCTTGAAGCTCTCGACGTGGTCGACCGGGTCGGATTCCCCTGAGTATGTTTCAAACTGTGGCGGTTTGAAACTCCTCGGAATATGGGCCTCCATGATCGACCTTGAGAAGGGAGGTCGGCTCGGACGGAAGGTTCCGGCTCGGGACTCTTCTTCCCTGTCCATACGGCCGATGCGCCTCTCCACCTCATGGATACGGCGGATGAGCGCGTCGTCCCTTCGCTGGTAGTCGTATGATCCCCCGGACTCCTCTTCATAGGAAGGGGAGCGCGGACTGCGACGCCGGTACTCCTGGGATCGTCGAGGGCTCTGTTGCCGCTGCTGTCGGCTGGGAGCTGGTGAAGGACTCCGGGTTCGGCGCTGTGGACTGGGACCCCTGGGGGGCGTCGGAACCCGCCGAGCATTCTGGGCGTTCTGTCGGAGGTCGAGGGCCTGCAGAACGGTCTCTTGAAACTGAAGGAACTCGGCTCGGCTGATGGGCATATCTCGGTCCCTCGGATGGCGCCGATCCCTGGGGGACCGGGACCTCCTCCTTCGGCGCTCAGGGGACGCCGCTCGGCCTCTGCGCTCCGGGGACCTTCTGCCGTCCCGACGACGTGGCGACTGCTCACCTTGACGCTGGCGGGAGGCTCCCTCTCGGGCCCGCCTCTCGTCAAGATGAGTACGGAGGTCGTCATCCTTATGGCGGTTTTGGAGTGTGATGCGGAGGTCGGGGTGATGGGAAGCCATCGAGTCCGAGGACCCATTGTGGACCGAGACGTGGCACGGATTGGCAGGCTGCTTTTCCTTCCGACCATTAGGACCGGACGGACCGTTGTTGGGCTGCTGCTGAGGAGGAGGAGGAGGCGGGACCTGCTGGGTCAGCGGAGGGAGGTTGGACTGAAGGATAGGGTTGACCGGAGCTTCAGTTGCTGGGTCGGTGGGGTTCCCCCCACGGTTCGACCCTCTGGATCTGTTCTTCTTCGGCGGCATTGCTGCAGAGGACGACGAAAGAGGAACTGAGACTGTTCGTGTGATGTTCCCACAGACGGTGCCAATCTGTTACCGCTGATTTCGGTGTGGGGGTAAACAGATAGAATTTGTGGATCCGAGGAAAACCTGAACAGCTTACTCAGCCTACTTGCTCCCGCCGCTACCTGCAAAGAAGTGCGAAACACCGGGGTTGATTCCGGCGACGCACCCTCCGACGCTCTTGTCAGTAATCAGCTAAAGATTAAGAAAGAGCTTAAGATGGTGGAGAAGTGATTAACCTGGTCTCGGTGATAGAGGGGTTGTATTTATAGTCGCCTTTGGAACGATTTGGGGCCTAATTTCCTGCCTAACCAGTAGGAGAAAAATCCTCCTATTCTGTTTTAGGAAGTTAGGCCTTGATTCCCTGGTGAGAGTTAATCAGGTTTATTGATTTGATCAAACCAGTGGCCTGATTCTCCTCTTAGTGGATTGGACTTGTATCGGGTCGGGACCCGTACCCAATTGAAGTGGATCTATTCGCGGGTGGTTGGTTCTGTGAGAAGGAGGCCCAATACCCGTTTTGGATCCATCTGTATGTGAAATTACCTTTTTACCCCCGTGCTTCAGGATTCGTGCTCGATCTGGACGGTCCCGATTTAACCCCAATTTTAGCCATATCAATATATATATATATATATATATATATATATATATATATATATATATATATTAAAACACAAAGAAAGCTATCAAGTGGCTCTCTTTCAATCTTCCAAAAAATTAAAGGTGCAGATTTAAGCTCACAAAACATATTTTTCCCTCCAAAAGTTTCCCCCAAACCTCAAATTCAAATCCCCACCCAAAACAACTCCTATATTTATTTAATTATTATTTTTCTCTCTTTCCCTTCCTCTTCTATTCAAAAAATTAAGAAAATAAAAATTTTAATTTTTTTAAAAAAAAAACTAAAAAATTAAAATTAAATTTTTTTTAAAAAAAATTCAAAAAAAATCAAAAACAAACATATAATATGTTTTTTGCTGGACCCCCAAAATTTTTTCCAAGGTGCATCGTTCCGATGACGTGCCGTAGGCACGTGTCAACGGGCAAACCTAGTATATATTTATTTAATTATTATTTTTCTCTCTTTCCCTTCCTCTTCTATTCAAAAAATTAAGAAAATAAAAATTTTAATTTTTTTTAAAAAAAAACTAAAAAATTAAAATTAATTTTTTAAAAAAAAAATTCAAAAAAAATCAAAAACAAACATATAATATGTTTTTTGCTGGACCCCCAAAATTTTTTCCAAGGTGCATCGTTCCGTTGACGTGCCGTAGGCACGTGTCAACGGGCAAACCTAGTATATATATATATATATATATATGCAAACCTAGTATATATATATATATATATAGGGGCCGGTTCGGGTGAGAACCAGCCCTGGGGTGAGAACCTAAGGGCCTCTGCCTACCACTCATCAAATCATTTTGTATGGCTGAGATTATACAACTACAAAAAATGGTAATAGATCCTAATGTATAGACTTTTTTTGGTGTGTGACGGTTAAGGTAAAATTTTCAAATTGGAGAGAGAAATATTTGGTTCCCGAAAAATATGGAACGTGATTTTGTATCCCATTAATATCAAATGCAGAATCAATCACCATTTTTTTTCCCTTAACCCTAATAATAACACAACAAAAAGAGTCCAGAGTTTTTTCCCGCACGATTTCGTTCCTTCATCGTCGAAAATTACTAAACACTCGCGACAAGACCTAGGAGATCGTAGTTTAGGCGATTTCAATTTGGTTAGACATGTCACCGAAAAAGAACATGAAGAGGCTCATTTGCGACGGCGCTGGCGCCGGTGAGTTTTTTTTTTTTTTATAAAATTATTCCGATGTCGCCTTTTATTATTTTATTTTCTTGCAATTCGTTCTACTTTATTGAATCCCCGAACAATTTGTTGTTTTAATTATAAATTTCTGAATCTTTTTCGTGATAATTTTTCCTGTAAAATGATTTTTGAAATGCTTTAAACGTTTGGCTATTTAGGGCCAAACTTTCAAATTAAGGGGTTGTATAGGGCCTAAAAAAATAATAACAATACAGTCAGTTGCTATTTAGGGCCTAAAAAAAATAGTTTTTGCATTCAACAGTTGCTATTGAAATGCATTCAACAGTTGCTACTATGTTATTGATGATTTTTGCATTCAACAGTTGCTATTAATTACTATGCAGTTGCTATTTACTTGAAAAATTGATTTTCTAAATAGTTGCTATCCAGTTGCTATGCAATTGCTAATTAATTGCTATGCAGTTGCTATTTTGTTTTGAGTTTCTATGCAGTTGATATGCAGTTGCTATTTATAGTTATTATAGTTGCTATTTATAGTTATTACAGTTGCTATTTATATTTATTTCAGTTGCTATTTATAGTTATTACAGTTGCTATTTATAGTTATTACAGTTGCTATTTACAGTTGCTATTACAGTTGCTATTTTGTTTTGAGTTTTTATGCAGTTGATATGCAGTTGCTAATTAACTGCTATGCAGTTGCTATTTATAGTTATTACAGTTGCTATTTATAATTATTACAGTTGCTATTTATAGTTATTTATAATTATTACAGTTGCTATTTCTAACATTAATTGCTATGCAGTTGCTATTTTATTTTGAGAGTCTATGCAGTTGCTAATCAATTGCTATGCAGTTGCTATTTACATTAAAGATTTTGTTTCTAATTTGATATTATTCAGTTGCAACCTAATTCTTATGCAATTGCTCATTACATTTAAAAACTTGTTGTAATTGATGTCTTTGTGTTATTTCTTTCAAAGGTGAAAGTGTTTCGAAAAGAAGTTCAAGTTGCGCACTTAATGTTAGAAAGGAAGCAAATATTGATAGTTGTCAGAAGAATGTAAACGACGACTTTGTCGAAGTAGATGCTGGAAATAAAAGGGGTAATGAGAAGCCAGCTGAGAGCGTCGCCGATGAGCCAGTTGTACTTAGTAGGACATGCTCCCGTATTCTGGTGAATGCTATTAAAGACATGAAGGATGCACAGCGACGTGCTGTTGTTGAAATGGGATTTGGTAACATCCTGCATTTGAAAACCATGAAGGTACCAGCTTCTTTGGCGTATTGGGTTCTTGATCACTTTGATCCTAGGAGCGGCGAATTGAAGATGGATAATGGACGGTCACTTCATGTGGAATCCGATGACGCTGCACTAATTTTTGGACTGCCGAGAGGTAAGCGCCAATTAGATAGAAAGCGGAGAAGGGCAGTATGTCCGAAGGTTTTGGAGTGGAAACAGCAGATTGGGAAAGATAGAGTATTAATCAATACTCTGAAGGACAAGATGCTTGCCGAGGTTGATGGTGGCGTATGGTTCAAGCATCATTTCGTGATTTTATTAGGAGCTTGCCTATTTGAAAATCCGGGCAATGGGTATGTGAATCCCCAAATACTGAGCAACTTGGAATGTATGTCGACGCTAAGGGAGTACGACTGGGGTGATTACATGGTGAGATGCCTCGTAGAATGGAAGCTGAAATGGGAGGGGAAAAAAACAAAAAACTTCATGGGCCCGACCTTGTTCATTGTGGTGGGTTTTTTCGTACTTCATAAATATATATTTTGTGTACTATAATTAGCAATATGAATATCTATAAGTTGCAACTAATAAAATATTGGGTTAATTGATTTTTTCAGCTCTTTATCTCGATTGAGTCTTGTTTTTGATATTATTTTTCATTGTATTATTTTTTCATATCTTTTGTAGGCTCTTTACCTCGATCGTGTCGTGTTCTTGAGAAGAACCGTCCCAAGATGTTATCCGTTAATAAAGGTTTGGACGTTTGGTGAGATGTTGAAGTGGGAGAAGGATGAAAAGAAACACGGAGGTTTTGGGACAGGACATCTTTGCGACCGAATCGAATGGTCGGGTGAGGAATTTGAAGAAGATAAAGATGCTGAAGTTCTTGAAAAAGGATCTGAGAAGCGTACGGGAATGTCAACCGATGGTGAAAGTAGTGAAGCCGGAGGCGCTGTTCGCTTGTTTGCGGATAAATTCCTTACCAAGGCGAAAATATTGGCTGATACGATGGTTGATCTAATGTCAATGGTTCGAGATGCGCCGGCAGAGATTATGTCTGATCCGGATGTCAAGAATATGGTTGACAAGGCTCAAGTACTATTGGGTTGTACAGCCAATGTACCAGTAGAAAATGAAAATTTGGCAGATCAGCAAGCTGGTAGCACACAGAACATGTACGATTCCTTCTGGGCTCAGGATGATGTATTTGATCAGTTGAAGGTGCTTGAGGAAGCAGCTGTTAAACGTTTTGCGTTTAATAAAGAAGTGGCCGCTAAAACAGATCGGCCAGACATGAGTGTATTGGGACATAATGAGCCAAGTTTCAGCCTTGGATTAATACAACTGAAAGGTGACGATGATACGGGAACTGAGCAGGTTCAAGATCCCTTGTTGCAGGTTGATAAATAATGAATTATATATTTTTTCTTTTCAACTTTCCCTATACGAAAAGTTATTTTAATTGAAAGACTTGTGTATTTTGTAGGCACACAATAAGAGCACTGAGAAGGAGGAAGGAAAAACAGCACAGGTCATACCTTACAAATGTTATCTTTTTTGCTACATTTAATGTATGTACTTGCTAATTAATTGCTATGCAGTTGCTATTTTGTTTTGATTTTCTATCCAGTTGCTATGCAATTGCTAATTAATTGCTAAGCAGTTGCTATTTTGTTTTGAGTTTTTATGCAGTTGATATGCAGTTGCTAATTAACTGCTATGCAGTTGCTATTTATAGTTATTACAGTTGCTATTTATATTTATTACAGTTGCTATTTATAGTTATTACAGTTGCTATTTATAGTTATTACAGTTGCTATTTTGTTTTGATTTTGTTTACTATGCAGTTGCTATGCAGTTGCTATTTATAACTATTAATTACTATGCAGTTGCTATTTACTTGAAAAATTGAGTTTCTAAATAATTGCTATGCAGTTGCTATTTTGTTTTGATTTTCTATCTAGTTGTTATGCAACTGTCAATTAATTGCTATGCAGTTGCTATTTTGTTTTGAGTTTTTATGCAGTTGATATGCAGTTGCTAATTAACTGCTATGCAGTTGCTATTTATAGTTATTACAGTTGCTATTTATAGTTATTACAGTTGCTATTTACAGTTGCTATTTTTTTTTGAGTTTTTATGCAGTTGATATGCAGTTACTAATTAACTGCTATGCAGTTGCTATTTATAGTTATTATAGTTGCTATTTATAGTTATTACAGTTGCTATTTATAGTTATTACAGTTGCTATTTACTTGAAATATAGTTATTACAGTTGCTATTTACTTGAAATAGTTATTACACTTTTTTAGAGTCTATGTAGTTGCTAATTAATTGCTATGCACTTGCTATTTACATGAAATATTGAGTTTCTAATTTGATAATATTCAGTTGCAGTCTAATTCTTATGCAATTGCTCATTACATTAAAATGTCATAGATTAAAGTGATGATAATGTATGTTTGTCAATATTAAAAATATTCTTATTCTGGAATAAAATTTAATTTTTTTATTATGAAAATACAAAAACATATCATGAATGTTTTTCATTAGTATACAAAAGAACCATAATGTTTTTTCCTTTTTTTGTGTTTAGGAATTGATGGAGGAGAAAACAAATGATTGTCAACCAAATGTTGAATGGGCGAAAAAAGCTGTTAGAAAACCTCGAAATCCTGTTAGAAAACGTCGATTTCCTAGTCAGGTATTGGTATTGCAGTTGCTATTTATAATCATTACAGTTGCTGTATAATCATGCTGCATTTGCTTATGGGAGTAGTATTTATGTTTAAAGGTTGATCGAGATGCGGATCTAGGAAATAAAAAGCATCAGATAAACATGGGAAGTGGCAAGGTATTTGGATTGTTGTTTTTAAGATTTAATTCAATTGTTGTGCAATTTTTTGAATGATGTTAACTAGAATATTTGTTACCAACACTTCATAGGAGACCGAGACGCATACTCCGACTGATGGAGGGGAATACTTGATTGTGAAAGGTCCAGAAGAGGGTGTGGAGATCAATAAGGTGAAGAAGAATTCTGATATTTTGAAAGGCAAAAACCCTATTGAGACTGCACACCACATGGTACGCCGGAAACAAACAGAAAAAAAGAAGACTGAAAAATTAATTTCCCCGTACGTCCGTAGGGAAGTGGCGTTGATCGACAGATGGACTGATGCTGAAAAGAAGATTGGGTACTGGGTGATGAACAATGTTGATGCTGATATGTAAGTTTTTCTTTGTTTTTCTAATTAATTGCTAAGCAGTTGCTATTTTGTTTTGAGTTTCTATGCAGTTGATATGCAGTTGCTAATTAATTGCTATGCAATTGCTAATTAATTAGTTGCTAGGCAGTTGCTATTTTGTTTTGAGTTTCTATGCAGTTGATATGTAATTGCTTATTAATCGCTATGCAATTGCTATTTACTTGAAAAATTGAGTTTCTAAATAGTTGCTATGCAGTTGCTAATTAATTGCTATGCAGTTGCTGTTTTGTTTTGAGAGTCTATGCAGTTGCTAATTAATTGCTAAGCAGTTGCTAATTAATTGCTAAGCAGTTTCTAAATAGTTTTTATGAAATTCTAAGGATTTTTATAGCTGACTTATTATTTATTGATATAGGATGGAGATCTTATTTTACACCGGACAGTATCAGTTCAGTAGAGAACAAATGATTTCACTTTTGCCATCTGTTTATGTGGAAGCATCAGTTATTGATATTTAGAGTATAATACTCAATCAAAAGGAGATGTCTCGGTCGAAAGGTTCACCATGTAGATTCTTCGCATCTACATACCTAACTGTGAGTCTGACTGAAATTATTTATTTATTTATTTATTTATTTATTTATTTTTATTTTTCATTTATTATTATTATTTTTTTTTTGCATTCTTTTGTTTGTTTCACCACTATTTTCGGCCTAACATAATTTACGGTTAGGCATACACTGCTGTGAACCCTGTTAAAGAATGGAGTATGAATAGACGATGCGAGAAGTTCTTCGAGCGACTTGATGAGGAAATCGTTGATACGAAGTGGATGAAATTGGGCAGCATTGACATCGTAAGTTTGATGGTTATTAATTTTTTTAATGTTAGGCATATCTTACAATTTGTGACGTAAAAAGAATGTGTTGCTATTTAGTTAATTTTAAATTGCTATTTTGCGTATGCAGTTTGTGTTTCCAATAATACATGCAAGTCATTTTTACATGATGGTATATGACTTGAAGAATATGTCTATTGATCTTATTGATAACTCCTCGGCGATGGATACTGGTGAATTGAAGACGAAATATGGCGATGTTCCAGGATCACTGGTACGAACATTATGATAATTGCAAACCTAAATTTATAACTTTGTGAGTGCAGCCTACATTTAGTTAATATTGTTTTTAAACATTCTTGCAGAGCCAATTGTTTAATCTATTTTTGGAGTCAAAAGGAAAAATTAAGGAGTCCATGGAACTGCAGAATGTAAATATACGGAGGCTGAGTATGCCTTGGAGGGACGACAAAAACAAGGAGGATTGTGGAGTGTTTCTGATGCGCCACATGGAGACATATCATGGCGGGGGAGAAAATAATTGGAATAGTGGCTTAAAGAAGAACAATAAGAGACAGCTTAATGTATTGAGGATTAAGTACTGTGCTGCCATATTGAAATCTGACGTTAATACCTTAAAACATCAAGTTGATGCAGCATCAAACCTCCACTATCAGCAGCAATGCGTGGATGGGCCAATAGATTTGGGACCCATTCTGCTTAATTACAAGCCGCCAACGGTCTGAGTGTCGTTAGATTATAGTAGTCAGATGTATGATTCTTTTGTATACTAATGAATGATATTGAAATTGCAAAACAGTATGATTCTTTTGTATACTAATGAATGATGTTGTTTTTGATCGATATAGGCTCATTTTACACGTTGTGATTGGTTTATTTATTTTCATGATCATTATGACTGCAAATTGTATTCCACAATAAGAATATTTTTGATATTTACAAACCTACTTCATAATTACTTTAATTTTAAATAGCAACTATAATAACTATAAATAGCAACTGTAATAACTATAAGTAGCAACTGTAATAACTATAAAATAGCAACTGTGATAACTATAAATAGCAACTGTAATAACTATAAATAGCAACTGAAATAATTATACAGCATTCTTGGCCACTAAAACAGCAACTGTAATAATTATAAATAGCAACTGTATGGAACGAAATGGTGAATGATTCTGCAGTTGCTATTATTTTTACAAACCTACATCATAATTACTTTAATTTTAAATAGCAACTATAATAACTATAAATAGCAACTGTAATAACTATAAATAGCAACTGTAATAACTATAAATAGCAACTGTGATAACTATAAATAGCAACTGTAATAACTATAAATAGCAACTGAAATAATTATACAGCAATACCTGGCCACTTAAACAGCAACTGTAACAATTACAAATAGCAACTGTAATAAACAGTAACTGTATGGAACGAAATGGTGAATGAATGATTCTGCAGATGCTATTATTTTGGGAATAAATATTTTCAATTCAAAAATAGCAACTGCATAGAAACTCAAATCAAAATAGCAACTGCATAGCAATTGCATAGCAACTGCATATCAATTAATTAGAAACTCAATATTTCAAGTAAATAACAACTGCATAGCAATTAATTAGCAACTGCATAGCAACTACATAGAAACTTATGTTGTTTATTTCGAACTTAAAAAGAAACTGTAATAATTATAAATAGTAACTGTAATAAACAGTAACTGCAACTGTAATAACTATAAATAGCAACTGTATTAACTATAAATAGCAACTGTAATAACTATAAATAGCAACTGTAATAACTATAAATAGCAACTGTAATATTTATACAGCAATACCTGACCACTTAAGCAGCAACTGTAATAATTATAAATAGCAACTGTAATAAACAGTAACTGTATATAGCAACTGCATAGCAACTACAAACTCAAAACTGTATAGCAATTAATTAAAACTGTATAAACTCAAAACTATAAACTCAAAACTGTATATAGCAACTGTAAACTCAAAACAAAATAGCAACTGCATAGCAATTAGAGGAACTTATGTTGTTTATTTCGAACTCAAAGTAACTATATAATTAACGTTACAAATTTGATATTAAAATAGCAACACCATAGAAACAAAATATCAAATAATTAACAGTAACCTATGAACATAGATTGAATTCAAAATAGCAACTGCATAAAATCATTCGACTCCGATGTCTTCTTCAACGACAACTGTTCGGCCAGGACAATTTCTAGCATCATGTCTAACTTTTTTCATGCATATGCTGCACGTACGCAACGGTTTCTTGTTGCGCTCAATCGCAGCTTCTTGACGAGAAACAAGTCTGCTACCACTTCCTTTGGTGCTGACCTTGGTTGGTGGATGCACCGAGACTTGTTCAGGAGCAGGAGCTCCGAAATGCGTTTCGAACATCCTATTCTTGGTAGACGGACCAGCTTGTGTCTCTTCGGTGGAATTAAGCAGGGCCATTTGTTCTTTGATGCAGCGGTGGAAACTCTACATCTTTGCGATGTTGCCATCAATAAGACCAATACACGAGTAAAAATCTGAAATTAAATTATTCATGATAGACTTTTGCTCATCAATGCTTGCGCAGTCGTTAAGGACATTGTCGTCAAGTTGGTGTATTGGCTTCGATTCAGCTATTTTAGTCCATCGGTCGATAACATACTTATCAGGTATAGCTTCAAGTTTTTGATCTTTGAACACCCAGAAAATATGCCGACATAGTAAGCCCATCATTGTAAACTTCTTGCAGGTGCATGTCACATCCTCAGCAGTGTTGTTGTGTGTGACAGTTGCTATATCGCTACTGTCACTACTTATTTCATATGTGGAACTTAGGGAGCCTTTTGTGATACTGACAATGCTACAATCATAACATGCAGAGACGATCTCCTTTTGCGTTTCTTTGAAAATTGTTGACGTGTATACCTTGCTAGCATGCCTCTCGATCAACAACTGGGTGATGGGAATGGAGACAGATAAGGTGTTCTTGTTGTTCAACTTGTCGTATTCATTTCGCTGTTTCTCTAAAGCCCCTTCAAAAAACATGAAAAACTCAATCAAGTTTGATCGAGGGTTGAAGTGTATTTTGAAGAAATTATTTTCGCTCTCAGACATTGATGTAGTTCGTAGCAAGCCGCTCATAGGGCAGTCCCTAAAATATGCTGGGATCCAAAACTCTCGTATCTGAAACATTGACTTCAACCAATTGTCGTCTTGAACTCCGTATTCGGTCATTAATGTAACCCACTTATCTTCAAATTCTGGTGGCTCAATGAGGCTTGTCCAAACAATCGACCTCAACATCGATTTGAAAATGTCGTCATCTTTCACTTTATTTGGTAGCCTCAAAGGCAACTTCTGCATGATGTGCCACATGCACAGGCGTCGCCTGACACCAGGAAATACGCGTTCAAGTGCAATCTTCAATGCAGGGTCTTGGTCTGTAATAATCATTGAGGGGCAATGACCCATGCAATCTTTAAATTTCTCAAGCACCCAAGTGTAAGAATCGACATCTTCCTTAGTGAGCAACGCAGCAGCAAAAGTTATACATCCGCCGTGGTTGTCTTTTCCCGTAAACGGAGTGAAGATCATGTTATACCTATGGATATATAAAAATTAGCATAAACTTGATGTGGACATATTTTTTTAAAAAAAATCTACAAGTATCCTGTTTTGTTTGACATAAATAACTATAAATAGCAACTGTAATAACTATAAATAGCAACTGTAATAACTATAAATAGCAACAGAAATAGTTATACGGCAATACCTGACCACTTAAACAGCAACTGTAATAATTATAAATAGCAACTGTAATAAACAGTAATTGCAACGAACGAAATGGTGAATGATTCTGCAGTTGCTATTAATTTGGGAATAAATATTTTCAATTCAAAATAGCAACTGCATAGAAGCTCAAACACAAAAGAGCAACTGCATAGCAATTAATTAGCAACTGCAAAGCAACTGCATAGCAACTGCATAATACATTCAGTTGCTATATAGTGAATTCACATCATGTAGTACAGAAATTTGCGAAATGAGAAACAAGCAATAATAATATTGTTTCCAACTAATATATGTAATATTTGTGGCTACTTAAAATCAGAAAACAAACGCATGCTCGTACCTATTAGTTGAATAAGTAGCATCAAAGCTCAGAACATCACCGAAAACGGCATAATTTCTGCGGCATATTGAGTCAGCCCAAAAGACACGTGTCAGCTGGTCTTTCTCATTGACATCGTACTCCAAAACAAAGGCTGGACTTATTTCTTTTTTCCTGAAAAGCCAGTCCAAAGCCATTTGAGCATCAACACCAAGCGCATATGCCTTAAGGTCGCGCGAGAAATTTTTGAACTCAACACTTGTGCATCCGATATTGGAGTAAGATCCAACAACCTCTTTGAATAACCTGTAAGACTTCATCGGACCTATATTTGCTCTAGCACAATTAAGAATGAAATTCTGGTGACCGGGATTTAATGTTTTATTCGCGTCGAGGAATTGTCTCTGAACCAATGGCACTAACGGGTGAGAATGATGCTCGACGAATTTAGAGACAATGTAGTTCGAATTTGTTTCGTGTTTTAAAAGCATAAGAGCCTTGCAGTCTAGCCGTTTCGACACCCGACGCCTCTTGATTTTTGGCTTATCGATCGGATCATTCTCCTCTACAATATTCTCCTCGACAATATCATTATTGAGATGGTTGTTTGAAACATCGGACTTAACGGTATTCTTATTTCCCTGCCTGTTACAATAAAGCCACTTGTGTGTAATTAAACCACGTTTTCTCTTGTCGCTACCCCGCCGAACATCAAAACCACAAGCTGCGGCGTATTCTGTATAAAACTTTATCCCGTCATTCATATTAGCAAATTGCTTGCCGACAAAAGGCTTCAAGTCACTGTCGCAATAAGGTATATGACGTTCAGTTAATCCGGGCGATATCGACAAGGTACAACCCTGGACTGGAATAATTTTATTTCCAACTACAAAATCAATATAAACGTTGTTATGACATTTATATCAAATAAGATTTATAAAAAAAAAGTATAAATCTTGCTAATTAGTATTTGCGAATTTTCATTATTTGCTATGTATCTTGCTGTTCAGTATTTGCTATTTTCAATTCCAGTATTTTTTTTGTTTTCTAATAAAAGAGTTGCTATGCAGTTGCTATTTTCTAAATAGTTGCTATGCAGTTTCTATTTTCAATTCCACTTAAACAGCAACTGTAATAATTATAAATAGCAACTGTAATAACTATAAATAGCAACTGTAATAACTATAAATAGCAACTGTGATAACTATAAATAGCAACTATAATAACTATAAATAGCAACTGAAATAATTATACAGCAATACCTGGCCACTTAAACAGCAAATTGCTTATTAATTGCTATGCAGTTTCTATTTACTTGAAAAATTGAGTTTCTAAATAATTGCTATGCAGTTGCTATGCAGTTGCTAATTAATTGCTATGCAGTTGCTGTTTTGTTTTGAGAGTCTATGCAGTTGCTAATTAATTGCTATGCATTTGCTATTTACATGAAATATTGAGTTTCTAAATATTTGCTATGCAGTTGCTATGCAGTTGCTAATTAATTGCTATGCAGTTGCTCTTTTGTTTTCAGAGCCTATGCAGTAGCTAATTAATTATCTATATATTGTTATATAAAACTTGTTGTAATTGCTGTGTTTGTGTTATTTCTTTCGAAGATGGATGTGTTATTTCTTTCGAATATAAACGATTTCATGAATTAAAATAACTATAACACATTGCTTTGTTTATTATCTTGTAATTGATGATTCTTATACAGTACTGTATATTATGTTTCTATTTATAAAATATAAATCTGCAAACAACAGGAAAAAAAGGAGGTATATAATGACCTGATCGACGTTCTATAGAACAAGAAATACAATAATCAGAAACATTAAAACATAGTAGAATGAAAACCTGGTGTATCCACATTCTTCGGATTCATTGGAGGAGACGGGAACGGTGTTTGGATATTATTCGGATTGTCTACACCGGAAGTTTTGGCAGTAGGGTTAACGTCGTCGTAATCGGACGTGTTCATCATCCTGATGAAGAATGTGGTTCGGTTGCAAATATAATAAAAACGGCAAAAAATATTGATCGAAAAATCTGTCTAATATTGACCGCATAATATCTTCATTCCTTTTATTATGCGGTCCCCAACGCTTAATTAAAGGGATTGACATATAAAATCAAAAATTAATTAATCTAATTAATTATAACGGATAAGATCTAGACTGTTAATATTAGTCAGATGAATGGCTGGGATAGGCCCTTAGGTTCTCACCCCAGGGAATGGTTCTCACCCGAACCTTAATCTGTCTAATATTGACCGCATAATATCTTCATTCCTTTTATTATGCGGTCCCCAACGCTTAATTAAAGGGATTGACATCTAAAATCAAAAATTAATTAATCTAATTAATTATAATGGATAAGATCTAGACCGTTAATATTAGTCAGATGAATGGCTGGGATAGGCCCTTAGGTTCTCACCCCAGGGAATGGTTCTCACCCGAACCTTAATCTGTCTAATATTGACCGCATAATATCTTCATTCCTTTTATTATGCGGTCCCCAACGCTTAATTAAAGGGATTGACATCTAAAATCAAAAATTAATTAATCTAATTAATTATAACGGATAAGATCTAGACCGTTAATATTAGTCAGATGAATGGCTGGGATAGGCCCTTAGGTTCTCACCCCAGGGAATGGTTCTCACCCGAACCTCTCTCTCTCTCTCTATATATATATATATATATAGGGCTAGAGTCTTAAAACTCTATCAGTGTTATTATCAACAAACAAAAAAAAACTCAGAACATTAGTAACGTTTCCATCAAATAATATATATAAAGTTTCTAATAAATCAGAGCTTCTATTCTAATAAGCCACAAATTTATTTACTTGCACAGTGAAAATAAAATTTTCAAAAATAAATTGATCCTCAAACAAAGATGAAGGGAGAGCAAACCACATGCCCTGTGAGTTCGATCTTGGTCCAGTAGTGTATCAGACAGGGTTAGACAAATGCAAGAACAATACTTTAATTTCAAATATATGATGTTAATAAATAATGAATCTTTCATTTTCTTAGGATATTGGATTATGGAAGTAAACCCCGTAGATTTTAAAGATGTCCCAGTTGAACTTACAACGTGACACTTAGGTCTTCGATGCACTTAGATCCGCCATCCAAAATAGTAACAATAACAATCACAATAACGATGAATGAACAAAGCAATAAATCTCAAACAATCGACATAAAATAACTGTGTCCAATGCATGCATAAAAAAATAGAAACAACTACAAAGGAAGAATCGATACTCTCAATTAGTCCATAAAATACGTTTTCTTTTACAGCCTCAGTCGTTGTTGACTGTCATCACCATCGCTATCACCATCACCATCACTGTCTCTTCTTCCGAGCACCATCTCTTCATTTATCTTCCCTGTCTCTAAGAGCATCTGTAGTTGTTGTAAACCCAAAATTTGGATATTTGGCTTTTAAAAATAGGAAATTTGAGTTGCAGTCGTAGTTGTTTGTACCCAAAAATTGGATATTTTTTTCAGAAATAGTAAAGTTGAGTGGATGATCTATCGTTTCTTCAAATCCCGTCTTTTCAATAATTTTATAAAAAATAAAAAATTTGCACAGGCGGGAGATGAAATCCTGTTTGAGACTTTTTGTTTGTAAGATTTTTTTTTAAAATGTGAGCATATCTACGCATAACAATTTCTATAGGCTTCATTCCATAGAAACACACTTCAACTTTTTGGGGGAAAAGCATCGGACGGGAGATCAAAACCCGCTGGAGACTTTTTTTTTACTTAAAAAATGCACGGACGAGATATCATTTCCCGTCTGTTCTATTTTATTTATAAAAAAGATTTGGGACGAAATATCATCTCTCGTCCGATACTTTTTGAGATAAAATGTTGAACGAGTGAAATATCATCTTTCGTTAGCTATATTTTCCAAATTGCTATTTCTCCTCCTAAATATAGCCGACTACTATGTTAGGTTTCGATGGTAATCTCAGATTAAATATACAGCGGAAAAGTTACAAAGAAATATCGAAACCTAACCATGGATCCATACGAAAACCATAAAACGTGTTTAGAAATTATATCTTGAAGATGGATCGGATGTCTCCACAGTATGCCGATTACAGCACTACAATATTGCGGTGCCTTTATGGTATCCACACGAACGGATCAAATCAAGCTTTTCCTCACGTCGTGGTGCTAGCTGCAAGAAGGGATGTTCCTCAAGATCTATCTCTCTCACAATTTCTGTGACGGCAAGGGTTTTCTCATGTAACACTTTTCCACAGATATGTATCATATATGTAGCTGCAGGAAATCAACCCTAAGAGAGTAATGAGGCTGTTGGACTCACAATCTGACCTGGTTCAGATTTGTGCGTGAGCCTTTGAACTTTAGTCAGCTCATTTAATCTAATTAAATGTCTAACCAATGTCAGAGTCCAAATCTTACTTGGATCCCCAAATTTAATTCATCTTATGAATTTAAATCTCAATTTTGATCCATTCTACGTGTGTGACCTTGTAGGTTTCTGTCACGCCCCGCTTCCCAAAAACATGGAATACGAGCGCGTGACGAAGCCCAGCGAATGATTTTAACATCATCCATAAACTGTAGGATCGACTCAGCATCACAACAAGAATATAACAATATACATATACAACCAAGCATGCATGAATAATTCATTAAGCAACAGAAAACAATTGGAAACAAATAATAATGTCCACATAGTTTTCAAGTCTGGAACAAAAGGTAAAACTCGGGAACGTAAAAGCCTGTTACAAGTCTTATACAGCAAAAGAAATAAATGACTTAAGGAAAATAATTATTTAAACAAGTCCTTGCTCCAAGCGAAACCTGAAATGTCTGCTCGCCAATTCCAGCAGGTAGCTTGTCCCAAAGTCTGCTTAATAAATATAAAAAGGAAAAACAGGGAAAAACAAGAGAGAATGCTCTTAGTGCAAGCTAGGGCCACAAATAGTAAAAACGAGTACAAATAATGGGAAATAAGAATTGGAATCAAGAATATAATAGGGTTTACAACAATTAATAGGGATTCAAGAACTAACTAGTAGGAAGGACAACTCAAGAGACTAGATTGGGTAAACAAACACTAATGGTGAAGCAAGTGACAAGTGTACATGTAGGGGTGTTTAACCTCAAGTGACAAGCATCTAGTAAGTGTCGGGTGTCAAGTTGTCAAGTCTAGTATCAAAGTTTTATTTCAAGTGTCAAGCCTCAAGTAACAAGTTGTCAAGTATCAAGTAACAATGTATCAAGTTCAAATTTCAGGTTTCAAGTCTCATATATCATGTTTCATGTATCATGTCATCAAGTATCAAGTAACAGGTGTCATGTTCAAGTTTCATGCTCTACTATCTAGGTAGCACTTCATGCATCCATACTTTTACTACATGGTTGCTACAGTCAAAACAATTTCGTTTAGGCCTAGTAATGGAGTCTATAGGACGGCGTACTCAAGTATCAAGTATCAAGCAAGTCATGCTCATGAATCGGATAATCATATAACTAGTTCATGTGTCGAGTCATAGCAAGACAAGTCATGAATCATACATATACTAGTTCATGGATCAATAATATACTAGTCCATGAATCGATTTATAATATACTAGTTCATGAATCAAATAATATACTAGTTCATGAATCGAATAATAATATACTAGTTCATGAGACATGTATCAAGTGGGAAACACGGGCCCCCTTCCAAGTACACTTACCTATATTGTCCACTACTATGGTCTTTTTCTTAACCCCGGCTTATTACATTTATTAATTCTTATCAAGCATGCATACAAGTGTGTGAAATGTTGCAAATTAATTCTAAGAAAATTTGGGGATGTCCTATAGGGTGCCCAGCAGCTACATATAAAATTTCGTGTCAAACGCTCGCTGTTTACACAGCTAAATTAATTTGCAAAGTAAATGTATACAGCAGTTTTGCAAAACTGCGTCTACTGACACAGCTGCAATATAACTGCCATAACTCCTAGACTGCAACTCCGAATTCAAAACTTTCGGAAGCTATCGATATGTACACTTCCAGATCTACAATTTCTATTCAGGGCTCGGGCCCAGATTCAAATGATAAATGGGTCGAAACAGCAATGGAGATTCAGGACAGCAACTCGTAGAAATAACTTACTAGCGTAGGTTACATGGGAAAATGTCATTTGGCGTCTAAGTTATTATGTGGCATAAATACATGATAATGGAGGTCAAAACAGAAAATAATAAGTGTTTTTCAAGTTATAGGGTTGCAAGTTCGTCAAATATTAAATTTAACATGTGTCTACGAATTTAGGGCTCCTAAATTCATAAGTCTATGTGTTCATGTGCTCAAGGGGTAAAAGAGTCCAATAATTATAAATTAATTACAAGGAATTTTGTGACTCTTAGAATTGTCAATTTGGAGGTTCAATATAGATCTGCAATGATATTCAAGGAGGAGTCACAATCTAACTATTTGTAGTATTTTCAAGGGTGCTTGTACTAGAACAATAAAATTGTACAAGGATACTTGCCTTTAGGGGAGAAGACGATGAATCCGACGGATGACGGGAACGGGTCCCAAAGACACGGCGACGAGCAAACGACCACGATAATCACGATCGGGCACGGATCTCGATGATGATCACGATCAAGATGAAGATCCAGCGAATCCAACGGTCGAGATCGGAAATAAAACATATGAGAATTAGAAGAGGACTAAAATATATCATGATTGACAATTGATGAATAATAACAAAAGTAGATCAAATGTTTACTCACCAGGCAAAGGACGAACGAGACGATTCAAGGCCGAGATCAAGTTGATCAATCAATTAACGGCCGAGATCGAAGATCAAGATCAAGATGATGATTACGATCGCGGTGATCAAGATGTAGATCGGATGGCCGAGATCTGATCTGGTGGTGATAGTGAAGATCTGATGACGATGATGAAGATCATGAAGATCCGACGACTCATAATCAAAGTGATCATCAAGATGATGGATATCATGATCAAGAGGATGATCGACGGCCCACAATCAAGGAGATCAAGATCTGATCGAATGGATGGCCTACAATCACTCTAATCAAAACTCATATATACAGCAATTGCACCATCGATTCCGGCTTGGCTCCGATAGCCAGGTGAACCCGACGGCGGCGCTGGCGGCACGGCGAACAAAGGCGCGTCGGGGTCTGCATCGTGGTGAGGGGACGAGAGGTCGCTGCCGCAGGGGAGCTGCGCGCTGTGGAGATGGAACGGGGAGATGACACTGCACACGCACAACGCGGTTGGGTGCGATGCGAGCAGGCAGAGAGGGTTGCAATGGCGCGTTGGTGATCGGGGGGTGTTGCGACAGGGAGATGGAGAGGGGAGCGTCGGTGAGTCGAGGCATCGTCGAAGGTGCATGAGGAGAGGGCCAGGGAGGAGGACTGGTTGGCCCTGTGCTGCGCGCTGCGGTGGGCTGACGGGCTGGCGAGCGACAGGTAGCCAGGCGAAGTAGCGGAAAAGGGTGGCACGATAGGGGTCGCAGGGGATGGGTTAGAAGAGAGAGAGAGCGGATGAAGAAGTTGAAGAGGTGGGGGGAAGTGCACAGGGAATATGGCTGGCGGCTGTGTGGAGGGTAGAGTAGTATAGGGTTAGGGTTAGGTTTTTAATAGGGTATTTATATAATAGGGTCATGGGTTTGGGTTTTGGGTATAGGATCCAATTTAGGTTAAGAAAATCTCATAAGAAAATATACGATTAGAGGAAAAATAAACAAATAAATAAATAGATCAATAATAGTATAGTAACAAAATAGATAAATTTATGTGCATCAATTTAATACTCAAATACTACTAAATACAATGGAAATAGGTTTTCGATTCGACAATCAAATATAATAATAATATTGATAACAAAAATAATAATTTTGATATACATATCAAAATGAGATTTGAGATAGACAAGTTTAGTAAAATCCAAATAGTAACAAAATAAGATGCAAATAGCCAATAAAGTCAGAATATACTATTATTCGAAGAAAATACAATTTCCGGTTTGAAAAGATTTTAATAGAAGGCCTAATTTGAGTTTAAAATAATATTGAATTTATAATTAACCAAAATACGAAAATTATTCACAAAATACGTATTTAGGGAAACAGGGATTACAGTTTCCATTACGTTGACAGTAATACTAAAATCATATTCTAGTATTACAAACAGTGAGCAGTATTTAGCAATACATTACGGTTACTCAAGTAACGGGAATGTCAGTGATTAGACATAACCTATCCGTGACCAATATTACCATGTAGTCTAGTCCCTTTATCCAGATATCTTAATTGAACACAAGGCATAGAGCGTGTCTCCCTTGTATAGTTCAATCTTTGGTTTCTTGATGTCTGAGTAGACTTACTAAAATAAATAAGCTCAATATCTCATATTGACTCATTTGAGCATGGTCATGCATTTTACAGTCTCACCCAATCAAAGGGACTCATAGATATCGCTCCTGTTATGTATAAGGGACAAATCTTATCTAAGTCACTCACATCCCTCCGTATGATTTGTAGTATATCCAATAGTCGACTTTATAATCACCATATTACTGGCAACCTTTGACGACATTAAAACATATAACTTCTCATGTAGGAAACTGTAGTGACTTCAAGTCAAAGGACTACATACACCATGGTCACTGTGAGAACCACTTATGACACTCACGTAACGATCCATACAGCGTTCTCATGGTGGGTCAGTCCAGTACATTATTACTCTAATATGTATCCATATGAAGACTTGATATCTCATATCCATGACCCGTGAGATATGGTCATCAGTCTACGCACATACCAGTCTCTATGCATTATTGTTGTCATAATTCACAATAATACTTGACTAGGGACATTTAAGTATAGTATTCTGATTACAACCAATAGGATCTCACAATCAAATCATGCACTTGATATCCCATGGTATTGAACTTACTACTCTAAGGACTTTATTAGGTTCATTTAATCACAGTAAACAACACAATAAATGAAATAAATATCATTATATATTGTAAACTAGTAATGTCAATACACAACTGGCCTCTAGGGCATACACCAACATACTATTTCCTTTCAAACCCACAATTTGGGTATTTGGCCAACGACTGCGAGACAAAAAAATTTTCCATTTTTTGCAAAAATTGGCAAAATAGGTTGGCATTCAAGTCGATCGGGCCTGGCCAGGGCCAAACCGCCTGGGTTGGCCTGGGTTTCGGGCCGGCTCGGGTCGGGTCGAGTTGGGTCAATAACCAACTCGGGTTGGGAAGAGGAAAACTCGACCCGGGAAACCCACGAACCTGTACGGGTTGAACCCGAATCGTGTCGGGCCGGGTCGCAGGTTGGCCCAGCAATTTCATGAGTTATTTTTTTAAAAAAATGTACAACAAGTACAAGAGTAAAAAAAATATATGTATTATTCATTTCAACTTTTATAAAATCGTTACAACTTTTTTGCATACAAATACATGTAATAATAATTTTTAAAAAACATACAAATTTCTTGAATTACATGTTTAAGAGGATAATCTAGAGTTCGAGATAATCTAGAGTTAGACTGAAGATAGGGCATTGGACTATTGTCGTGCACCTCTACTTAACATAAACCTAGGATCTCATCGCCCTAAATTTTCTATTCTTATTGTTGATCTTCAGGCGAGTTGCTTCCACTTGTTAGGGTGTCGACTATTTTTCCTTGAGTTTTGTCTTCAGCCTTAATCCAATCTTTCGTGCACACGAGTATCTCCAACGAATCCGACTTCAAGCGATTCCTATAATCTGTTAAAACCATGTCACTTGTAGAAAAAA
The DNA here is from genome assembly GCA_017893485.1 of Hemerocallis citrina. Lineage (NCBI taxonomy): Eukaryota > Viridiplantae > Streptophyta > Magnoliopsida > Asparagales > Asphodelaceae > Hemerocallis > Hemerocallis citrina. The sequence continues at coordinate 221,736,467 of CM030365.1, forward strand.
TACTTCCTGAAGCAATTATAGAGACATAAGGAGTTGGTAGATCTCTAGACATATGTGAAAGAATAGGAAAAAGATTTTCTTGTTCATTCCACTATTGTAGCACTTCATCTTAGTACTAGAACTCTCACTATCTTGTTGATTATACAAATTTAATTCATTAGGTGCATCAGTTCTAGGTTTTTTTGATTAAATACGAACAAGTAAATTAGCAGTGACATCCTTTAATGTACTCTTACCCTTACCTATAAAAGTAGAAGAAAATTATACTAGTTGTACACTTGTACTACTAGATGGAAAAGTTATATTATAATCATCATACAACTTATTTAATGTCGACTCAAGCTAGCTAAAAATTCATTACAATCATATTCAGATTCATCTCCAAGTAAAAAATATTTTGGTCAAACTCCTCGTACCTACTAATTTGATACGGGGATCAATAACAGTAGTAATACAATACAACAAAGAAGGGGAATTAAAATACTTCAAAATTTTAGTATAAGTGAGAACAACAATATGGCTAATGTAAGTATCTAAAATCATGTCTTGAAAAGTTTGCATCATAGTAATTATTGAAATAAAAATACTACTTGAAGTAGAATAATAAGATTTTGAAAACTTCACAGTTGCGGTTTTAAAATGTTCCAAAAATCTTAACAAATGTTCGGCACAAAACCATGATCGGGGAATCATATGAAAATTTTTAATGTTTTTTGCAATACAAAAATCGTTTATAATTTCTTTGTATTGAATAACAACATTTAGTAAATCGAAAGTAGAGTTTCATCGGTGTTTAACATATCTACAAAATTTTCTAAAATATATTCCCCTAAGTTTAAACCATTCTTTAAATTCTTAAAGTAAAATGTACACAATTTCTAATTGCATTCACATATGGATCGGTTTCTTTTAAAGCATATTGTAACATAAATTTAAAAAATGACATACACATATAACATGAAAAATTTCTTTACATGGAGGATCTAATTGTTCTTATAATGTAGTAATCGACCTATTGTTGTTGAAGACATTATCAAAACAAACCGTAAAAAATTTATCGCGAATTTGAAATAAATCTCAAACTTCTAAAATACGTATTGCGATAACCGGACCACTATGGGAATACGGCAAAGCGGCAAGTGATATGATTCTCTTTTGAATCATCCAAGCACTATCAATCCAATGACAAGTTATGCCCATCATCGGAAATATCGTTACAATATTTTCAACAATCGGAAGTTCATGATACTCTACAAGTCAAAGAATATAAGAGTGCAATTAAAATCGTCTCTCATTTCGTTGTAAAGTTTAAAACAATCCGCCTTAAGTGTATTTCTATGAATTTTTTAAAATGTAGATTTAGTGCATTTTGATTAAATGACTCTACGTTCCTACTCTCGGAATAGGAAAAATGTAATTCATCCTTAATAACTAGTTTAGCCATTTTCCGACGAACAATTTCGGGATCATAGGGGTGACTATATATTTGTCTGATCCTATGATTAATTTTTTTTGTGATTGTTAGTCTTGTACTAGTGCGGGGTGCACATTTAAAATGTATCGTTTAATTGTACCCGTTCCATCACCCTTCTTCCATTTGTATCTCTTGTTACAAGTTTTACAAATCTTATGCCCTATACTAGAATTCTCCTCGTCGGGGATAAAGTCATAAATTTTGTGTTAATCACTCGCTTCCCCACTAGTTTTTCTACTAGAGTGGGTTGTGCGGATTCAGTTTCATGCATTTTTGTGTCACTAATATAAATTTCTTGTTTTACGTCGTATAGAGGAACATCGTGAGAACCTATGTTAAACATAGGGTTATATTCGGGCCTAACTGTGCGATTGTTGGAGGCCGACGAGAAGAACCACTTTGGCTACGACCACTACCTCGTGATCTAGACATGATAAATGGTTTGTAGTAGTAGTGTATGTTAAACAAATAACTTCTAGTGTTTTAGTAGTGTATGTGATGCAAAAAAAACGATATATTAGGTATAAGTGAAGAAAAAAAAATCTTTAAAAAAATATGAGGCTTGAGAAAGAGATAGAGTAGCGAAAAACCAACAATCAAATATGAAGAAAAAAAATAAATTAAAAGATTGAGAAAGCTGAGAAATTTTGATACTGTACTTCACGAATGATCATATATAAAGTTGAGAGAGAACATAATGGTAGAGAAGCTCTAGAAGTAGATGGAATCAAGTGAGTTTGTAGTAGACATAGTCAGTAGTCGTAGGGAGAAAGTGAGTGAGCTTCTTTGTTGAGAGAGGTTGTAGAATTGTAGTATACTTAGTCGAGTCGACACCAATTCGATACGATCGAACTTGTTCACTTATTTGTTGATTCTTTGTTGTAGATTGAAAATAGTAGTAGAGAGAGTAAGAGAGTTGATGTATGGATGTGCGAAAAAATTTGAGTGAAATTAGAAGGTTTTAGCCAATGGTCTGCCCGTACGGGTCAAACAGTCTCAAACCCGTGGGTTCGAGGGCCAGATTCGGGCTGGTTCGCAAGTTTTCGGGTCGGATCGAGCAGGTTGAATTTGGTGAAAAACATACCATGTTCGATTCGTTAATTTTGGAGGGGTTTGACCTGAATCCGAATCAGGTCATACTAGCTCGGGTCGCGGGGTGACCCTACCTGACCTGAATGTCATCCCTAAAAGTAGTTAACGACTATAGATGCTCTAACTTTTCTTTCTTTGTCTTATCTAGTCGTCATTCTGTCCATATAATCTTATACATTAAGGCTTTTACCACATCATACTTACATTCTCAACACTTGGCTGCACTGTACATACCTCTTCATATACACGGGCCAAATCCACATCTACAGCACCTTATTCCCTTTTAATGGTTATGCATATTAGTAATTTACACATGCGATGCACGTCTTAATAAATACAATTTTTTTAAAGTAAAAATTTAGATGTAGTCTGTGTTTGAACCTAAGACCTCCTTTATAATAGTTATGCACGTGCGTTGCACGCGTACACATGTGATGCACATCTTAATAAATGTAGTTTTTTAAATTAAAATTTCAGAAGTTGTTTGGGTTTGAACCTAAGGTCTACTTTATAATAGTTATGCATGTGCGTTGCACGCGTTGATAGATTGACAAATGACACTAAGGCCTTCTCCATAATAATAATAATAATAATAAATACTAGGTTTGCCCGTTGACACGTGCCTACGGCACGTCTTGGAAACGGTGCACCTGGTTTGATTAAATAAAATAGTTTTGAAGGTCCAACAAATTAATTGAAGTAGTATATCTAGCTTTAAGCGCAATCATCGCCTTCTTGATCATTAGCTTGAACTTACCTAGAATGCATTTAGTTTGTTAGAAACACTGCATAAAGTGTTTTTTTAACTTCAGCAACACTTTTAGATGCTTATAATAGTTATGCAAGGACATTATCATATAGATTTTATAGAGCCTACTCTAATCTCATAAGCACTATAAGCATGTCTAAATACAATGGTAACGCAAGTGCAGGTGTGAATGTATCTACATTACCAATAATCTAAACATTTGTTTGTCTAAGACTCAGTTTGCAATAGAAATACCTCTTATTATTATTTCAACCAAAATGAAATACATGAATTTCTCAAAACTCTAATCCAAGCTAATCATTTCTTTTATCTCCACTTTGTCTCCTCATTGTACCTTTATAAAAAAAAAAATGGATAAATAACAAAATTTACTTTAGCTGTCTTTCTTGAGCGGAGAGTTTGCACCCTTCACTGGTAAACTCCAGTCATCCCAATCCTATATATCCAAACATACACTAAAAGTTCTTATAAGTTATGTTATCCATGGTTTCTAATAACCAGTAAAGGGAACACTTCACGATAGTAGTTTTCTCTTGTAGTAAAGAAATTAATGTTGCATATTTGCCAAGTTATTTTAGTTTGCTGGTCAGCTTACTTATCCTACTATAGTTTGGAAGCCCAAATTAAGACTACAAAATAATCCATCTCTCACTTGCGTACACCTTAAATCAAAACTAATAAAAAAACTCATCAAATAAATCACTAAATTAAAATTTTTTAAACCAAAAAATAAAACAATCATACCTCTCTGAACTTAGATCTCATGCACACACATAATTCGAGTCAGCAAAAAATTGAGTAATCCCCTGTACACACAAAATTAAAAATTAGAATGAGAATTCGGTTAATGAGATAAAATTAGAGTCGTCGCATCACATATAGAAGCTCTCGATTCGGTGGAGGGGAGTCGCCGATACGGAGTCGCTTGATATTCGCGCTCGATTTGGTGGAGGGGGGTCACCGATACGGAATCAGCAGCGGATCAGATATCGGCGACGACCTCTTGATTGAGGTTCGATAGTGGATTTGGATTTGCTTTGAGATTTTCTAATTTCCAAATTTTCAAAATTATCAAATATTTGAATATTAAATTTTTAAAAATTTAAATTTTTTGTTTTAATTTTTTTTTAAAATTCTTAAAATTTTTAGTTTTTTTTAATTTAAAAAAAAATAATTTTCTTTAAAATTTTAAAAAAATTGTAAAATTTTTCAAAAAATATTTTTCAGAAAATATTTTTTACAATAATTTTTTTATTTATAAAAAATTGTAATTTTTTATATTTTTTTATAAGTTTTTTAATTTTTTTATTTTTTGAATCATTTTTAAAGTATTAAAATTTTTAAGTTTTCAATTTTTTGAAGTTTTTTTTTGAAGATTTTTTAGAATTTTATTTTCTTAATTTTTTGAGTAAGAGAGAGAGAGAGAGAGAAATAATTATATAAATAAAGGAGTTGTTTTGGGTGGGGGATTTGAATTTGAGTTTTTTTTTTTTTGGAGGGGGGGGGGGAGGAACGTGTTTTGTGAGGTTGGATTTGGGCCTTTGATTTTGGGGGGATTGAAGAAGAGCCACTTGATAGCTTTCTTTGTGTTTTATTATCTACCACTCGAATTTTTTCAACCCAAAAGTTAAGATAACTCCAATTGTCTAGGCTCTATTAAGACCTCTTTTATCTTAATTTTGGAAACAACTCACAATTATGGAACTTCGGTAACTTCAATAGCTGAAGGGTTCCAACTCCCTAAACCCTTAAGATGAAGGGTTCCAACTCCGATCGCAAAGCGAGGAAGCGTTCGACTGGTGATCGACTAGTGAGTTCATTAATTTTCGAAACATTCATCAAGAACAAAGAGGGATTTTCTTTCTAGATTTCAATTATATCTTAAATTAGTACAAGTTTGGAAACCCAATCTTCCTCTTTCACCATAGTTTGCAACCGACTGCCAATAAATTTTGTTAGTTTTGAAGAAGGAATGTTAAGTTGGCGAAAAGTGAAAAAAGATTTCTCATTGCCGTCAAATTAAAGGTAAAGGATCCTCTCTTTTCTTTCATTTTTCTTATAATTTTTTGAAGCTCGGATTTTGAAGCTCTTTCTTTATTATTTGATTTGATTTCAGGTATGAAGATAAAAAGAAGGGCTGTGGGACAAGTTTCCGGTGGAATTGAATTGGGAAATAGAGGTATGTCTAAATATTGGCTAGAAGTGGAGGAGGATTAATTCTCCTTCTCTTAATTTTTATTTTTGCACAGATTTTAAAATCATTTTCTTTTGATTTCAGGTATGATTTCGGCTTATAGGGTAAGCTCTCGCTCTCTCTCTCTCTCTCTCATGAATGTTTTGTGAATGTGTTTGTGTATTACCTGGTAAAAATATATTAGGAAACTTGATAAAATTTGAATTGTGTATGGAGAATTTATTAGGCTCTTGGCTGTAGATGAATGAACTTGAAATTACATACTATGGTAGGTGGTTGTTGTTTTCTGATCTTATTGTATAGTTTATTAAATGAGAAAAAATTGAAAATAGAGAAGTGAAGAACAGATTTGGAAAGCAATTTAATCAAGACTCCAAATAGAAATGAGGTTGTTTGGTAGGAAATTGCTAGGAGTATGTATTCAATCATTTCTCATGATGGTAAATCGTTGAGTAATTCTTTAATTAAAGATAGTGTGAGTAATTCCCCAAAATGTGAGTGTGAAAATCAAGATTTTCAAAAATGTTGCATTACTATAATATATTGCAAATCTCTACTTTTACTTAAAATAAACTTCAGTTAGTCTAAATTCATTCTTAAACCACCATTGTAGGAGTTAAGTTAACTTTAAATATCTCCAATTTTTCTAATCCTACAAGTTGAGATAACTCCACTCAAATCTAATTCATCTAAATTTTCCAAGTCTTTCTCTAAAGTAATTAAATTAATTTAACTGTACTTGGCTTCCCAAACACCTATAGAATAATGTTGACTTTTTTTGAGTGCATGTAGATGTGTGATAATTGCTACCAAGTCTATTTGTAACAAGGAATTCATTGACTCCATTCGGTGGTCGGGTTTGTTGGGTTTGTGTTACATTTTGTTGATCCCGACCACTGACTGCATTCATTTTGTTAAGTTTGTGTTATATTTGGGTTTTCATGTGTTACCTTTTTTATGCGTAACCCAATTCTCATCTAAAGATTGGATTGTAACCTAATTCTCATTTAAACAAAACTGACTGCATTGTATATTGGATTTTTAGGTGTATTGTAGATTGGATTTTAGGTGAATTGTAGTTAGAATTTTGGTTAGAACTGTTAGAATTTTTAGTTTGCAAACCTTGAATTTTTAGAATTTTTGCACACAGTAATATGATTACTTATTCTGCAAAAATTGATATTTTAGGCAATTTTTAGATGAAATAAGGAGAATTAGGTGGAAAAGTGATGGATTGTAGTGATGAGTTGCAAAAGACTTGATCATTCATCTTATAAACAGACAGTCCAATGAATAATCTTCGGAGGAAATGACAAAAATATTAAGTATTTCTGTCTGTAACTTCTTTCCCTCTAATTTAGGGTCGAACATAGGATTGTTTACTATGTTATGCACTGATTTCTCCCTGTTTACGGCTTTACCTTCATATGGGATTGCTACAAGTTTGTTTTGCATAAGAGTCAAACATAAGATTGTTTTGCCTAAGAGCCACGCTATATCCTTTATTACCTCTCCTATTCTCTTTGTAATATTCAAAAGTTGTGCTTGGTTTTGTGGAACCTTTGTTTCCCATATTTTATTTATCTCATTTTGTTATATAACTTTTGTTTTCTAGATATTGTAACCATTGATAATAAAAAAATCTTTTGGTCTCTATTCTTTTTATCTTTGCAGTGTACTTTTAAAGGGAGTATCGGCACGAATCACATCTAGAATTTGAAAATTTCACTGTTGGTGTGGGTGCTATGGGTTGCATCGACAACAAGGTTAGGTTTCCTCACAACTATTATGCTCTTTCTATTGGTAGTCTAAGAACTCTTTATCTCTGTTTTATACTCCCCCATGTACCTTAATTACCAGGATTGTTTTATATCTGAAGTTACTGTGGAATTGAATTATGTCCTGCCATTTTAGATTGAAAATTGTTTTCAGTTTAGAGTTGACTACCATATAGTGGAAGGAAAGGAAATTTGTTGGGATTAAATAGAATCGGTTGGAATTAGCATTTCGATTTATGTGGAAGGGGCAGGGACAAATTTACCAAAACTATATAAAAGTTACCAAATATGGTTCAATGCATAGCTAACTTCTTGGCATATCAAAATTTGAGTATAGGCATCTGCCATGGGTGTGTGCCCGCCACTGCCTTTTGTATATACGGTAAAGACTGTATAAAGATAAAAAAATTCATCAACTTAAATTCATTTATATGTTTATTTGGCATAACTACTCTGACTAATTTGAAATGTTTCTAGCCTCATAACTTAGGATACAAAAGTTAGACTAATCTAAAATAATCTTCGCTTATATAGTTTAATCTCTCTCTTAAACAATTTTAAGTTTAGTCTCTAGCTAAAGTTTAATCTTGGTTTTAAAGTTTTGATCATTTCAAAATTGATAGGTGTTTCCGCCTCCCTGTTGCCACCCGTTGCCCCATCTTTTACAAGACAGGAAGAAGAAAAAGAGGAAGAGGAGGAAGAAGAAGATTAAATCTCATCCAAATCATCGGATTTCTCCGGTATTATTCCCTCACTCTGTTTAATTATTTTGTTGAAAATTATAATCGAATCAAATTCTTTTTTATTCAATTTTTTTTTCGTGATACTTGCAATTGGCTCCGATTAAGTTTTTTCTAATTAGTAGTCATTTGCGATGAAATTTTATTAACTGCACTTCAATTCGAACGATTGCTTACATACATTAATTCTTCATTCATTTATTTATTTTCTTTTTTAGTGGATCTGAGATATTCAAAAACAATTAATTGTCATTTTAGAGGGTAAAAAATAATACATTTTAGAATATATATAAGTTAGACTGAGGTAAGGTAGTGGTTCAACAAGTGGCAGGTTTTAAAATATCATTATAATAAACACCATTTGATGCTCAAATAAACTACATGAGCTGCTACATCTAAAGCCTAAAGTTGAGAAATTTAAAAATACATCACAATAATGGCATATATTGTTTCAGTAGTTTCTGTTTTCCAATTATGTCAATTTAAAAAAAGAAGAAAAAAAATAACTCAAACTATTACTGTAAATGAACATAGTGTGAGCTAGAAGAATAAGAAATCTGGATTGAGTGTATATCAATTATATGAACCATAAATACCTGAAATTTTATGGGCCTGTTAATTCAGGCATTAGTTAATTCTCCCTCTTAAAATTAGAATTAAAACTATCAAATATGCACACTTAATATGCACACTTTACAAATAAGAGGGAACTATTAGAACTATCAAAAAATTCTAATATAACTATTAGAACTATGCACAATTTTCATGTGTCAAGAATTTTCAAAATTTTGTGATCTTTATTCTATTCCAAAATTTTCTTTCGTTTGTGATTGTCCTAAAATGTATTCAAAGGTTTTGAATGAGTACATTTTTTTTGCGTAAAGTATCTAATTGAAACTTATAATTAAACACTTTAAATTAGTTCAAATGCATAATTGCTACAGGAATCATTATTATACAACTAGAACATGATCGAGCTGTTCTTAATGTAGCAAAAAACACTGCTGTTGTTTTTTTTTTTGTGTGGAGAAAAAGATAAGATAAAGAAAATCAGTGTTATCTTCTTATAACTGATCAGTTAAATAGAAATCTCTGTTGCATTTACATAAAATTCGAACCGCATAAAACCAATCAAAAGTATGTAACATTTACTTAAGATAGTAAGTAGCAACAAGTTAATTATTTCATCTTCAAGACAAACACAGATCTTTCCACTCACAAGATACCAGCATCTTTAGTTCAAACATCTTACCCCTCAATATTAAAAAAAAAAAAAAAGAGAACAAAAAGAAAAAAAATGAAGATACCCTTAATAGAGCTGACCGAATGTGTTTTTTACCTTTTTTCGAAGAAGGTTCCATAAAGTTAACTCATTTTGCATTATTTCATGTAAAGGTTTTGTTTGTTGTTTGTTGATAGTTATTGTTTGCTGTTTGTTGTTAGTTAATTTTGAAACTCATTGTTTTGATTGATTATTGTAAACTCTTACTATTTGTTTCAAAATTTTTAATGTTTTTTTAGGTACACTATTTGGTCCCATTTTTGAAGACTTGAAGCATTTTGTTTTTCTACAACACTGTAATTTTTTTTGTCATTCGGTTGGTTGGTGTATATTTTGGTGAATGATGTAATAGTTGTAATATTTAGCATTTTTGGAGATTATGTAAGTATTGGTATATAATGATGATATAATATAGTTATGTTAATACGCGTACCCGCAAAGTTGTGGAGTATTGAGTTCTGTGTTTGGTTTTTAAAATGTTTTTCAAATGTTTTTCTAAAAATCCATTATGTTTTCAAACTAAATTTTAGTTTTTATTTTGTATCTTGCATTATATTATGATTTTTCCCTCCAGAGCCTTATATATATGATGCATGTGTGATGTTGCTTGGTTTGGCCTAGGGAGGATTGATATTTATTGCCTGTGATGTTATATTTTTAATTGTTAGCAGAATTCCGTAAGGAATTACTGTAAAATGGCTAATATTTTAGGGGGACTCTGTCGAAATTTTTACTAAATTTCTTAAAATCTATTATGTTTTCAAATGATATATTGGTTTTTATTTTGTATCTTTAGTAATATGAAGATTTTTTCCCCCCAGAATCCTATATATATGATGCCTGTGTGATGTTGCTTGGATTGGCCTGGGGATGATTCATATTGACTGCATGTGATGTTAATTTTTTAATTGTGATGAGCAGAATTCCGTAAGGAATTGCTCTAAAAGGGCTAATATTTGAGGGAAAATTCTGTCAAAAATTTTACTGTAATTCCTAAAAATCTATTACGTTATCAAACAAAATCTAGGTTTTTATTTTGTATCTTGGCTAATATGAAAATTTTAGGAGATGATTAATATTAACTGCCTGTTAAATTTTAGAGGAGATTGTCGAAATTTTTACTAAACAACTTAATTAATTAATCATTCTTCGCAATAATGTGCCGTAGGAAATAATTTAAAGGTGATTGTATTAGAAAACAATTAGGAAACAATAAAATTTCCAAGGAGGGATGTATAGAGAAGATGATTGTATTAGAAATGTGGTTGTATTTGTGTAACACCCCTGCCCTTAGCTCAGACAATTTATACAATTTATAAGACAAATTAGATACTCTGTAGTACAACTGCCAACCACAGGCTGCCTCTCAAAAGTTGGTTAACCGGATTGTAACTATTTCACCATATATTACTTTACCATATATATATATATATATATATATATATATATATATATATATATATATATATATATATATATATATATATATTTTAACACGGGGTGTTACAGACACACCCCCTTCAGAAATCAGCGTCCTCGCTGAGCGAGGGCATGCACAATCTAGTACAGTTGGCTCTGATACCATTTGTCACGCCCCTGCCCCTAGCTCAGACAATTTATACAATTTATAAGACAAATTAGTAACTATGTAGTACAACTGCCTACCACAGGCTGCCTCTCAAAAGGTGGTTAACCGGATTGGTGACTCTTGATCATTGGCTATTATATTTATATATAATTATTCAAGTCATTTTTACCGATATGGGATTCTACTCTATACCGTGAATGCACACAGGTGGGGCTCCCACTTTTTTTTGGCCACGTCACTTCCCATTTGACCGAAGTCAAACCAAGGCAAACAACACATACACTTTTGCTATTTGCCACAGGTTGTGCCCCCCCCCTTTCCAAACTATTTCACAATATATATATATACTAGTGGAAATTAGCTGTGCTCCAAGAGCACGCGGCTTGGTACATTTGCTAATGGTGGCATAAGTGTCTATGTAGGTATAGAATTTACTCGACTGCTCGAGATTATCTTTCCAATTTCCAATTTACAGTTTTTTCTTTAAATATAGTCAAAGTGAATAAAAAAACTAAGTATTATGAACGTTTAAGCAATACATTTGTAACTCATGGAAAAGTAGCTTGCATTAATTGAAAATAATTACAATGACGACAAAAAATTATAATGATTGCATCACCACCAACAACCATAACCGCAAAATTTACTGGTTGGCATGATAGCACTCGAGCATAGCAAAGCAACAAACAAAAATGAGATTTCCAACTTATCAAGCTCAATTTTTTTCAACTTTGAGCATGTAACATCAAAACTCAGCAGAATCAACAGAGCATCTTTCAAGACACCTTCTAAAGCAGATTATAGATCCTTTCTACTGCCAAGACAAAGTTGCCAAGTAAGGACAATTAAGGATGTGAGCCGGGTCGCTTAAATTTGTGCTCCATGGAGAGTTATTCTTAATTTTCCTAATTTGTGCTCCATGGAGAGTCATTCTTAATTTTCCTCGCCCTTTCTATTATCTTCTTCTGAGGTGCCGAATGGGTCATTCATGGACAACGTATTTATCAAATACTTCAGATTATTCCGACTATCATTGATTTAATTAGAAATGTTATTCAAAGATGCAAAATTTGCAGTGATGGAGCTGTCTTTGGAGGAGTATAAGGCAACAACATATTTGGTCGAGCTTGGAAGTTGAGAAGTTGTACCTCTGGATATGAACTAACTCCACAAGTAAGGAAGATGTAGAAGAACATGATGAAGATGATGCCACAATGTTCACGAATGTTGTGTTCAAACGCTTGTTCCAGACCTGAGAGTAGAAAGTAAACTGCCATAGTTCTGAACTTACAAATGTTATATCGATGTTAGGGCTATGAAGTAAGAAACCAGAGACATTGACATGAAGTTTAAATGACATCCAACGATAGTATTCTAACTCAACTACAAGACAAAATAAAATATAGTAACATATGTTCAATAAGGTATGAATCCATGACATAAGTTTCCTTGTCTTACTTCATCAGTGGTCAACTTAATGACATCTTCAGTAAGGCATCAATAGGATATCTCAGACACAAAAATAAGGCCAAAATACTTCAGCTACAAAATTCAGGCCAATAGGTTATGGAGAAGCTTGGAGAGTCGTAATTTAATAACCTAAACACAAGTCACATTTGGTTCATTCAGAAGAGCTAAAACTTAGCCTCTAGACCATTTGTTCTTTCCACTTAATTAATAGGTTGTGAATAATGTATAATCAAATGAACAAGATGGAAATTCAAGAGAAATTGATACAATCTCAATGCATTAAAGGAAGTTACATAAACGAATCTTTTATGACATACTGCTATGAATAAAGATTGATACTATAATAAACATTGTAGACAGTTCATTATAAAAGCAGCTCCTATATAGGACTGAGATTGCATGTTTCAATTGCATTGTAGATCTGAAGTGAAGAACAAAAAAGTTACCTAGTATACCATCCGATTGATTTTGAAGCAACCTCAAGTTAGATTCTGATAGAACACAAGAAAATTATAATAATAAGAATGAATTTACTATGTTCATTGACTAAACATCTCAATTTGCACAATAACTCAGTGAGAAATGGATACACATTAAAGTAATTATTTGTCATGCTCCAAACTTGACTATAAATCATAATCCCATATACAAACATGCTTTATACTTCCCAAATCTTGAAATAAAGAAAAAGGATAACAGAAATGGATAAACTTACGTATGAACATATCAATACGCAAACAACATAAAATTAGTTTAATTTCTTAGAAAAATAGAATGACAAGAGTAAGAATGACAGTCATTATTAAATATTCTCTAGTAAACAAATAGGTCAAGACCACTTTCCTTCAATTCTAAGTGAAAGATAGCAGCGATAAACTAACTGCAAATTCAAAGATATCTCGTCATGAAAAAGGAAAAAAAAAAGAAGACAAGCTTCCCATTAACATGTAATGATGCACTGGCAACCTCTCAATTTTATTTTAATAAATTACTATCAACCCAACGAAATTTGAGTGCTTTGTGGTCCCATCACGGTGATCCTCTCCTAATCTCTTTTAATATTCCCACAGAAAAAGCAATAGTTAAATCTGACTTACAAGAATGATGAATTGTTAAAGGGCCCACCTTCTCATCTGCATTTTGGTAGTAGAGTACCTCCGTTTGCCTAATTTAGGAAGCTCTTCAACATCTTGCTGCATGTACAAACTCCATTCATGAGCATCGAGACTTTTATTTAGCGTGTACAGAAGGATAAAAAAACTATTTAAGAAAAAATAAAATCAATTATATAATGTGTATAATCAAACTCTAAGGGTTAGTTTATAGTTCGGGATATGATCTTGTTCATTTTTCCATCCTTGGACCTGAACAAGGCTTGGTCAAAGCCAAAATATGATATTAAGAAAAGGGCATTTCCTTTCATATTGTTTTTTCATGAGTGAGGTTTAAATTCACAATTCAACAAAAACCAAGATATAAGCTCTAACCACTTTGCACGACAACGATCAAATGTCAGATCTTTAGTAGTTTCCATTAAATATAAACTCACAATCTGTTTGCTCTCACACCAAAATAAGCAACAACATAAAACTAAAAGAGAGATAATCAAATTTTAGCCAATAAATAATAAATAATAATCAAATAGGTTGGCCTCTATATCGTACTGATCAACAATCAAATATATCGTAATTACACATGTAAGCTTCTTGCTGGAAATAAGAGGTCGGGAGTTCGAACCCCACTTGCACAAAAAAATCCCCAATTAATTTATATTCAGGATAAAGTGTGGCTATGACCTTATTCCAAACCCCCCCCCAAAAAAAAACAATCAAATGTATCAGAAACTTTTAACTCCATATCATGCTTCCAGTATGAGGCTTTAAAAGGAAAAAAATTCCCAAAAATTAGTGATGAAATTCTATCAATGCTACAATCTGTTACAAACATTGATACACTAATTATTATGACTATTACAATGTGTCTCAAGTAATCAATATCAATCACAACATTTGAACTTGATGCTATTAACTAAAATTTAGATCATGAAGAAAGAAACCACATTTATTAGACTTGAAGTAAATACCACAAAGAAGATGCTCTTAATTTATCTATATAAAAATTCCGGGTTAAATGGAAAAACAGAAAACCACGTCATAAGCGTCAAGATCACAAGTTACACATTCTCATATCATTTTGAATCTATGTAACTAACTTTCTTTATGCGATAAAATTTACCATTGGTAATGCTGAGGTGAACCCAATTTTCTCCTTATAATTGTCTTTTTAGGGATTGTGTTTGGGGCAGATGGATCGCCGACGATGCGCAAATTATGTCACAAGCAGTTGGTGGTGGTGGTCGTAGTCGTCATCAATGGAAAACACTTTGAAGAACAAAATAAGGACAAAAAAATCATACGCAAATTCAAGCACATTGACTTTTTCCAGTAAACCCATCCATTTGTAATAGTCAAAGTTATTATACCAATTGTAAAACTTCTTGTATAAACAAGTCTATCCCAAATTAAAAATTGAGAAGGGCAACAAAGATACTCCTTTTAACTCGATCCTACGGCTACTGACTTTCAATGGCAAAACTTGAACAAGGCTTAATTATGTACTTATCATTGGAATTTCATCGAACATTTTATGTGCATTAATTTAATTTCATATAGAAGAAACTCTGCACTAAAACTTGAGGGAAAAAAAGGGACACTCTTTTTAACTCGATCTGCTCAATCTAAATCTATGGTTCTTAAATAAGTGCTACCAAAAGTTAAAAAAAAACAAAAAAACAAAAACTAAAGAAGATCGCTGAATAGAAGTGAATTGTACCTTGAGAATAGATGGAAGTTCGTTTGTGAAGCAAGGACTTTTGAGAGGGGTTTTTCCTATTTTCCATCCACCGTTGTGGTTGAGGGAAGATCGATCAAAAAGGAGACAGATGAGCGAGAGCGAAGGAAAAGCTAGGGTTTTTTCTTCTTCTTCTTCGATCGAGTAGAAGTCGGCCGGAGGAGACGGGTTCACAAAAGAAAAGGCGTGTATTTTATTTAGTTTAGATTTAGATATAAAAAACTAATAAATAATTATTTAAGAATAATAGTAGCCATTGATCAGTCAGATTAAAATCATGAACGAACGATTGCGATTCGCTCCGGACAGATTCATGAATGTTATTGTTGCTTTTATAATAGAAAATAGATATTTATTTTAACACAAGGTGTTACAATTTGTTTATACTCAGAATTTTTTTTCCTGGTATTGTCCATATTTTTAATGGATGTGTTTACATTTTTTGAAAAATAGCTAGGTTTTGGGAGAATTGGATAAGTCAATATTAAAAAATTTAAGAGCATTAAAGATGAAATAACTAAAAAACTGAAACAATTTAACGAATATTTGTTAAAGACGCATAGTGAATGAGTTTTGATCTTAGTGTGCATAATGATAAATTTATATACAGTTCACATAACTAAATAACTCCAAACAAATTTATATATGGCTAAAATTGAAAAAACCCCTCTAAACTATCCCAAATCTGCAGAAAACCTCACTCACCTTTTTATTATGCTGAAAACTACCCTGAACTATTGGTGCAAAAAACCCCACCTTGACATTGTTAGGGTTCAGTTAGTTTGTTGTCACGTGCTATGCACGTGACTTAGTAAATGTCCAAAATACCCCTACACTGTGCCTTCTTCCCTTCTTCTTTTCTTCCTCTTTTCTTCAGAACCAAATTTTTCTCTCCCAAAATAAAACCAAAATTGTTCGTGCTCAAAATGATACTGAGGACAGATTCAAATTCCAAAATCGAGGTGCTCATCTTGTTGCTTATGTGAGACTCAGCAACATACAAGTCCTTTTCGCTTCAAACTGAAAAGTATCCACAACCAAAAAATTAAACTGGAACTGATTTAGCATGATTGCCTCCTCTATTACACTTTTCACTTCCTCTTTTCTGCCAATGAGACTGACCTTGAAGTGAGACTCTGCACACAAGTAGACAGTAACATAAGCAAAAAAACTACACATCAATGGCATTAGATATCTTGTAACTAATATCATGGCTACATGCAGTGCTTAATAACTGAATGCTATTGATATCCATGCAGTGCTCAGTCTATGCTTAAAAAAACTACACATCTTGGAACTATGCAGTGCTCAGATTTTGGTTCAGTAAGTCAGTAAGCCATGCAAGTCAACAAGCTCTTTCCCCAACCAGACCAACTTAGCAAAACTAGATGCTTAGGCAAATCAATACACCTCCGTCATTCAGCAAGACTAAAACCAAGCATAATTTACATAATTATGAACAAAAATTTCATCAGCCCAAAAGGCAGTGCCTAGATATTAGCTTTTCAAGAATTTCAGGCCATATCCCCGATTATATAACCTTTGCTGATGAAATTTCAGGCATCACTTGCAAAATTTCATAAGCCATGAAATGTCACGACGACGTCAAAGCGATGGAGACGTCCGGTCGACGGCGACTTCAAAGCAATGGAGACGTTACGGTCGACGGCGAGGTCCCGTGGATGGCGTCGTCCGGTCGGGATGTGCTTCTGATTATGAGTGGGTTGATTTGGGAGTTGGACGATGCAAATAGTAGGCTGATTTGGGGAATAGGGTTTTATTTTGGGAGAGAAAAATTGGATTCTGAAGAAAAGAGGAAGAAAAGAAGAAGGGAAGAAGGCACAGTTGTAGGGGTATTTTGGACATTTACTAAGTCACGTGCTATGCATGTGGTAACAAACTAACTGAACCATAACAGTGTCAAGGTGGGGTTTTTTTGCACCAATAGTTCAGTGTGGTTTTCAGCATAATAAA